>BPTQ01000006.1:265572628-265749351 GCA_019973895.1 Chrysanthemum seticuspe | reverse complement strand
TGATCATTTTGATGTGTTTCTGAGTATTTTCAGATGATTTTGCAGTTTATATTGTACAAAAATGATGAGTATTTAGACACTCATCAGTGTCTAATATGAAACTTATCTGTTTATCTCAGCTCTTTTTTAGTATCTGTAACAGATGTGATCTCTTGTTAAATTTAGTCCTTCTTTTCCTAATAGTTCATATTGTTTCTGGCAAGAATCTATCGACTGCAATGCTTATGGAGAGAATTTCTAGCAGGTGGCCACGTCCTAAATGGCATGCTCCATGGAAGAACTACAGAGTAAGAATCATGACATTCACGATACTTATTTTTTTTATCCTATTAAAGAAGGGTTCTTTTTACTTGTCTATATAGTTTCTGTGACTCGTGCTATTGATTTAGGTACACAAGAATAATAAAATATACTTCCTCTGTCCCAATTTTATTGTCCACAAACGCCAAAGAAATTTGTTACAGATATGTAACAAGTGTGACTTGTAGTTAATGATTTGTCATTTTATTCTTGCATTCAATACAGCGTTAAATTGCAAAAATCCAATACTGGCAATAAGTAAAGAAAATTGGAAAAGCTAACGAATTTTAACCACTCGTATTATTTACTAAAAACTAACTAATTCATTAGGGACAAATCAAAACAGTGAAGTGGACAATATATTTGGGACTGAAGGAGTAGTTAACTGTTGTTTTCACTTTTTTGTAAGCCAGATTTTTAACTCTATGCTCAGTTGGTGTTTTTAGTGTAAAATTAGTGTATTATTACTTAAATAATAGTATCTGTAGACCGGCCGGCTCTTGGATATACATATTTATGTGTGATAGTGATGTGCATATTTGATTCTAGACCTTATTCCTGCTTATTACTTTTTTAGTTTTGCTTGTGCCTACCATACTGAGCTAATATATATGTATGTTTGCAGGTCATTAGCGGCCACTTGGGATGGGTGCGATCTATTGAATTTAACCATGACAATGAGTTGTTCTGTACCGGTTTCTGCAGATCGAACAATCAAGGTAATCATTTTTTCATTGTTTGCAGTGCATACTAAGGAACACATGGGCTATGCCACAATATATTTCATATGTATGGTTCAAAATCATTGGTTGCTTACAAGTGTACGAGTTGTTTTAGAAGGAAGCCAGCCTTATGTGACAAAATTTTTTAAGTTATGACGTGTTCCTGGGTGAAGTATTTTAAAAATACCTTATAGAAACCGTAAGAATTAGTTTACAGGTTACTAATTAAGTTTATATTCTCTAATGTGATTTGGTTAATTTACTTATTATTTGTAAAAAAATTATATATGCACGAGCTTACTGATTGTTCGGACTTTTTGAATTATCAAGAAATATATTCTTTCTTCAAACGCATGTATGTAGTGGATATTAGAACCATGCGTAAATGGATCAAATGTATCCTTAATCTATCACTAATTGTTATTGATTTTGGACAGATTTGGGAAACTCATTCAGGAAAGTTGAAGTTGACTCTGACAGGGAATATTGAGCTTAGAGGTTTGATTTTATACTAACCAGTTACTGTATTTACCAATGATCTCATCTTGGTATATTTTGTGGTCTTTGCTTATGAACACATATTCAATTATGTGTATTGCAGGTCTTGCAGTAAGCACCAGGCATCCCTACATGTTCTCTGTTGGTATCAAATACATAGTAGAGCCCCAATGACTAATATGGCTGGTCGTGTAACGACTATTATTCTTGGTGGTAATGCTGATTTTATGTAGTTTTTGCACTCAACATTTTACACTGAACTTGGTAGAAATCAAACATTTTCTGTCCAAACTGAAACAAGACAAGAAAACTTTATACGAAAGAATTTATATAGGTAGCATGTCAAAATAAATAAAAATTACATACGTTAAAATTAAGTTTTAATCATTAATAAGCAAATTTATGCTTCCTCAGGTCTTCCTTTTAAGTAATTGTGTCTGCAAGCACCACATACAACATTTATCAGTTCATTGACATGGTAACATGGTTGTGCTAATTATGTATGCATTCTTAGTGAATTGCAATAGTAAGACCGATCTTATTTCATCAGTAGTCAGCATTGTAATTTAAAAGATGCACATAGAAGGATAATTGATATATGCTACTTCATATACTGATTAGGTGACACAAACGTCACAGTGTATATGACTTCTTCAGGGTAACCCACGCTAATGTTGGAAGAATACAATTCATATTCATCATGGAAATTTCCTTTGCTTTTATTTTTTCCTTTGCTCTCGTGGCCGTCTTTTTCTTTAGTATACTTCTTCTTATTGAGATCTACCTGAAAAATACGACCTTCTCCGTAACTATAATCTCGCATGAGCCAGTTTCCGTTGTTCATATTTGGAAGGTATGGTGGATAGATGTTGAGAATGAGCTTTGATGTTGAGGAAATTCTTTGATAAAAGTTGTATGAGGTCAAGTCTGTTGTCCCCTTGCCACCAACGGGAAGGCCAGTTGCTCATTCACCGAGGTCCTATGATAAGAGGCTACCTGGTATGCTTTATCATTTACAGTTGCAACATAATAAGTTTTTCTTGGCGTCTAAATAGTCTCAATACTGTAATCTTTTGCATACAGTTCATTCACACACCAAAAGCAGATTGAAACGTGATTATAGCTGACGTGAGGAGCTGCCACTCGGGATTTCCGTTTTGATTTTACAAGAGGGTAATGTCGTAAAGATTTGTATATTATATTCTACATATAGTTTGTCTAAAACTTATCATTATTAATATCCTATGTTACTGATGTTACACATATATGCAAAATATGTGAACGAATACATTGAGGGTACGAGCCAACCATTTTAAAGAAAAGAAACGGCCAAAGCTTAGCTGATAAAATGCGTTCTGTTATGACCAAAAGAGCTATGATTAATGATGCAAGTGAACCCACTTTCAGGAAACAGATTTGTTATACTAACAAAAAAAGGCCTAAATGGAATTGTTCTTGAAGCTTTTGTAGGTCTGATGAGCGCAAGCCTGTAAATGGGGTTGAAGAAGATCACAGGAAAGATGAAGCACTCCAGGGTTTTCAAGGTGATTCTGTTACTATATGAAGAGTGAAATAAGAGAGCAAGGATGGTGCCTTAGATCATTCTCTTGGTGGAAGTCGAGTCAAATAAAACAGGTGAAAGGGGCGTTGCCACCACAGACACTATTAAACACGAGTAAGCAAGTATGAATTTTAAGGGTTCATCTGAGAATTATAATGGATCACTTACTTCTCAAGGTTCTCTTAATGGCAGAGACCGTATCAATATGGAACTGAAAGATCTCCACACCCTCTTGTGCCTTATGCATGAAGGTATATGCCATGCACTCCAACGATTTAGTATGCCAATTTCGTTTGCACATTTTTAAAGTAAACAGGTTACAAGCTATATATTATTGTTATGTTGCAGGTAGTAAGTATCATCCCATTGAACGATGGGGCTGCTCCAAAGTTTGATTGTAGTTCTGAATTATAAAGTTACTTAAATTGATCATTCTGCCATTAAAAAGTAATCACACTTACCCCACACCGATTCCAACTTATTCTACTCCGTATCTCTTTTCTTTTGTCGTCCACCCGACTCAAAACTAAGATAAGCGGTTGTTTTAGTAGTTTATCCATTATCCAATAGCTACAAAGTAGATCTCAAATGGGTGAGTTTACAAATACAAAAATAGCTAAAAAGAGAATGGGTAGAACAGGTTGAAGGCTACCCAAAGTTAATGGATGCAACCTCCTAATAGTTGCTACATGATTAGCAGCTCTAGAAGCTTTGAATTTATGTATTTGTCATTGTTGATTACTTGCATCTACATAGAAAGTTATATGTTGCTGCTAATTTGTTATTCTGTTAGTTTGTTGTTGAGAAGGAAATGCTGCAGAAGGAAATGCTGCAGAAGGAAATGGTTTTAATTATGGTGTTCAGCAGAGGAAACGGATGCTTCGACCAAGCTGAAGTCCTTAAGATGGAAATCAGTTTCCTTGATTTAGATATCTTCTTCAAGATGATGATGGGTATGTTCCAATACATAGATTAATTGCTCTTAATAGTATTATTGAAAAGTGACTTTATATATAATTAATAGATTTAAATTCGGATGCCTTCGTATTATGTGATTTGCAGCCACGTATATAATTTTTGGTAACCTTCTTATTAACTAGAGTGATTTTTTTTTGCTATAATGTGTGTCTTTAATGTTCAAAGTCATTTGCAAGTAGGTCCAAATCAACCTGGCTCTCAAGGTGAGCAATTTGGGACCACTACTGAATTCTGCAACTCCACCACATGGGCCGCCAGATGACCAAAGTGTCCCACATCATCCTGCTCCAATGGAACTGGATATGTACCAAAACCAAAGGCCACCCTTTTTTGATGATATAGGAGCAGATTCTCATTTACATGGAGATGCAGACATGGGACCTTATGGACAGCCTTTGGGCGTTGACACATGTTCAATGAGGATGACAGCAGCAACCAAACACCCTTCTGACAGCAACCAAACATCTCGGACAACAGCAGCCAAACACCCCTTTACAGCAGCAGCGAAACACCCCTAGCCATCCATACACCTTGCACCTGATACGGTAACCATTGACGACTAAAGGTATATTTGGTAGATTATAAAATTATAGCTAAAATTTATTATTAGTCACGTCTATTAAACTAAATTAGTTTCCTTGCATCTTCATATATATGTTTTATTAATAATTATTAAGATGGTTTTGAATATCCAGGAATATTAGAATTTATAAGTTCACACCGAATAAATATAGTTTAAATATAATAATTAGTTGTACTCATAGTCCCGGTGACTTATTTTAATTATTATCAAAAATCGAGTCTATCGGTTAGGGTGCAGATTCTAGCCATTGGAGTAAAGCTACAATCATGGTAGGTAATAGTTTGATTAGATTTCTTTAAAAATCAGCCATTTATATTCTGTCACTGCACGTTCGCTCATGAGTCTTTTGATATTGCTTTCCCCCTTTTCGTCGTGGGTCATATTAGATTGTTTTATTTGCAGGTGCATTGATGGAGGATACACAAAAGGAATGGAGCACAACTTACTTTGTTGGACCATTGAATATCGTAACATGTTACAACATACTGGAATTGAAAATCACATGATCTGAAGTAAGAAGGTTTATATTTTTGCTAAATTCTACCATGAAACAAACTCATACGGTGTATTATTATTATTATTATTATTATTATTATTATTATTATTATTATTATTATTATTATTATTATTATTATTATTATTATTATTATTATTATTATTATTATTATTATTATTATTATTATTTCACTTTTTAAGGATGGAGTGATTAAGAGATAATGATGACGTTTCTTGTGCTTGCTGGATAAAAGCTTTACATTTTTGTAGAAAACATCTCCTGTAGAATCGTTTCACAGGTTTATTTCCATAATCGAATTATGAACAAGGCACAAGATTTGACAAGCATGCCTTCGCTCTAGAATAAGCAGCTTCACTTAATTTTTACGCGTTAAATATTAGTAGCTTACAAGTCCTATTTTCATGTAAAAGTTTGTTGTAGAAGTATTATAGTTTAATTTGGTTACGAGTTTTATATAACTGACTTAAAATAGCTGTTGCTAATTGATGTTCACAATTAGTTTGACATGTGAAAAGTTACTTTAGGACAATTGCTGTGAAAGGAGGGTGTATAAAGCTCTCATTTTGCTTCATTTGAAGGCTACCTCACTTGTGATATATATACTAAATCTTTTGATATATATGTGATAACTTTGTTACAAAAAGATCAAGGAAAATTGGATAGTGAAGAGCTGTTGATTATACGAGCACGGTTGTGCGATTCATGTGATAGTGCCTTAAATTTCACTGTTTGTATGGTTCCCACATGCTTGTTATAGATTTGAAGTTTGTATAATAATGTGATATGTGCATGAAACTAAGTTATATCTGATTTATTGTTACTGCATCAACATTCTTCTATCATAGCGCATGCAAGCCAAGTGATTTCTGTATGCCCTTGAAGGTTGTTTTGATTCAATTTTGAGAGAGATATCTATATGATAAGGAATAAAGGCTACTTTTATAAGTTGTGATACTTGATCTATTGGAGTTCATGAATGTCCCACGTGTAGTATATGGGCAAAATCACATGTTATATTGATCAAAGTAAGGTATTGGCTTATGTGGTTAGTTATGGGATATTTTGAGTTTTATTTTCTTATTATTATGTTTTAGATCAAGTAACAACAAAATATTTCATAAGAAGCGAGTCTATGAAAATTGATGTCGACTAATTATTTCTATATAAGGTAAAGAATGTCTTGAAGCCTCCAAATGAAGTTGCAACTAATTGTAGGTAACCAAAGCCTTGCTTGCTAATAGCTGGCTTTGTCGTATTTCATATCTAAAAATAAACAAATCTTCGGTTCCTTTTTACAAATCTGAGAATCTAAAGGACTGTCAACAAATTGGTTGAGTCCTCATTGTGGAGAGGTGATTATTTATCAAATCTCCTACCATTTTCCATATATTTCTCTTTATGATAATTGGTTCATTAATCACAATGATAATAATAATCTAATCTTTCTAAGGTATCACATTTATAGGATTTTTGCAATTAAAGTACACTTTCGGCGACTTTTTCTAGACTAGGAAGTTACATTATCAGATGGTGTCAATCAAGAATTGTTATTACCCATTTGTTTTAATCTATGGCTAATAAATAATTCTTTCTCAACAGGACATCCATTGTTTACAACATTTACGTAAGGGAAAGGGCGTTTTCTGCTCAACCCGACATGCCATGTTTTAACCCATATAAAAAAGTATAATCTTTTATCCTGCATAGGCAATACAAACAATGTTGGTATGGTGACATTGAAGCTAAATATGTGTTAATGTTGCATTCTTCTAGGATTAGTGAAGATACTAAAGAAACACAACAAACTAATTGACGGTTACATTTGTGTGCCTTTCATCCAACAAGTTATAAACGAACCATTTTACACAACTGACGAACTAAGCAATCTCGAGAAAAAAATGTGAGACAATGCTAGACCAACTTCTATCCATGGACGAACATTAGCCATCCCCATGGCTATTTTTTTAAACATTAATGGGTCAAACAGGTATATGAGTACTATAAAACAGAAACAAAATTGCTTTTAATTTATAGTACTTTTTGTTACATTTGTTGATAATTGCACCTAATATGTTTATTGCACCTTTATCTTTTGAAGTTAACGAACAATAAAAACCACAAAATTTAAAAAGTTTGGATAATAAATGAATAATATGTCTTTGTAGTATGTATTATATTGTGTCTCGCAATATTTTCTTGAAATGTGTGCATTTCATTAGATTGATTGCTTGGATGTATTTTAGATTTAAAAAAAAAAAAAAAAAAAAAAAAAAAAAAAACCGGCACCACATTTAAAATGACTTTTAATTTTTAGATTCAATAGGGTTTAGGGTTTAGGGTTTAGCCCTCAGTTACAATAATTTTATTGATAGCCCTCAATTTATTACACAAGAGTGTGATACATAATATATTTTGAGCACGTGCCTAGGTTCTATAGAAGCCATTTCCACTCATCTAGAGATACAAAATAATCTGTAGCAACCCATTTTGATGTAAAAAATTTGAAGAGGCTACCTATTATGAATTTTACTATCAATTTTCTTGATTTAGCGACCCATTTTGATGTAAAAAAGTTGAACAGGCTACCTATTAGTTATTTTACTATCAATTTTGATTTGTAAACAAATAACAAAAAAGTACAAAAGTAGCACTTGGATTGAAAGAAAATGGTGACGGGAATAGTATAAGATGTATTTTCGTTGATTTTAAAGATTTGGATGATATTTACCACCATATATGAAAATTATGGAACTATATCCGTTATAGTTGACTGCCAAATATATTTGTTACCAACCCGAATAACCACGAAAAATATGGAATGATAAAATGTGGGCGCATCAAGAAAAATAGGATATTTCTTCATATTTCGAAAGTACACCCTTTTAATTCCCATCCACAAGTATTGTTCATTCTTAAAGAAAAACAAACGTTTACATACTCTTATCCATTAACTAACCATACAAAAAAAAAAAAAAAAAAAAAAAAAAAAAAAAAAAAAAAACACATCCCTTAAGTTAAATTTTATTTCATATTAACATTTCAATAATTAATGAACCACAATAATTTCCTTATACATTATTTATCAATAACTAATACCTTCGTAGACATATATCTTGCTATTTGAAAAGTAATACACTCAAAGAAAAGCATATATTTTGTAATGGCGGATATTTTATTACGATGTTGGTACTTCATTTACCATTGCTTAATTTATTCATGTGTCACTTTTTTCAGCTATTTTTTACCCGCATTCTTTCGCTATAGTCAAACATATCAACAATATTTATAAGCAATAAAACTTTATATAACTAATAACTACGTCATCAAAAAAATAATTAAAACACATAACACAACATAATATAATTATAATGTAAACTAACATATAATAAAAACCACAAGTCATACCCGTCCATCGGACGGGTTTTGACACTAGTATATATATATATATATATATATATATATATATATATATATATATATATATATATATATATATATATATATATATATATATATATATATATATATATATATATATGTAGAGAGAGAGAGAGAGAGAGATTGGATCATTTAAAAAGTTGATCTCAAGAGAAAAGTGAGAGAAGTGATCTCAACCGTTAGATCACCCCCTCTTCCCCTCCCCTTTTTCACACCAAACTACAAGGACCTAATTGTATTTTCTTTCATTCTTAAAGGGAAGCTTTTGTAAATTGGAACATATCATATATAATTCATATTTTTTTTCAGTTTTTCTTTTTCTTCTTTCTCTAGATCCAGAACCTTTACATTCTCTTAGTTCCAGATTCACGAAGTTCATGAAATCACGACCATAAAGATTCACGAAATCATCTCATCACAAATTCATATCGTGTTATCAGATTCAATAAGGTATGTAACAGATTTCGTGTTATCAGATTCAATCGTGTTATCATATTCAATATCATTTCGTCATAATTTATCAGATTGAAGATCAAATTATAGTATGTAACTGAATTTTATTATAGATTTATTATTTTTGCTACTTAAAATCAATTATAAAGCTTATATATTGATTGTTGTTTAATCACAATGATGTGTTGTTCATATTGAGTTAGTTTTTTGTTTTTATGTAATTTGATTCGTTAAACCCTATCTTCGTTTATAGATGTAACGATTTTCAGAGTTTTTTGACATCATTCATTGTATATAATAGTTATTTTGAAACGAAATTGATAAATAAATACATGGAAAAGATGTTTACAAAAGAAAGCACACCAAGTGTTTGATAAAATGTCTGAATGGGATTTTATAACTGCGGTGCACTAATTTTACACTCTGATGCCCTAATTCTTGTAAATATATTCTAGTTACACTATGATGCCTTAAATAATTTAGGCAAGAGGATTTAGATTTGGATGAAAACACTCGCTAAGACAATTGTATGGACATCAGGTTTGTTGCTACTGTATCTATCACCACGTCAACATACCATGTGCTACGACGTTAGGTTACAGGTTTCAAGTGGAAAGTTGAAAGTTGTTTGTCTGAGTAGCATAAGTCAAATAAGGACACATGATATGGAATAGCGTTCTTTGACAAATTTGACCTTTTTTCAGCAACTTATTTAAATCAAATCTTGACTTAGTTGAAATAGGTTTCCTATTCACACTTGTTCCTGTGCAGGTGCTTGTTAATTAACTGAAAGGTGTTGCCCCTGCTATATGTAATTCAATATCATATTTGAGTGAGAAAGTGAATAGTATCTCCACTAATCTTCCTCAAGTGACAAATTACCATGGAGTATCTACCTCACTTGTATGACAAAACACTAGAAGGAATATGGTAGTTACGTTGTACCTTATTTGCTTTTTTTATGCTGATTAGCAAAAAAATTAAATGCCCATTCGAGTACTAAACTGCACATTTGATGTATGAGTATCAGAAGTCAAATCAAGATACATCAGGTAGAGCTTCGTTTGATTTATGTCTGAAATTCATTCACTTGACCAAACAGGTGTACTAAAGTGACTCAAACAGATGCACTTAAGTTCATCAAACTTGTGCATTAAGTTGCGTCATATATTATCATGTTTCATTTTCGTGTGTAATTGTCGTATTTTATGGATGTTTATTACAAATTGCATATATTTTACTGATCTTCTACTTGTATGTTTAACAGTGTCTGGAGTGGATGCTAAAGTGCATAACCAAGTACCAAACGACATGGAACGTTAATACATAAACGTTATCCCACTTTTGAAACTAGCGCAAAGGCATTGGTTTTGAATAAGTGTAACATGATAAGTAGATACTATCATTTACATCTTGTGTTGTAAACTCCCTATAGTAAAGAATATATAAAAGCTGTATATTGTATATATTAGTATTGTGTTCAGAAATATGAATTGACTTTAGATTCAAGATTTCATTATAATAAAGTCCCATATTCTATATTTTTGGTTTTAATATAAAGATGTTTCTTTATCACATTCATTGCTTTGGAATGTTGTTATTAGTTGATGATGTAACATGTGGTATCTCCGTAGAGTCTTTCTTTGAAGGCTCGTCAACTTGAATCTTTGCTTGGTCGTTAATCGTGTTTGTCTTATCATTGTTTGGAGCCGCATCTTCGTCAATTTCATGAACCTAAAAGTATTGCACTTGTTTTGCTTTTATGATACAAACGGATGCACTAATTACATCAAACGAATGAACTAAAGTTCCTCAAATAGATGCACTAAAGTGCCTCAAACAGATGTACTAAAGTAATATATGAGAATGAACACATCCATTAATGTAAATAATAAAAAAAATGCACTGAATGTAATGGAGATGAATATAAAGCTGTATATTAAAAACAATATATTTCTTGTGCGATTGGGAGTAAAAAATATCAAACAACAAACATAGTTGAACAAAAAATATCAATAAACATACAAATAAGTAGTCATGTTATGAACGAATTAATCATATTATAAACTTAACTTGCCAATCATAATACAAGAGATGCATTTTGTATTGATGAGTGATGCTACAATTAGAATACAACGTCTCCTAAGATATCATAAGCTAAACAAAAACTGGAAAATAATATTTTTACAAGCTAAGGAATGACTATCTTCAAATTCTTGCAAATTCTGAAACATCCAGAGTAGCCTCTCCAATCATTTACCTTTCGACGCCTATAAAGTTATCACCTTGTAACAAACCATCAACGTTCAACCAAGAACAAATGTCATATTCTCGACTGACAAAATCATCTTCGTCATTAAATTCATCCATTCCATGAAGTTGCAGACGGGGAAAGGTCAAATGTTTATTTCTAAATAGAACCTGAATTAGTTGAACAATCATTATGAATTGAACAATCATTATGAATTGAACAATCATTATGTAATATTCCATACAGATGCCTTAATTTTTAATACATATGCCCTAAAATGTACACAAATTAGTATATATAGCCAAACACCGCTTAATAATCATCATGAAATATTTCATACAGATGCCTTATTTTTGTAATATAGATGCACTAAAAATTGTATAGAAATTATTATATTGCCAAGCACCCCCAATGTTTACTACATCGTTGGATAATATTTATGCAATATTTAAAAATTATAACGTATAATGTTGATGCACTAATGTATAACACAAATGCAATAAGATGTTACCCTTTGGCAGTCTTGACGTGAGTCCACCAATGCCCATTGTTAAAGACTATAACGTGAGCATTATAGTCTTAGTATTCAACTCCCTTCTAATAACGTAATTAAAAAGAAAAGAACATGTCAAGATATCTCAGAAACAGTTGTAACTTGAAGTTGAGCATAAGGCAAGTTGATTGAAATCCCTTCAAATTTAAATCTCATCAATGGAATCTTTGTGTCCTTAACAGAGTGTATACTCGACACCTCTACACTATTTTCAATCATGTTGTGTAGACCTATGAAAAAATCCTCCTGCATAACGTAAAATAATAATTTTTATCAGAATGTTGCATTTCCATGTTTTCTTTCCTAAGTGTATGCCAATAAATGTATTAAACATATGAGATGACGAGGCACTGTCAAAATGGCAAACCACGGGCCAACACAAAGAGCATCAATGTCGTATTCTACATTATATACCTATGCAAGTTTTGAAGAAAATTTAGAGCCAAATAAAATCTTGCTGCAACCAAAAATGAAAAAAATAAGTAACATAAAGAGAAACTCACGCCAAGACCATAAGATCCAATAGATTCACAAAACTCTTTCATAACATATTGAGATGCATCAAGAGAAATTCCACCAAGCATACAAATAGACGCCCAAGTATTTCCAATGATGCACTAAACATACAAATGGATGCCCTACTATGACAACCAATGCACTAAACATACAAACGGATACACTATAAAAATACACGGATTCCTTAATATCTTTAATGATGCACTAATCATACTCACTGATGCCCTAATATGTTCATCGATGCACTAAACATACAAGTATATGTTGAAGTATTTCTAGCGATGCACTAAACATACAAATGGATGCCCTACTATTACCAACGATGCACTAAACATACACACTAATACCTTAATATGTCTGATGATGCACTAATCTTACTCACTAATGCAATCATATTCACTGATGCTCTAAGATGTTCAATGATGCATTAATCATACTTATTGATACCCTAATATGTCCATCGATGCACTAAATATACAAATAGATGTCCAAGTATTTCCAGGAATGCACTAAACATACAAATATATGCTGAAGTATTTCTAGCAACCACAAACACAGATGCACTGATACAATCTGATGCCCTAACTTGTAATTTATATGCTGCAAATATACACACAGATGCCCTCAGATGTCATATATTTCAATATTAAGCTCGTATACTGAAAATTAGTGCATCACAGCTTTAACATCTTATTCAAACATTTTATCAAACACATGGTGTGCAACTTTAATAAATACATTTTATATGCATTTTTTCATCAAATTTGTTCCAAATCTTGTAGAAAACAAACATGATGATATGATTATAAACTTTCAACAAAACTTTAAAAAATCATTACATCATAGTTTAAAACTTACAGATTATATACAATTAAAAGTTACATAACAAAGATTAAAAAACTCTGTAATTAAAAACTTACAGGTGTCTAAATCTCTGGTTCGATTTCAATGTTCTTATGATGTACGAAGGATGTATGACGGATGGTATGGTGTACGGATCATGTGGCGATGGAGCTGATGGTGGCGATATGGAGTGGTGGCGATGGAGATGATGGTGGCGATGGAGATGGTTGCGATGGAGATGGTGGCGATGGAGATGATGGTGGCGAAGGAGATGGTGGCAACGGAAGATGGTGGTGGTGGTGATGGTGAGTCTGTGTGTTTGAACCGTAATGTCTGCTTGAATTGTGAAAAGGAAAGCAGATTCCTTTATTTTAGTTTGTTTTTTTCATTTGTTTACCCTAAACTTTCGATTGTTTACATAATCTACCCTGTAACTTTTTTTCTCACTTTTCTCTCTAATTACACTTTTCTCTAGCACCGGACTCTCTCTCTCTCTCTCTCTCTCTCTCTCTATATATATATATATATATATATATATATATATATATATATATATATATATATACTATCTATAATAGAAAAATGGTCAAAGTGAAAAGTGAAAAGTCAAAAGAGTGAAATGTGGAAAAAATTAAAAAGGAAATGTTGAAATAATTAAAAGAAAGTAATTTCAACTATTAATACCTACATATGTTTCAAAAGGAAACTATTAATACACATCGAAAACCGGGTTGACTCAGGACGCTTCAAACCCGGCGGGTTGACCCGGTTTAATTTGACCCGTTTTTTCGACCCAACCCGTCGGGTTGACCCGGTTTATATTGACTCGTTTTTTAACCAGAACGGTTCAACCAGTTGAACCTCCCGGGTCGAACCGGGTTTCAAAATATTATGTTAATCCCCAATTTCTCAAAATTTTACTATTTTTTGTTTATAACCCATAAACTGTTTTTATTACTAAAACTATCTTACTAAAAAGTACAATAAAATTTTCACAATGTACAATTTAAACAAGCTACAACATAATTCTAAATATAAAATAATTAAACATACTAATTAATATTATTTTTAAAACACCCTAAAATGAAAAGTACATGTTATTATATACATTATACAAATTAATAAAACACACAAAGCTTAATACAAGCTAACAAGTTGATGGTACATATAGTTTTGAAAATCGGATCGGACCAACGGGTTCAACCGGAAACTGGTGTCGCCACCAGTTCGGCTAACCAATAACAGCCATCCGAAAATGAACTAGAGAGAACCCATTGAAACCGATACAAACTGGTGAATCAGGTCTGAACGAGATCTATTTCTCCGGTTAATCGTCACAGGGTACCCGCCGCCGTAATGCGCGGGTACCCTGTTACACTAAATATAAAGGAAAAACCAAAAAGTAAAAAGTGAAAATTTGAAACTATTAATACATATCGAAAACCGGGTTGACCCTATTTAATTTGACCCATTTTGACCCAACCTGTCGGGTTGACTCGGTTTAAATCGACGAGAACGGTTCAACCGGTTGAACCACCCGGGTCGTACCGGGTTTCAAAACATTATGTTTAATCCCCAAATCTTCAAACTTTTATTATTTTCGTTTAGAACCTATAAACGTTTTTTAACACAAAACGATCTGTCGCTAAATAAATATATTATATATATAAGTTTTTTTTTTCAAAAACGATTATAATGTTTTACAATTAAGAGAAAATAGATGCCCGTTAGTGCACATTTAACTTTTCAATAGGCTAAATACGCCCATTTCAAAAAGAAAAATGGGGCTAAATGTGCCCAAATCTTTTATAAAATACCCAAAATTAGCCATATTTTTTATTTTTTATTTTGGGCTAATCACATTCATGCTAATTTTGGTACTTGCGTTCTTCTTAACAACGGCACCATTAATCCCATCCTTGTTAGTTTTACGCGACAAGTAACGTGTGTTGTTAGTTTTTATCTCATAACTGATGTAATGTTTACTTTCATTTTCATTAAATGTTTTTATATGTTGTTTGATAGATGTTAAGAATTTTGTCTAGACTTTAGTTATCGTATAGTACAACCGTTTGCAATTGCATTTTCATAGGTTCACGTTCTATTTTAAACGCTACACAAAACACTCACCACAGTATCACAAATCTTTAATTATCTGACGCTAGAAACCGCTGCCGCTAGGCGCGGGTACTCGCCTAGTATATATACATACATATATATATATATATATATATATATATATATATATATATATATATATATATATATATATATATATATATTATAACATGAGGTATTTGGCATTAATGTCACCTCAATGCCACCTCAATGCCACCTAAGCATTATATGTCCACCTAAGCAATTTAATAATCCAACTATTAATCCAACTATTTTTTCCGGTTTTAATGTATGCCACATAAACATTTGTTGTCCAACTAAGCAATTTTTTCATCCACCTAAGCACTAATTGTAAATTTTTGATTTTTAATATTTATTTTTATAAATTTCGGATTTTTCATGATTTTTAATAATTATTTTTATAAATTTCGGATGTTTATGCAATGTTTTTGAAAATTATTTATAAAAAATGAGGCTTGCAAGGATTGAACCTTGGTCATTTGGATAAATAACTTGTGTGTTTACCACTTAGGCAACAAGTTATTTTGATAATTATGTTGCATATTATAATCTATAAATGGCTATAATTACATTGGAATCCTATACTAAATACAATTTATCTACAAAAATTATATTAAGTAATTATCTTTTCTAAAACTTTTTATACATATCTTTTCATTAAATATATATATTTTTTAATTCATTCATTATTTACAAAAAAAATCATACGTATATTTTCAAAAAAAAAAAAAAAAAAAAAAAAAAAAAAAAAAAAAAAAACCCTAATTATTAGAACTCTCTGCATGAAAAGAAAACTTCATCACGATTTTAGATTTTAGGATTTTAATGATTTTTAATATGTCTTTGTGCAGGTTGTAATTATAACATATTTTTAATAAGGTTCTTAGCTTACAGCAGCTACACCAAATCAGCACTATGTATTGCGATGACAAATATGGTACTTATAGCCTTTCTACAAATGATAGAATCAACCAAATTCTAATCATGTTTGATACATTGATTTTATGTGATTCTAGAGGTTTTTTTTTGTTTTGTTTCTTATTTTGATATATTTTTTTAATTTGTTTGCTGCAATTTCGTGTATAATGATAGTGTTTTTACTTTTGTTAATATCATTATTATAGCATAATTATCACAAACCGAATGAACTAAAAACAAATTGTCGTCAAGCTACATCTAGCATAATTTATAGTTTTGGTATATGTTGTAGGGACTGTTTTACTTTGTCAATATAATCTCTCAAACTTTTAAGTGCGACTTCTCAACTAATTCATGGAACTGGAAAAACACTATTGGATAAATTGATATAAGCTCTTTTAACTGTATTCAAACAGTATGTCCATTGGACACTTGGTCGTTGTTGTCCATAATTTGGTAATGGAAGATTGAGAAACAACGAATGTCTCTACCTTCAATCAATATTCATAGTAAAAACAAGCTAAATATTACAGCTAAAGTATAACAAACAACATATTTGTTTATTTTGATATTATATAAAAGATTTTTAGCTCTTATATTAACATAATTTTCTTTGTTCTCTTTTATAATTAGGTGAAGCCGTGGAGTTCCAGGAATTGGTTAACATAACTCGGGTATACGTTTGCATTTGCTTTTTTTTCCTCCCACATTTTTTGTCTGCGTTATCATACTGGTACCATAAGTATAATTTAGCATTTGTCTTTGTCTTCCTTATCATACTACTAACACAAGTATAAGTTAGCAGTTGTCTTTTTCTTTTTGCTCCAGGTATTTTTAATTATTACATTTTGTGTCTTTTGATGTTAGACAATGAGATCAGCTTCATGGTTAAGCTAGGATGTATTGAACCAGTCTCCATTGCTAAAACCTTTTTTAGGAATTTTACAGGTATCCAAGTGCTTTACGATGGATTAGAGCTTTTATAAGATACATATATATCGATTATTTCAACGTTGGATTAAATTTTTTAGTCATTCTTTTACTGATTCAATTCCATCTAGGCTAAAACAGGAGGTATAATACAGGTCGAGCAGGAGTGATACAATGGCAGAAGTGATAGTCGCTCTATGTGAGTTTCTATACATGAACAGTCTCTAGCTGTTGGATGTTTCTTTGAATTGCTTGACTGTGATTAAACATTTATAACTTTCAACAAACTTGAAATATTAGAACAAATCAAAGGCGTTGATCTGATGATGTTAATGGACGGAAATTTGAGTTAGAACATGATTTGTTATGATTATGAAAAGTGGGATACTAAGGATTTGGAACTGAGTAGTTATGAATTAGTCAAGATTATGCAACATAGACATACCACAAAAGTTACTGAGATCGAAGTAGATGTCAATAAGGATGAAACTGATGATTATCATGTTGACGTTATGTATAATAACAAACCTGATCTTTTTTGTTTTTGTTTTTTGTTTAATATATACAGAGTATAAAATCCTTCCGATTCACATGGCGGTATGTTAAACCTGTAATTACTTTTTCTTTTTTTGCCCTTCCTTAACTTGATGGTTGGCTGGCTGGCTGGCTGGTGTGTCTAGGTTGAAAGAATTTTTAAAGATGAAGCTACTGAAGAGAAGGGTGAACGGGCAAGAATGGTGAGTAGTGTTCTTACCCTTCCCTGATTTCAAAATTTTATAATGAGTTAGTTTTTTACACTATCATTTCGATTCAGTCATCCTTTGCTGGAGGGATGGTGGTACAAGACTTGGTGAAGACGACATTAGGGCCTAAGGGAATGGTTTGTATTTCTACCTTATTGCATGTAATCTATTTATTTATACATACATGCATGCATACTTAGTTATTGATACTTTGCAGGATAAAATATTACAATCAACAGGTAGAGGCCACAGTGTTACAGTCACGAATGATGGTGCTACGATCTTAAAGTCCCTTCATATTGACAACCCTTCTGCTAAAGTCCTTATTGGTACGCTTTCCTTTATCTTTTGCCCAGTGCTACTCGCATTTGGAACATTGAGGCTAAGGGAAGTGCCGGATGACGTGTACAAAAGTTTGGATGCGGTTGGTGTAGGTGAAAACTGGTGGGAGGTATCCGTCAACATACAAAACAAAACTCATTGATATTTGTAACACGAGGTTTGTTCCTGACTTATTTTAGTGTTTATTCAACTGTTGTAGGGAGTGGAGTTACAGAAGCTCATATTGGCTCATAACGAGATTCAATCACTAAAGGAAGACATAAGAAACTTACCTTTTTTGGCCGTGCTAAATATTAGCCACAATAAGCTTTCTCACCTTCCAGCCGCTATAGGAGAGTAAGACACGTTAAAGCCTATTGATTTGAACTATTTTTTCGTTTTCTGAGTTGTAATTTATCTTTTTATATAATCGTTTACAGGCTTAAATCACTTAAGGCATTAGATGTGTCCAACAATTTGCTACGTGAGATACCTGAAGACGTTGGATCAGCAACTTCTTTGATCAAATAGGTCTCATTGAGGTGGGTGACGGGACTAACTCTGTGGTAGTTTTTGCTGGGGAACTTTTAAGGGAGGCCGAAAAGTTGTTTGCCATGAAAATTCATCCAATGACCATCATTGAAGGTCTGTTTTGATGTGTGCCATCAGTTCTCACGTTTATGTATGTCATTCTTATATTTAATCTTCAGGTTATCGCATGGCTGCTGCCTGTGCAAAAATTGCATTGTTGGGAAAGGTCAAGGATAACAAGGAAGATGCATGTTCGTATTGTATACATCAATTATACTGTTGCAAAGTTCTTTTTGGTGCAGCTTTTCAGTTGTAATTTGCAGCCGTTAATGTTTCTGGTAAGCTGTTGATTTTGGATTTTGCTGGAGTGTTTTTAAAAGCCAAAAGGTAAGTTACCCAGTATCTCAGTTACATTTTTGTTAAGCTCACTCAATAGTCATGATATTTTACTTCTCTAATAACATTGAAGATGTTATTTGCCATGCTAGATATTAAATAAAGATAATCTGTGTTTGATAAACTGCCTCACTAATTTTAGTTGCTTCTATAAGCGTAAACTTGAGACAATAATTAAACGTATAGCATAACGTAAAATCAAAACAATGACCGCTATCATAAAATCATGAATTCTATTATATTTTCTATATTCTTCATGTTTGAGTTGATTGAAGTTGTTGATCTTTTGCACTTGCTACTCCTAAGTAGATAAGAGAGCCTATGTTTTGAAGTTTTTGCTCTTTGGCACTTGCTACTCCTAAGCAGATAACAGAGCGATGGCATTATAAATAAAAAAGTGAAAACCTATCTGTAAATGAGTATTTTAAGATTCATCTCAGGAATGGCGAGATTCGTTGCCACAGGTTAGTATACCTATATTCAGTTTTAAATTAGGTTCTTTCTGCATATTTATATTAAATAAAACCTACGTTCAAAGGCGATGGTCAAACTATAGATATAAAACATCCTATGAAGTCCATGGTTGTTTTTATTACAATCTTTATATATGACCTATGTACTTGAAATATTTATATTGATCAGGCAATCACTGCTAATGAAAATGTCTAAAATCATATAAAATGAAGACTATTGTTAGTATATGGTAATATGTTTTCTACCTTTAGCAGGATATCTAAAAAGGACTGGCAGGATCAGCAATTTCCTCAGGAGATTTGCATTTCAGCTTTACTGATCTAAAAATTGCTGGCTTGATGCTTTTAAAATGACCATTATGTTGGATTAACTATATAATCGCTATTCTCAATATTTTGCAATTTCTGGTGCAGCTTCTTTAGGTTAATCTCAGCATGGACACCCTTGGAGCATCGGCATTGGCGACTGTACCACCAACGATCATCTTATGCACAGAACTCCTGATGGAAAAAGGTTAGGACTACGTTGCATAACATATATTACATAATCATTGGCCATTAGACCGTTGGCCCGATGATATTCAGTATTGTAGTGACTTAATGAGTACTTGACTTGGTGCTTATTTTTATTAACTTATAGGGAAACCCTTGTGACGAATATCATGTGGAGGAACTTGATCATACAGGTAGGTACCCTTATTGTCATGTTTTATGGATGCAAATAAATAGACATTTCTTCGTCCATCACCATCAAACTTGCAATGTGCTTCTACAAATGTCGTTGGTGCGATTACGGACAAAAAAAGCATTTCACACCAAATGGCAAAGAAAAGATACTGGAAATAAGGGTATTGTCGCTAATGCTACTATAATGCATCTGATGCTATTAATACTATTGGTAATGCTAAGACAAGTACTTCAATGGTAATTTCTTTTTGTTTAAGGTAGCCAAATGGGTCAGTAAAGAAGGCTTGGTAACGGGTTAAAATGGGTGGTTTTTTATGAGGATCGCGTTAGCTCGACCTTTAACACGTTATGTCCAGATTATTACATTCTTATATAAAAAAATTAGTGCCTAAATATTTTATTACAGATCATATAAAGGACCTGGCAAGGCAATATGGACGTGTTAGGTAACGAGCCAAAACATTCTGCGTTTCTTAACACTTGCAGATTCACCTCTTTTACACCGTAAAGTTCCAATATAAATATGAGCCAGTACATGTTAACTTATATCTCTTCCATATTCTATTCAAAGGATTAGGCTAACCACATTTTAATATTTGTAAGCTGTCCTTGCTATGATATAGTCATACATTACCACTTTCACTCACTTTACGAATTGTTCTTCCTCTGTCAGTATTAGTTAATACAATTTGTTGACAGTTTGTTTTCTACTCATTCAATATGGGCACATTTTCATACCACCCCTAAAGGAGCTCACATTTTAGAGTCATCTATAAGAAAAATCTAAATAAAAAAAATTAGAAAAATAGTAAATTCTTGATTATGATTTATACATATTCTACCCTATTATCTGTAGACATTTATTTTTATGTTTTAAGTGCTATCATGATAAATTTATGTTAACTATGTGAAAATTTTATGCGATGGCTTTTAGTGCAAATGAATAAAACCTTTTATTACAACAAACCCTTTATATTACTTATGACAGATATATATGAGTGTATACTTGTCATACTTCTGGTGTGGAATCTGCACTATCATTTCTCACCTACATTTTTACATCAACAATCTTGATGTTACTTTAAATTTCAACATAGTTCATTGTGACAAAAAAAGGTATTTTCCGAGGCAGGATAATATTTAATTTGGTGATGCTGAGATAATTGTATTGAAGTTAATGATTGTGAGGATATTGAGACATATGTTGAGTCTGTTGGGTTGACGTACTATAACGACTTGAAATACCGATTAATGAAGCAAAGTGTCTTATGAGTGTTTGGGATTTACGAGGTTATCTTTTTATCCTTATATTTGTGGTTCAATATTCTTTACACGTATCTATCTATTCTAGAAGCTATTATGATTTGTGCTTGGTCTAGGGGAGTCGAGGCAGGCGTAAATGAGAACTGAACAACAGGTGGCGGTTCCTCCTCAAGAAGTACTTGTGGACCATTTGGATTAGTGGCTCTTGCCGATGAATCGGATATAGAGCAAACCCCCTATTTATTGCTACATTAACATGGGTACTCATGGGGTTATTAATACCTACTATTATGCCGATCAAACCCATTAAGCTTATAATTTATTATCCCAAAATCATTATCTAAACACAAATAAGTACTATTGTAAGTTAATATTGAATATGTATGTAGATCCTCAACAGCTCAGGATGTCAAGTCTATGGAACCAGCGTGCGAGTTCTACAACGCGAATTTTTTTTGCATGATCTTCCTGGTATGCAATCTCTTTACTTTTTTATGTCAGATAGTCATGTGGTGAGATGTAACATGTGGTTACCAAATTCAAATAATTACTCCCAGATGTGCTTCATGATATATTGATTATAGCTACTGATTAAGAGTTATGAAGGAATATGTGATCAGTGGTACTTATGTTGTAACTACATTGATTCATAAGGACAACTTATACAATTTGGAGTAGCTGAAGCCCTTACTGTCGATCATAAGCCTTCGAGGACAAACGAAAAAAATAGAATCGAAAATATGGTAACAAATATTCCTTTTTGAATTATGAAAACACATAAAAATAAATTTCGTTATAATAAATTAGTAATGTACAAAAATGTATATATATTTAAAGGGTGGATGTGTAGTTTCTGGTAATGATGTATGGAGAATATAAGCTTCAATTGCGGTCACAAATGGCAGAAGAACCAACAAAGCTGATCTAACATCGGTGTATAAGGAAACGCATATGTGCGATCACACAAGGTTGGTCGCGTCTATGAGTGAATTAGTGGATTTACATGTATTAATGTATGTTTAGTTGTATGTTTTAGGTTCTCACGTTCTTGAACAATTTCAACAACCAAGATGTCCAAAATGTCATATTGTACCTGCTGCTAAACTATATTTTTCATAGAGGTAAATCACCCCCTAATCGAAGCAATAGTCATGCGCTTCTTTACTTTTTGCTGCCCTAAGAGATGAAGTGACTTTTGCTAAGCAGGGTTGTTGTAGGAGTGATGCGTGCCAAACCGTCAAGTTTTCTCACGCAAGTTGGCCACTTGTGAATGGCCGACTGTAAGAAACTTAAAACGGTTCAAGCACGAATGCAATGAAGATTTGGGGAGTATAGTGTTTCCCCGGGTCGTTATGTCCCAGCGAGCTGTGCAATGGATCACCTAACGTATAGTGATCGAGAGATTTGAACGGGAAAAGGGATTTGAATAAGATTATAACTAAGGAAAAGCCAACAAATTACAGAGGTTTAAATGCAAATTAAAGGAAATTAAAAAGATAAAAAATATTAAATAAACGCTATCACTATTTTTTAAAATTGATGAACGTTTAAAACTTAAAACTTACGTTTAAATAAAAATTACGTAAACGTACAAGATAAAAAAGTGAGATCTAAGGAATAAAAATCCTAAAAATATGAAAATGACATTTTTACAAACCTAATGATAAAAGAAAATTTATAGAAAAAGAAAATTATTTTTATAACTATTAAATTAATTATTATTAATTAAAAACTAATTTTAACTATTAAATAATTACCTAAAATACAAGAAAATAGGAAATAAAGCTAGAAAATTAAAATTAAGACTTGGAAAACTCTAAAATAACAAAATAGAATTTTCAAAACTATTTTTGTATTTTTCTGATTATTTTTCTATTTTCTAGGAATTTAATACTATTTAAATCTAATTTAAATTGTGAAAAATACCAAATAAAAGGGGAAAATTAAGGAAAAATATTTTTTATGCTTTTTATATTTTTCTAAAACTAGGAAAATTGAAAAATTATTTTTTTGTACTTTTTCTGAATTAATTGCAATTAAAGCTATTAAAAAAGGCTTAAAAACTATTTTAAATGGAGAAAAATACCAAACAATGACCAAAAATTATGAAAAATTCAGAAAAATTCTAAAGTCTTAATCTAAATCTATGAAAAATAAGAAAACATGGGCTTATGTGAGAGATATTGAAGCTGCAATGTAAACTGATATGGAATAAGCACTTTATAATAAGCAAATAAGCACTATAGTGAACCAAATGATAACAGAAGCTAAACTATACTATAACTACTCTAAGGCAACTTATTAAAACTACTCCTAATACCTAATAAGCAATTTACCAAGGATTATAGCTAACTGATTATATAAGCAAAACAGTAAACAGGCCCTATGTTTGAGCTTATGCACTAGCTTCTCAGAAAAGCTTTAGCCAAAAACAGATATGTGGCCTTATAGACCACCTAGCAAACTGCAAATGTGCCAAAGATGAGACCCTAACAAGCTTTATTGAACCATGTGCACCTGCTGCAAGTGCTGCATAAACTGGCTTTTTGCCCCATTTTGACTTTTTGAACAGTTTGGAATTTTGACTTTTGTGAGTTTTAGAAGCAAATGTTGGACTGAAATAGATGAAATATGATGTAATGCAACTTTATCAAGCTAGCTTATCAAGATTTAAACCTATTTGAATTGATTTCTATGACTGGTTTCAACAGATGTGCTCATGAGATTAAATTACATGTGATTTTGACTTTTGATGCAATTTGCTGCAAAACAAATACAGGAATGAACTTAATAAACTATGTCAAGCCTAAATCAACTAATCTAATCCAATATATCAACCTCTAGCACAGTATTATCAAGCAATCCAAACACCCCTTTAACTAATCTAAAGAGCAGTTAACACTACTACTCCTACTCCTACTTATGCAAACTTTAGAACAACTAAAAGACTGAGATCAGAGAGCATCAAATGACAGTAAATCAAGCACCAATCATCAAGCCACATGATCATTAGTTAAGACAGTTTTGAGAAGAAGAAGAATGATTACTCACTTAGTAATTCTAGACAAATTTGGGCAGAGTAACAACATCAAACAAGTGTGAAACATCAACCAACAACCCAATCAAGCATCACAATCAACCCATTCCAATTTCTGAACCAAATGAGCAATGCAGTTGACTTTCGTTGACCATATGACAAATTTGTTTGAAAATGACTCATAAGTTTGCAAAAAGCTATGATAAGCTTAAATAAGCTTATTTGAGCTAAAACAAAGCTATTTGGAAGCTTTAACACATGAATTTGAAACTAGTTTTTTCAACAGTGAGCTTGAAATCATAAAATGAAATTAAAACCTTGAATTACCACTTAAAACTGGATTGCAACTGTTAAACAACTGAGTTTGATACATATGAACTTGAAATTACAACTTTTAATCTAAACTACAACATTTTATTGAAAAACGACATAAAGGAAAAACTTAAAAACTAACTACTTGTTATTTCTTCTCTCTTCAACCTCTATTTATACTCCAACATCCTTCTCTCCTCTTTCTGAACATATCTGTTAGGTCACAAGTTTTACAACACAAGCTTATAAGAGAAGAGATGAAGGCGATTGAACAAATACCAAACACACACACACGTATAAATGAGGAAGGGTTAGGCGTAGATGTATGTGAAAGAGTAACTTGAACAACCAACCCTCAAATGAGGGTTTACAAGAGTTTATATAGGCAAGGAGCTAGGGCAACACTCCCTCTCCTTCCCTATTCCTTATTGGGCTTGGGCCTCAGCTTATGGGCCTTCTACATAAGCTGGACCTTAAACAAACATAAAGGCCATAATAAAGCTACCTATTACATATGAAATATAAATACTTGAATTACTGTTTAGGAGTGATTCCAACAATCTCCCCCTCAAGTATATATGAATGTAAACGGTGAAGGCGTTGATGTAATAGTAGCTGTGACGTCTTCTGACGTTCTTCTTTCTTGTGAGAGGAATTGTCTTGATTCGAACAATCTCCCCAGTGTAGAGAGATAGTTATCTTTGAGCAGTTATGCTTTGACGTCATCTTTGACTTTGTTCTTTGATCATTGTTCTTTGTGGTGAAAGTGATAGTATGTTGTTGTCTGCATCAGTCTGCCTCAGGTCTGCTTCGCTGCTCCAGTGTCTCCACGTCATTCTTCAACATGCTCACACGCTCTTTGACGTTGGAAATCAATACTGATGAAGTTCTGTAAGTCTTTGACTTTGTAGATTCTTTGATTGATGAAGAATCATTCTGACTGTTGTGTTGCATTCGAATAGAACTTCCATTAGTGATGATGTTGGCATGAGCATGATAAGAGTCAGCACGATCATCCCGCTCCGGAGCTTCCATAAGAAGAAAACATTGCAAACGGTTAGTAATAAGCGGTTTCCGGCACTTACAAGTTTGAACTTCGAGAGTGTTAACAGCATAGTGTGAAAACACAACTCTAATTCTTACAAAGGCCGTTCCTGAACTGGAGTCCCACAAGTGAGATAACGCGATGTACCGAAGTACATCTACAGTTCAGATGAGTCGCTGAGGTACACCGAAGCATCACCTCACGACTGTAGACCGTTTGAGACACACTCCGCGTAATCCACGGGGAGTTACCGAAGTGACCTGCTGTCAGGGCTGTTTGATGTTGACCCTGGCAGGAGTTTCCATTCAATCACCGAGGATCACAGATGTGAACCTCTCATAAATGTTCTCGACAGATTGCTAAGATCTGTGAAGGACTCGATATGAACCACTGAATCACTGAAGATCTTATTTGTTGATCAACAAGTGATTAAATGTCAAGTGTTCCTAAGAGATCTTTTGATGAATCTCGTGGCTCTAGACTCAACAGTGCGTTTTGGTTTTCCTGAGCGGAGACTAGGGAGAGGGTCTCCTTCTTCAATACCAGCGATCTCTAAGAGAAAGCCAATAGTTTATGTAGGGTTCCCTGTGAGAATGAAACAAGCTTCTGTTGAGAGAAACTTGAGTGGCTAAGAAGGCTTAGTGCATGCGTCACTGGGTCCATGACGACTTTTAATCTTCAATACCGGTGTCACTAAGTGACAACCAGTAGCATATGAATTGAACCCGGTGTCTGCCCTAAGTTGAATAATCTGGAGGGCTATTTCTTTTCACCCTTTACTTTACATTTCTTTTTGATTCTTCAACTCCTTCTTTCTTCGATTCTCATTTTCTCCTTTTTTATAATCATTCCTAAGGACTTCTAACACTAACTAATGGTAGTGTCCTTGGGTAGATCCCTCCGGCTCTGGCGGATCATAGGACGGTTATTCCTAACCTTAGTCACCTTATAACTCCATGACTAACCCATGTTTGCCATTTAAACCACTGTATGTGAAAAGTATCTCTCAAAGGGTTTGTAAATGAAAGACATGTTTGAACCACAGTGAGAGATAAGTTTTTGCATAAATACTCCCCCTCCACATGTGCTTAATAGTTTTAATGGTTAAATGCACAGTGAGGAAGGAGCGCGCACTTTTTGAATTGATCCACTAAAGATAGACAATCTCCCGCGAGACACGGTTACGTTGAATAGTTAAAGAGTTGCATTGTCAGCTTTTAGGTGACAACTAACTCTAATAGCTACCTTGAAGGTGTAGACAAACCTTGGAAGGTTGTCAAACCCGTCAGAGTTCATGTCTATCAAGAGTTTCACGAATGGTACATTCTACTCAGACTAGTCCTTTGCGAGACACGTTTACATCACTAGCGAACTAGCTTGAAATTATTACCCGTCCAGGACAAGTCTTTTCGAGTTACAAATAGTTTAGTACCGTCAATTCGTTGGTTAAGTCTGAGGTACACAGATTCATTTGCATTTTGCACAACATATTTCTTATCACACAATTTTCTCCCCCTCAAAAATGGCATATAAAATTGTTATTTTTGAACGGTTTGAGAATAAATATGACCATTTTGAGTGTTGCGGGAAGAGTGACCACTGTGAACAATTTGTGAACAAAGTTTTAATTCAAATACTCCCCCTCAACTAGTGATATAAACGGTTGAGGTTTTAAAATCATATGGGGAAGTACTTGTCTTTTTGAGCAAAACCTTGAAAAATGAAAGGTTTGATAGGTTTTACTCAAAAATAAGAAGCTTTCGCTCCTTTTATAAGGATTGTGGCACTGAGGCGTACCACAGGGTCCTTTCTTGACACTTACGGGTTGTACACTGTTATGTGTGCACAAGCCATTCACATATGTAATCACACATCCAAAATTATAAGAAGGAAACCATTTAAGGGGTACCAGGAAGTGCAGTGATATTCCCAGGAGTGCGCACCGGGCGTTGAAAGCCGATGATGTTCCTCCTGAGTCGACCACCAACATAGCTTTCCAATCGGCGGAACCGATCCCTTCTGAACAACCGTTCATCAATCAAGGTGATGATACGTCTCACATCCCTCCTTTCCTGAGAGTTCCAGCGCTTAGGATTCCCAACTTTCATGCGTATATCCTTCAATCTGTACGCCAATCCATCCCTAACCATCTTCAAGGTATGATCCCCGAATTTGTGGAGCTCACTACACGCCATTAAGCAGTTTCTTCGAAGTTCACTGCGGTAAACAACGCCGAAAGGTTTGCTGATGAGCGTGAGTTGTTTAAGCTGGTTGATGTCGGGAAGATCAAGCTGTGGTGGAGTGAAGTTTACACGTTTCTGATATGATTCAACAGCCATCTGGATATCTTCGACACGTTCTTTGATCACGATGCGTCTAATGAAGATGAGAACTGACTTGATAAATTCACGTTGAACTTCAGTCGAGAATTGTCTCATACGACCCTGTACTTTGGCAAGATACATGTCTTCGATGTCGTTGAGGGACAAGTTCTCAAAGTCAGCTTCAGAGAATCCATAGTCCTGTTCATCTTGTCGTTTGACTATGATATTCTTTAAGAATGTGTAGTCCCACTTAGACTTGAGATCAATGTGTTTGATGGCCACGATGTCCTTCGAGCTATACACTGCATTTTGAGACTTTTGAACCAGGCAGCTTCGGTAGTAGATTCTTCGGCGTTCAGGCCAATGATGAATCCCATACAATGCATCTTGGTCGTATGCTTGCACGTTGTCAGAAAACAAGTGAGTTGCACGTTCCTCGATAGCTATGCAGTTAGAGTAACTGGCCGCTGGGAATGGAAGAGTCAATGATGTAGTGTATTTTATCGAACCATCGCCACCATGGAGAAGAAATTCCAGGTCTTTGTTGAAGAAATATCGGAAGGGAATCCTTGGTTCGTCTGCTTGGCCAATGGTCGGTAGAGGTTTGGTCCAGTCGGTGTAGTATGGAGGGTTGTCCCTTTGTGTGAAGTCAATGTTTGCTTCCGGATTGAGCCAATCCATGTTGTTAGACATAGCTCGAGCGATGTTCTCAAGATGATATTCGACCTCGAGGGCGCTTTCAGAGCTGTCTTTCCATAGTTGAAAAGCTTCATTCTTGATTCGCTTCAATTCAGATTTCGTCATTTTCTTCACATGGAACTTTTCTTGCAAAAGTTTTGCATGCTCCAATGTTGAACCGTCTACCAATTCTTGGCCTGCATCAGGGTAGGGAGTTTGATTGACAAGTGTGGAGAACCATTCGAACTCTTCGGTTTTATCGTCATCTAGCCATGATACGACTCCGGGCTGATTCGTCTGCTTCTTCTTTTTGGAAGGCTTTGATGATGATACTGGTTTCTGCACTTGTTTGGGTGAGGTGGGTTGTTGTCGGGGCTCAAGGACCTCTTCATCGTCACCACCCGTATACTCAAAGTAATCACCAGTTTTATGAGTCAGGGGTGGTAACTCGGAATCGTCCCGAGGTTTATCAGTAGAAGACCGAGGTGATGGAGACTTATGTTGAGAAGAAGTCCGATGTGGAGGAGGTGGCATAGATGTAGATTGACCAGACTGCTTCTGATGTTTAGGTGCAGAGTCCTTATCCTTATCATCGTCATCTCTTGGTCGTTTGGATTGAATGGCTGACTCCTTGCATGATGAACTGAGTTGAAAAGCAAGTAGACCTTCGAAAAATTTAGCTTCATCTGAAGTAAACGTTCCAGATCGCTTTGACATTTGCATCACTAGTTTAGCGATTAACTCAGATTCAGAGAGATCAGCTTCTTTGGCCATTGTATGTTTAACCAATGCGACGATGTTAGGGGTGAGTTGTCTGGAGAATACTTCTCTAGTCACATCGGGGACAGTGTCGAGAAGAAACTTGTGAGTTTGATCTCTTGCTGACTTCTCCAGTTCCTTTTGGACTTTAGGAACGATATCCTGAAGGTACTTTTGAGTGTAACCTTCAATCATTTCATTCAGTTCCTCTTTTCGATGACTTCTCATGAATTCCTGGATAGCTTTCCTATCTTTCCGCATCTTGTCATTCTCATCATGTAAGTACTGCATTTGTTCAGCATACCAATTAAGTTTTCTGTGGAGCATGTCCTTCTTTCTAACTTGTTTGACAGCTTTCACAATTCTTGCATGTGTTTGAGAAATCCAAGATTTAGATGGTTTCTTCACGGATTTGGATGATGATCTGGTTGACTTCGGTGATGGTGGTGGTGATGAATGAGATGAAGAGTCTGATGATGAGGAGACATGAGGAGACTTCATGTCCTTAGGAGTTTCAGAGGTTTTCTCCTTTGAGTGTGTTGGACTGTCTAGAAGAAACTTTGTATAATCATCCTCGTCATCTCTAGACTTTTCTTTCTCAGTTACCTGTTTCTCAAAATCATACACAATAGTGTCCTCCACGGGCTGTTGTTGTTGCAGAAGAGTGGTGGCACCAGCTCCCTTATCGGGTTGATTAACCGCATCAGGAGATGGTTTAGAGTGGGCAGCACCACTTGAACCTCCGGGGCCACCCATTTGATCTTTAGCAAATTCTTCGGCCTTTTGAAGGTGTCTGACTTTGTGAAACTTCTTTCTGTATCTTTGATCTAATTGCTCTTCTTCATCTTCAGAGCTTTCATCCTGAGGTACAAGTGCAGGAGTCTTCCCTTTAATAGTTTGGGGACTTGGAGGTTTTGGTACTGAGGGATTTTCATCCTTTGCAGTTTCAGAGAATGTGATCTCTTCATCTGTGTCAGTATCCTCAGAGTCCTCGTCCCTGAGCTGTCTTTGCGGTTCAAGAGAAAGGATTGGAGTGGCTTCCTGAGAAGGAACTTTCTTCTTAGGGGTGGGTTTCCTCTTTGGAATAGGTTTCTTCTTTGGAACATTCCTTTGACTATCTGTACTTGTGACACTTCCAGCACTTCCTTTTCTGGTTCTCCTTACAGGTGTACCAGAAGATTTTTCGTCGAGATGACCAACTTTGCCTTGTCTGACTGCTTCCAGATACCTTTTGTACGATTCTAGCTTTCTGACGTCTTCAGTTAGAAGGAAATCTGGCAGCACGGCACCTTGTTTCTTTGTGGACGTTTCCTTGATTCTAACAGTGAGAATGGGTTCCGTCAACATGTCGTGATTGTCGGGGTCATTGAGCCTCTTGGGAATGTCAGGATGAAGTCCAAGTGCTCTCTGGATCAACAATTTAGTATATCTGATGTAGGGAATCTTTGAGCCAAGTTTGTTGAGAAATGACATCATGTCATCCCAAATCAGAGCTTCGATAGCGATGTGTTTCTTGTTGACCAAAGCCCAGAATATTTGCAGTTCCATGAGCTTAGGGTGCTCATATCCGCTGTCACGACCAGAAACAGACTTGGTGATGATCATGTAGAGAGTTCTCCAGGGTTGAGGAATACTCTTAAGCTCTACGTGAGAGTGCTTGTTGATTACTCCTGTACCCTCGTCATAACCGATATTGATTAAGAATTGGAGAGTGAGCTCTTCAGCAGGTGAGGCATATAGTTTGGTTGGATCGACTTCAGGAATTAGGAGAACAGCCCTTAAGTCTGCAGGTGTAATGGTGACTTGTTTGTGATTCAGAGTCACCGTCACAGCAGTTTGTCCTTTGACCCTTTCCATAGTGTTCCAGAACTGTTGGATGTAGATCTCAGGAACAGTTGCATGTTCTGATACGGATGAGTCCTCAGAATATCAATAGCAATAAGACATGAAGATTCAGAGCAAGTGAGGGTGTCAAAGTCAACACGGAGGTTATTCTTTCCTATCTTCATTGGATAGCCATGAGGATAGATATCAGCAATGGAGAGAACTTCAGGTGCATCCACATTCATTTGTTCAGCCATGTCGTGATCTGAAATAACATTAGCCAAAAGAACCAACATATCGAAAGACATAATGTTAGTCAACAGAAGGTCTTATTGTCTAGTTATTGAATGTATTGTGATAATGATTGTTACGAGTCCTAAGTCACTTGTATGTTCAATAGTTCAATGATATCGTGAAATGTTTCGTGAGTTAGTTAACTTTAAGTTTTAAAGTTTATTTTATCACTTATTGTTCACAATATATCAGACGATTTAAGTTTATTAGTGACAATTTTGGATTCGTGATGATATGATTAGTTTATTTACAAGTTTGTACAAGTAACAATTCATCATGAAGGTAAGTCTAGGGATAAGCGTAGTTTTGGCAAAGTTATGCGTAGACATGAATGATATATGCTTAGGCGTAAACTTACGCGTAGAATCCTATCTTACGCGTAAGAAATGTTACGCGTAGGAAAAGGAGACCTTGTGCGTAGAGCTTATGCGTAGGCATATATTTACCTTACGCGTAAGGCTACTCGTAAGAGTTGACCTTATGCGTAGAGGTCATTGTTTACGCATATCCTTCACAGGATACGCGTAGTCCATTGTAGAACCTTAGGCGTAGAAGCTACGCGTAAGACAAGTCTTACGCATAACAAGCTACGCGTAAGGTGATCCTTATGCGTAGATTAATAACCACCTTGATTCTGAATATTACGTGTTGAAAGCCTGAAATAAATCACCATTTCAACAACGTTAAAACATATAACATTCGTTTAAGACAAATCAAATCACATTTTCATAGTTGAACAGTTACGCGTAGAATATCTTACGCGTAGACTAAACCCTAATTCTACGCGTATCAAATCTAGCCATGGATTATGCACCAAAGTTTTTCTGGTATATCATAGAAGTAGTGAGAGCATGTAGACCAAGTTTTAACACTTATTATGCAGTGAATCAAAAATACCCAAAGTTTATGAACTTTAAACCCTAGTTTCGAATTGATGACCAATTCGTGTTTCTGGGTGGTTATAGACTAAGGAAATCATCAATTCAACAACGCAAAAGCATAACCCAACAGTCTTTTAGACCAAAACACTTCACATTTGAAAACACCCAATTCGACTTATAAACCCTAATTTTCAAAAATCATCAATTAGTGAATCTGGGTGGATTTTGATGGTTAACAAAGTATCATTGATGTATTATGAACGTTTTGACACAATCATTTCACCCCAAACATACACGTATTGATTGTGTGTTCTTACGCATAAGCGTAGAACACATAATCACGCGTAGAACACGTTTTAGCCGTAGGATTTACATGAGATTCAAAACCATTGTTTAAAAACATGATCCAAACACAGAAACACTTACAGATTGATAATCGAAAGCACGGATTTGTAAAACGATTATGGACCGTGGATGATATTAGGTGAAATATTTAATGTGATGGGAATAAATGTGGTGGGTGGAGTATTTTGTATGAAATAACTTTAAGGTTTTGACAGTTATAGTCCCTCCACCTTTTCCTTTTTCACACAAAGCCTTTTAACTTCCATTTTGGTTACCAAATGAAGATTTTGGGAAAGAAACTTGACGACACTCCCCCTTGACTTGAGAAAATAATGAAAGGTTGTTAATTAAAGTCCAAGGAGTGTCTTTGAATCAGAAAGTGTACCACCATTTGTAAAAGAATCAACCGAGATGTGATAACATGCAAGTACACAGATGTTTTGAAACAGTTAATGGATTATTTTCTCCCCCTCAACACTTGATCGGTAAAAATACTGAATTTTGAAAGATAAAAGTGTTGACAGAAGAGATGTACTTGCCATGTTGAAAGAAAGATAGATTAGGAGAATATTTTTGTTGTTTTTATAGGATTTTATATTTTTGTATTTTGTTTTTGAAAATTTATTTACAAAAGAGGTTTTGGTGTTCGACAGGTTTTTAAGACTGTTTTAAGAGGTCATCCAGTTCCTCTTGAGTCAAACACCTCATACCAATTCGGTGGACCAACTCATTAAACCGAGCGGGAGGCAAGGCTTTGGTGAGCAGATCTGCCAATTGGTATTCAGTACCCACAAAGTATAATTCAACGGTACCCTGTTCCACGTGGTCCTTGATGAAATGATAGCGTAGATCGATGTGCTTTGATTTCGAGTGCTGAACTGAGTTGCACGAGATTGCAATGGCACTCCGATTGTCGCAGTACATCGGGATTCTGTCAAATACGTAACCATAGTCTTTGAGTTTTGTTCTCATCCAAATGACTTGAGCACAACACGCGGACATGGCTACATATTCTGCTTCAGTTGATGACAGCGATGTACAATCCTGCTTCTTTGATTGCCAAGACACCAGTTTATCACCAAGAAATTGTAGAGCTCCTGAAGTACTTTTCCTTGAGTCTAAGCATCCTGCGTGGTCAGCGTCTGAAAAAGCGATTAGTTCAAAACCAGAATCCTTCGGATACCAGATCCCCAAATTAATGGTTCCTTTGATGTATCGGAGGATTCTTTTAGCCTCAGAGAGGTGGGTTTCAGTTGGTCGCGACTGATAACGGGAGCATAGATAAACGGCAAAGACAATATCAGGTCTGCTAGCTGTTAGATACATGAGGGACCCAATAATACTTCGGTATTTGGTGGGGTCAACTAATTTCCCATGTAAATCAGCATCTAGCTTCTTGGTATGAGTCATTGGTGTGGCATAAGTATCACAGGTTTTCATTCCAAATTTGTTTAACAATTCAAGGGCATATTTGGACTGACTCAGAAAAATACCACGGGGTGATTGATGAACTTGCAGTCCTAGAAAGAACGTAAGTTCACCCATCATGTACATTTCAAAATTTTTCTTCATTAGTTTTGCAAAAGCGATTGAAAACTTTTTATGTGTAGACCCAAAAATGATGTCATCCACGTAAATTTGAACAATTAAGATATGTGCCCCGTGATATTGTATGAAAAGAGTTGGGTCAACCGAGCCTTTGGTGAAATTATTGGCAATGAGGAAAGATGATAGCTTATCGTACCATGCCCGAGGGGCTTGTTTGAGACCATAAAGAGCTTTGTTCAGTTTGTAGACATGGTTCGGGAACTCAGGATCAACGAATCCGTCTGGTTGGCTGACATAAACCGTTTCTTTAAGTTGTCCATTGAGAAACGCCGTTTTGACATCCATCTGATAGACCGTCATGTTCATATGAGCCGCGAACGCGAGAAATATCCGAACAGCCTCAAGACGAGCAACCAGAGCAAAAGATTCTTCAAAGTCTATTCCTTCTTCCTGACGATAACCCTTAGCAACTAGACGTGACTTGTTTCGGATGACGTTCCCTTCAGCATCCAATTTGTTTTTCCAAATCCATTTTAGACCAATGACGTAGACCCCTGTTGGTCTTTCAACCAGTTCCCATACTTCAAGATGTTTGAATTGGTTGAGTTCTTCCTGCATGGATTCAATCCAGTTGTCTTTTGTCATTGCGTCTTTAATGTTTTTAGGCTCAGATTGGCAGACAGTGAGTGCATAAATGCAATGTTCACCGTCTGAGTGAAGACGTTGTCTCGTAACGACTGGTTGATTCGGGTTGCCAATAATGTTAGCCAGAGGATGGTCTTTTGTCCATCTATGTGTAGAGGGTTGATGTTGGTATACATTGTGCAGATTCTGAGGATTCAAATGGTTTGTTGAAGATTCCGCAACATCTGGTGCAGCAGTCTCATTAGCAAACGGGTTGAAGAACGCATTTGGATCAAAATCTGCAGGTGGGGGTACTTCATTCAGAATATCATCAGCTGGTTCATCATTGTTGGAAGCGGTGTGTTCAACTGTTGTGTTGGAGTCAATTGGTGTAGGTGCATCTTCAACAGTAGTTGTTGTAGCAGGTGTATCAGGTATAGGAATATAATCAGGTTGTGCAGCGGAAACAGCGGATACACCAGGAGCACGTTCATCAATATCGTCACAGAACAGAGGAGCAAATAACCTTTCCATTTGTTGACGAGTTAGCTGAGGGCTTTCTTCAGCTGATGATGGGGGTTGAGGGAAGTTTAAACGGTTGTGACCGGGTTCTAAGCTGTTATACTCAGAAGCCATTTCCGTGAGTTCATCGAAATGAGCATGAATCGTTTCCATTACCTCCTTAGTTCGACGATTCCAGATTCGGAAACCTTTAGAATTGTCACAGTATCCAATAAAGACTCCAATATCAGCTTTGGCTTTGAGCTTTCCAAAATCATCACGATCATTATTCGGATAACAAAGGGATCCAAATACATGAAAGTGTTTGAGGTTCGGTTTATAGTTGTGGACAAGCTCGAAAGGTGTTTTGTTGTGGCGTTTAGTGATCATAGAACGGTTTTGAGTATAGCATGCAGTAGATACATCTTCTGCCCATAAGTAATATGGAAGTTTAGCATTGATTAACATTGTTCTTGCAGCTTCCACTAACGTTCGGTTTCGTCTTTCAACAACTCCGTTTTGTTCAGGTGTACGTGCAATAGATGTTTGATGCTGAATTCCCACTTTCTCATAAAATTCACGAAGGGTTTTGTTAACAAATTCAGTTCCTTTGTCTGTTCTGATTATTCGGACGGTGTTTCGGAGCTGAACCTGTATTTTTGTGAGAAAGGTGATGATCATTTGTGGAGCTTGGTCTTTGCTACGAAGGAAGTAGACCCAAGTCCAACGTGAGTAGTCATCAACAATTACTAAGATGTAGCGTTTGCCGTTGATCGTTTGCACACGCATCGGGCCACACAAATCCATGTGAAGAAGATGAAGCACATGCTGAGAGCTGTGTTCCACCTTTGAAGGAAAATGAGCACGAGTGCTTTTCCCTTGTTCACAGGCTGAGCAAAGGTGATCTTTTGAATACCGGAATCGTGGGAGTCCTTCAACTAGTTTGTGTCGAGCAAGGTTGGTGATGGTTTGAAAGTTTAGATGTGAGAGACGACGGTGCCATAGCCAGGATTTTGTTGATGTTGCCTTAGAAAGTAAGCAGATGGGAGAGGAAGCAACCATGTCTTGCATAGAGATAGTGTAGAGACTAGAATTACGCGAGCCAGACATAAGGTCGTTACCTTGTAGATCACGAATGAAACAAGTTTTCTCCCTGAAAGCAACCTCCAAATCTCCATCACAAAATTGACCTACTGAAAACCGATTGTGACCGAGGCCTTCCACATAGTAAACCCTGCTGATTTCGATGTTCCCATTAACATAATCTCCGTAGCCCATGATGGCTGCGAAGTGATCGTTCCCGAATCTGACAGTGCCAATGAACTTTGCAATAAAGTTTGATAACAGTTTAAGGTTGCTTGTCATGTGTCGGGAACATCCGCTATCAACAATCCAGAGAATGATCTGTATCACCTGCATTACACACAGATGGAATAGAAGTAGATGTGGAACCCGAAATGTTAGAGGGTTCCGAAGCAGATATATTATACATACACATATTTAGAATTTTAGGCATCCACTTAAATCCTAGTGTGTTATATATCCATTTCTGCCATCTGTAACTACTCTTTGCTTTAGTCTTAGTGAAAGCACTAGGTGGTACTACATTCTTAGGAGGTGAAGCGGTAGCTACTGTGATAGCAATGGTTGCCTTAGAATCTAAAGAAGGTGGTTTACCAAGCACAGACTTAGAATGATTAGTGGGCCTAGATGTATTCCGATTCTTAGGATTCCGTAATCTAGAGATTATAGCTTTAGCAACACATTTGTCATGACAATCAGAATTCATACTCTTTTGACAAATATCACAAGGTGCATCAGACTGAATATCAAAGGTACTTAACGGTTTAGCATACGTTACATCACTATTTCTATTACATTTGCCAGACGCAACATCTATAGTGGAAGTAACATGAGTTTTATTCAGATTCCTAGGGTGTTCTTCTACTTTAGCATTCCTTATTGATCTTTTCTTAGGTCGCAACTTCCTATTCTTCGTTTGAGTGCTCCTAGGCTGTGAAGTGCGGACGTTTGGAAAAGATGCAACTATTCCTGTTTCAGTAGAGGGAAACACATTAGCAACTTGTGATTTGGCAGTGGGAATTCTTGGTTCACGATTACTAAGTGTGAATGGTGCTAATCTCTTAATCACAGTAGGCGGGAGTTGTTCATACTTTCCTAACATTTCCCGTAACTTAGAGATGGTGTGAATCAGATTTTGATTTTCAGAACGAATATTTCCAGCAAAATTCATGACTTCTCTTGTGTGAGCAAGATAGTGATCAAGTTCGTTTGATGCTTCATCTCGAGTCTTTTTGAGTAAATCAAATATGACACCATATTCCTTTTTAACTTTTAAAAGTTCTTGTTCATATTTTGAGATTTGACTTTTCAAAGACACGTTTTGATCATCCAGTTGCTCAATTTTATGATCAGAAGATTTTGCACTCAATTGAGCGATTTTCTTTTGAAAACTGAGTTGATGGTTGTGAATATCTTTTTCACACCAATGAAGACGACGTTTTGCATTGTTAATTTCTGTGTGTAATCGTTTATTTTCAGCTTTTAAAGACTCGATCTGAAGCACATTTTCGGTGTTCTCAACAGTTACAACAGTTTCAACAATATCAGCAGAGATATGATCAGATGCATATGGCAACGAATAGAATAGCACAACATTATGGATATCAGCACAGATAACATCTTCCAAGAGTCGATCAACATCTTTTCTCAACAGTTTCTTTTTGCGTTTTGTGTTAGTAATAGATGTTTCTGTTTTCTCGAAAACGTTTTTCATTACCCCAAGTTCCTTATGAAAATCCTTTTCCCAGGCAATTGCACAACTTTTCAAGTTTTTAACATTAGGTAAAAGATTTTTCTGAAAAATGTCTCTTTGTTCTCGCGCCAGAGGCGATTGAAAATGTTCAACTTTGATTTCAGATCGATATTCTATCTCATGTTGTAAAATTTTGAGGTCAGCCATGAAAATGTCAAAATATCGAAGAATTTTTCGATTTTCAGGTTGTGAGTTTACTTCGCTAATGGAAGGTAAAGGACCATAAGTTTGTGCAAAGACTGTTTTGGGATTAACAATAGAAGACTCAGGTGTTTTGATGATAACCCTTGGTGTGTTAGAAGAATCCGTTGGTGTGACGAAAGTGACCGCGTTTTTATAATTAAAAGGTTTGTTGTAAACAACAGTTTTTAATTTAGATCGACTCTCGTCTTCTGCATCTAATTCCTCTTGACGATGGTATTCAACAACACTCATGACAGTATTATCAATTTTGTATTCTGCACTGGAAACTTCAGGAGTTGGTTGGAATGTTTTTAGTGAAAGCTTTGGTTTGTAATCAGCTAGATTTTTTCCATATCCATTTGGATTGGGTTTTAAGGTAAACTTTTCAATAGCTGTTACTGATTCACCATGTTTGTAAACAACCGTTTTAAACTCTTTAATTTTGTTTTGCAAACCGAGAATTTCTGCAAGAAGGTCATCTACCCGATTCGTTGAATGCTTTTTGTATGCGGAGAACTGTTTTTGACAATTTAACAACTCAGCCTTAGCTTTTTGATTTTCCAAGGTGAGAGCGTTAAGTTGCTTTTTATGTTCATATTTCAGTTGTTCTAATTCGGACAACAAAGCATTCTTCGAGGTGGCTAGATCACGCATCTGTCGCTCTAAATATTTTTCGTTTTGATGAGATTTTGCAAAAGCGGCTTCAAAACCTTTTTCACGGTTTTCTTGAGTTTTGAAAAAGTTGAGTTGCATTTGTAAACATTCAAAATCCTTGGTTAACAGTGCATTTTTACTTTTTAAGGATTGATTTAATGCATAGCATTCCTCCATTTTGATTTTATGGTCTTGAATTAACCGAGCAAAATCCGGATGAGGCAACAGATCATCTTGTTCAACGTGAGTCTCAACATGATCATTCTTGAGATCCTCAAGTACGACCACGGAGTCAATTTGATTATCAAAGGAGACCATAAGGTCATCTTGATCGTCAAATGTAACTACAGGGTTAACTTGAAAATCATCAGAAGAAGATGTAGAAGACTCATTTTGAACAGTCTGATCCGTGCCGGATTCAGATATTGGCGGAGATATTAGTTCAGATATGATGATGGTTTGTTCGGGTACCTGATACAAGCCATCAGTGTCATACACTGGGCCTGTATCACTCATGTGCAGCTCATGCATATTAGCCATCAACATAACAGCTGCATTCGCCTGCAAGTCCTCCATATCATCATCTGAGTCTGCATCTGCCATGAAGCTCTGTTCTTTGTCTGTAAGAGAACCACCAGCTTCATCCTTGAGAGCCAGAAGTAAGGCCTCTTTGAAATAAGCACTGCCCCTAGTCCTTGGCTTTGGGCATGCATTAGCCAGGTGTCCCTTCTCATTGCAGTTGTAGCATCTAAGACCATTTAACCGATTCTGAGCATTTCCCTGTTCCACCACTTGAGCTCTGTTGTTATTCCTACCCACAGCATTAAACCCTTGACCACCGCCCATCTGACGACCATAATCACGATTTTGAACTTCAACACGTCCATTGTTCACAACAGCTTGAGTCCGTGTGTTAGATGAGGAACGAATACGATTGTTGGATTTGTTGGTGTAACGGCCAAAAGCATTAGCAATCATCACAAATCCTTGTTGAATGCTTCGAACGGATCTGTTTCCTCAGTCGCTTCACTGACATATGCTTGAGCATTGTTGCTGTATGGAACCAATTGATTTTGTTGAGGTTGTGACTGTGAAGGTGGATTTGAAGCAGTTGGTTGAGTTGCTGGTTGAGAGGGATAATTCTGTTGAGCATACAAGGCAAGTTGTTGATTGTCCGGTTGTGACTGTTTAGCAATTTGAACTCGGAGAATCCTTTCCCGATCAACTTCCTTTTCATGAGGCTTCAAGTAATCGTACAACAAACCATAAGTAGAATGATGCATATTCTTCGCTTGACGGAGAAAAATGACATACTTCTCCCATTCTGGACCAAGACTACTCAGGAACTTAGTATTCACTGCAATTCTTGGCATGATGATGTTGTGTTTATCCAAATCATTGATGATATCTGAAAATCGATGATGATAGGACTCTAGTGTCTCTCCAGGTTCAATCATGAAGTGTTCATAAGCCAAGTAAATTTTGGATTCCAAATCCTCCTGATTGAGTACAGATCCTTCCATAAGAAGACGAATATGATCCCACATTTTTTGTGCAGTCTTTTGAGCATCAACACTACGAAGAATTAGGTTTGGTAATCCTAAGAGGATGTATTCCATTGCAAGTTCATCAGCTTCATAGTGTAGAAGTTCTGTAGGATTTAAATCTGCAACAGTAGCAATGTTGGTTTGTTCATCTCTTGGTGGAACAGCAGTTGGATCTCCGGGTACAATGACAGTAGGCATATCAAATGGACCTTCCAAGATAACCTTCTTTAAGAACTTTCCATGTGGCTTCTTCAGATCACAGAACCTAAAGAACCTTATCACCCATTGATCGTAGTTTCCTGGAGTGAGCATTGGAGGTCTATCAAGTGATCCAGCTTCATGAATTGATTGTTGGCTGCTTAAAGCTTCACACATCTTAGCAAACCAAGTGGGTTCCTTCATAGTGCTTCGTGATGGATGTTGATTGAAATCGTTTGTGTAGGGTAGAGCTTGAAGACTTGGTGGTGGTTGAACCATTTGTGGTTGTGGAATTGCACCAAGTTGTGGAGTATGTTGCTGATTAAATTGTTGTTGATAAATAGCTTGTTGTTGATTCCATTGTTGATGTTGTGGAGTTAATTGTTGTTGTTGTTGATGATTATAAGTGTGAGGGAAATAGTTAGAGTATGGTGGTTGAGACATGATGATAAACTTGTGTGGTAAAGATGGATCTTTGTAGTCGAATGAACCTTTGTTGATGAAGTATCCTTAGGCGTAGAAAAGACAAGAACCAAGTAGCACTTATGCGTAAAAAAACCAAAAGTTACGCGTAACAATGAGGAGTTACGCGTAGGTTTTAGCTTACGCGTAAGTAGGGAAAACACTAAAGTTAAGCGTAGACAAAAGTTAGGCGTAGAAACGTAGGCGTAGGATTACCTTATGCGTAGACCGTAGTTTACGCGTAAAGTGAATCTTATGCGTAGGAATTCTACGCGTAAGCTTATGCTTATGCGTAATTTTAGGGTTTTTGCCCAAATGATCTTTTACACTTCACAGTGCAAAAGATATCCAAAGTCGACGTATTTTCAGACTTATCCAAGTAAGAAAACACGGATTAAACCAGAAAGTTGAAGATCAAACCAAGGAACAATCTTACGCGTAATTTTAGGGTTTTGATACGCGTAGGATTACTCGTAACTTTGATTCTGCCCAAATGTGTTTCTAAACCAGTTTTTTGTTATGGAATAGCTTCAATAGTACCAAAAGAACACAAAAGTGTGAATTTTGATGTACCAAAAACTGCTAAACGGGTTACGCGTAGAACGACACCCACGAACAAAAACAAGCTTAAAAACGTAAATCCACGCGTAAAGTTTGAAACTTTTTGCCAAAAACAAGTATTTTAACACCTCAAAACATTGAAAGTACAAGAATCTTGGATTAAAAAGTGTAAAAAACGAGTTTTTAAGATAACCAAAGATAGCGTTATCTCTACGCGTAAGATCCAAAACCAAAACTTCAAAAACAAACGAGTACACCCAACTATTTGGCGATTGATACCACTGTTAGGTCACAAGTTTTACAACACAAGCTTATAAGAGAAGAGATGAAGGCGATTGAACAAATACCAAACACACACACGTATAAATGAGGAAGGGTTAGGCGTAGATGTATGTGAAAGAGTAACTTGAACAACCAACCCTCAAATGAGGGTTTACAAGAGTTTATATAGGCAAGGAGCTAGGGCAACACTCCCTCTCCTTCCCTATTCCTTATTGGGCTTGGGCCTCAGCTTATGGGCCTTCTACATAAGCTGGACCTTAAACAAACATAAAGGCCATAATAAAGCTACCTATTACATATGAAATATAAATACTTGAATTACTGTTTAGGAGTGATTCCAACAATATCCCAGCTGAAATGATAGCCATTGGATGAGTTAAGTGATTTTTGGCGGGAAAAACTTTTTGCCAGTGGGTGCTTGAGTGTAAAGAAGGGGAAGTAATCAATGCTTATTTGGATTGTTAGGAGAGGTGGGGGGAACAAGTTTAGTGGGTTATGAGCTGGGGGGATGGGGTGCTATGAGTGTTGCAGGTTTGGCAGGGAAGAGGGTGAAAAGGAGGGAAACCCGTGAAGGTCAAATGGGTTTAATATTATAAAGTGAAGGGTCAAATGGGAAGGGGTCCAAAAGGCTAATGACAGGGGGTCCAATTTCATTGTGACAAGGCCAAATGGATTAAAGGTTTTAAAACCACAAGGACTATTTGTGTAAATTCTGAAAAACAAGGGACCATTGCTGCCATTTCATCAAAGTTGATCCAAGGGTTAAAAGTGACAAGTTTCAATAATGCAGGGACCAAACTTGACATTTTCCAATTTTCCAAGGACCATTTTTGCCAATTTTCAAACTTGAAGGACCAAACTTGTAATTTTCTCAAACTTATGATATTTTTCACCAAAGGACTAAATTTGACAACTTATGATTTAAAAAGGACCTTTGGTGATTTTTCTTTTGAAATTAGGACTCAGGGACTATTTCTGACAATTTTAGAAACTTGGGGGACTGAAACTGCCAATTATGCAAACTTTGCTCATTTTTCATCTGATTTTGAACATTTTGCATCTGAAACATATAAAATGCAATTTTGAGATATTTTCAGTATTTTGATGCATTTCTGAGCATTTTTAGACGTTTTGCAGTTCAGATTTAACCAAAAATGATGAGTATTTACACACTCATCAATCCCCCACACTAAACTATTGCTAGTCCCTAGCAATCTTTTGAGAAAAACTTAATGGATTTGAATCTCTTTACCAAAAGCCATTACTTCTGGAGTAGCCAAATGTTTCAGTTCAAGTAAGAACCATGGTACACCGATAACCATGTGATTTTGAGCAAACCACCAGCTTTCAACGGATTTGGTTTGTCTTTACCAGAAGCCGTTTGCTCTGGACTAGCCAACTCTTAGATAAATTATCAATATTATCTTTGGTGAGCTGATTACCAATTATGGTTTTTCCACTGCCTTTACCACAAGCCATAACCTTGCGGGCTAGCCAACTCTTCACTTTTTAGGATATGGTGAGCTGAATACCATACAATTTTGGGCAAATTGCAAGCCGTCAACGGATTTGAGATATCTTTACCAAGAGCCGTTTGCTCCTGGATTAGCCAATCCTTTAGTTTATTAGACAAGGCGGACTGATAACCAATTGAGTAAGTGCAAGACACTTACTCCAAAAAAAAAATTTTGGCCAAAAACGGGGGAATTGGGTGGTATAATTACATGATAAAATTCGTGAGAATTCCCCCCCACACTTAGAAATGAATATTGCCCTCGATATTCAAAGTACCGGCGGTTATGCCGAAACATAGAACGTAAAAGGGAAATACTACGGCCATTATTTTGAAAGATTTTTTTTTTTTTTTTTTTTTTTTTTTTTTTTTTTTTTTAACATATATATAACATGTGGGGCAACTCCCCCACACTAGGGTGGAACACATGGGTGAATACCCATGTTTAGCTACTGTTTTTGATTACCGAGTCGCTAGCTTGACTCGACCCCGAATTAATTGGTTCATGGGGAAGTAAGTGGAAGAGACAATCTCCATCGGACTTTCATTCAAGATGTTTGGACAAACATTTGAAGCACGTGAAAGTTCCACACCGATGAGATATACATAGAACCGGCTCAAAAATGATAAATGAAAATGCCGGGATCAAAGATAATGTCTTCATTCCCGAAGGAGTGAAGAACAGGAGAAGTGACAGAATATATGAAGAAAAGAAAGAAAATCATGATAGAAATCATGACTAACTCTTCATCCTCAATAGGAGAATTCATAGTTTCATGAATCTCATCAGTTAAGCTTGCTTGATCAAGACATATTATGGGAGTGTCTAGATCAAAGTAGAAATTATCATACTCCGGCGGAGATATGATATGAGCGAGTTCATCTGAGAACTCCATGAAGGTGAATGAATCATATTCAGAATTGATATGAGTGGGTTCACTGGTGAACTCCTCCAATGTACATGATTCATAATCGGGGAGAGAATTATGAGAATGAAAAGTGGTACTGCCACTAATCTTCTCTCCCATATTATCAAAACAGAAGGCTTTCATTTCCGGATTAGAATCATCGGAAAGAATGTCACTACCCTTAATGGGGATAGGAGATGAAATTGGTTTCTCTTTGAAAGCCTCGATTTTAGAAATGAGAAGACTGACATTCAATAATGTTGCTCGAAGAGCTTCATCTTTGATTTCAGTGTCAGTAACTTCATCATTCTCTTCTTCTAAGCTAACAAGCTCAGAAGGTAAATCTTCCACATAAACGATGTCTCCACAAGATAACGAATCGTCATCATTAGAATCGGAGAACATCTCAACATAATCATTTTGGAAGACAAGAGGAGGAGGGATATCACACACATGATCAAGAATTCCCTGTGACTCTCTTGGGATTGGGACAAGGTCCTCAACACTAGACTTTATGAATTCGTCCGATTCCTTTTCAGGAACAGTGTCAAGATGCTCGTCCCCCATGTTCAGAGAGTGAGTGGGAGCCTCGGGTGTGATAGCAGTTGTTTGAGATGGAATCTCAACTGCTGGGATATCAACTGACTGAGGGAGTTGAGAAATATTATCTTTAAAAGGATAAAAACTCTCCTCATCATCATCATATAGAGCTGCCTTGAGAAATTGGGAACGCCTTAGAGCTGCTTGCTCTAGGATTAATAATTCTTCCCTAGATTTGCGAGCCTCTCGTTCTTCTCGCTCTTCGGCAAGCAATTCTCCCATGGTCTTTTCACCACTCACTTGATTCTTAAAGTTACTAATCATATCATCAAGTGTTTTCATTGTGGTTTCAAAATCTTGGGAGATTTCTTGAGATAACGGCTCAGGTGGAGTTTGAACCGTATGGTGCTGTGGAGGTTGGAAATTGTCAAACAAGTAAGAGTCATGATTGTTACAAGGAACTGGGTTCCCTATTTGACAATCAGAGCTGAAGTGGGGACCTCCACAGTACTCACAACAGTAAAACTGTTGAGTCTGGACTGGTGAATCATATGGATTTTGGTCATAACCAAAGTTCTGAGCGTCACTGGAAAACTGTTCATAGACAAACGTGTTTCCGGATTGACACTCAAATCCTAGGTGAGGACCTCCACAAAATTCACAACAGAAGTGTTGATTATATGAAGATAAGTCGGGCTGTGGTGGGTAATTGGAAAAATTTGAGGAGTCGTTAAATGAGTTCGGATTAGGATCATAATCAAATGAATTCCTCGAACCACAAAACAAACAACTCCCGTTATGGATATCATTACCACATTGTACACACGTACACCAACGACAGGGTGAACCAAAAAGAGGCTCACCACAACCGACACAAGGAATAAACGATTGCATTTGAGAGTTATGAGAAGGAATCAGTTCATTCAAGGTATCAACAAAACCAACATGGTGATCCGAATAACTATCAAGTCTCGAAGAACATTCAGAAAAATCAGGAGGTGGGACAAGTGGTGTGCTCTGAGAGCTAGCAATTTCCACCACTCCCGTTATGGTCTCCGGTTCTTGAACGGGTTCATCGGGTTGTGGCGGATGGTCGGAAAAACTTAGAGAATCATCGAGAGAGTTATCAGATAATTCGCACCAATAACAATATTTGCTTGCACCCATCCTTCCACATCGCTTGCATAAACAATCCGGATTCTGACAATCGAGCTGATCCTCTTCCATACGGCTTTTGCAATGGAAACAACGAGGATAATCGATCGTCGCCATGAGAATTAAACATGTAGAGGGTTAAAGAAATAGAATTAAACGGTTTTGAGGTTAAAGAAGAGTAGAATCAAACGGTACGAGGGGGTAAGAGAAATAGAATCATACGGATAAGAGGAATGAGAAGAGTATTTTTGTATTTTTGGAATTTTATAAGAAAATATAAACATATATAGATGGTATGAACAATGAGTGAATATCCAAATCACTAATCTGCTAGACGGAAGATAATCAGCACAGCTCCCCGACAGCGGCGCCAAAAATTTGATGCGTGCCAAACCGTCAAGTTTTCTCACGCAAGCTGGCCACTTGTGAATGGCCGACTGTAAGAAACTTAAAACGGTTCAAGCATGAATGCAATGAAGATCTGGGGAGTATAGTGTTTCCCCGGGTCGTTATGTCCCAGCGAGCTGTGCAATGGATCACCTAACGTATAGTGATCGAGAGATTTGAACGGGAAAAGGGTTTTTGAATAAGATTATAACTAAGGAAAAGCCAACAAATTACAGAGGCTTAAATGCAAATTAAAGGAAATTAAAAAGATAAAAAATATTAAATAAACGATATCACTATTTTTTAAAATTGATGAACGTTTAAAACTTAAAACTTACGTTTAAATAAAAATTACGTAAACGTACAAGATAAAAAAGTGAGATCTAAGGAATAAAAATCCTAAAAATATGAAAATGACATTTTTACAAACCTAATGATAAAAGAAAATTTATAGAAAAAGAAAATTATTTTTATAACTATTAAATTAATTATTATTAATTAAAAACTAATTTTAACTATTAAATAATTACCTAAAATACAAGAAAATAGGAAATAAAGCTAGAAAATTAAAATTAAGACTTGGAAAAATCTAAAATAACAAAATATAATTTTCAAAACTATTTTTGTATTTTTCTGATTATTTTTCTATTTTCTAGGAATTTAATACTATTTAAATCTAATTTAAATTGTGAAAAATACCAAATAAAAGGGGAAAATTAAGAAAAAATATTTTTCATGCTTTTTATATTTTTCTAAAACTGGGAAAATTGAAAAATTATTTTTTTGAACTTTTTCTGAATTAATTGCAATTAAAGCTATTAAAAAAGGCTTAAAAACTATTTTAAATGGAGAAAAATACCAAACAATGACCAAAAATTATGAAAAATTCAGAAAAATTCTAAAATCTTAATCTAAATCTATGAAAAATAAGAAAACATGGGCTTATGTGAGAGATATTGAAGCTGCAATGTAAACTGATATGGAATAAGCACTTTATAATAAGCAAATAAGCACTATAGTGAACCAAATGATAACAGAAGCTAAACTATACTATAACTACTCTAAGGCAACTTATTAAAACTACTCCTAATACCTAATAAGCAATTTACCAAGGATTATAGCTAACTGATTATATAAGCAAAACAGTAAACAGGCCCTATGTTTGAGCTTATGCACTAGCTTCTCAGAAAAGCTTTAGCCAAAAACAGATATGTGGCCTTATAGACCACCTAGCAAACTGCAAATGTGCCAAAGATGAGACCCTAACAAGCTTTATTGAACCCTGTGCACCTGCTGCAAGTGCTGCATAAACTGGCTTTTTGCCCCATTTTGACTTTTTGAACAGTTTGGAATTTTGACTTTTGTGAGTTTTAGAAGCAAATGTTGGACTGAAATAGATGAAATATGATGTAATGCAACTTTATCAAGCTAGCTTATCAAGATTTAAACCTATTTGAATTGATTTCTATGACTGGTTTCAACAGATGTGCTCATGAGATTAAATTACATGTAATTTTGACTTTTGATGCAATTTGCTGCAAAACAAATACAGGAATGAACTTAATAAACTATGTCAAGCCTAAATCAACTAATCTAATCCAATATATCAACCTCTAGCACAGTATTATCAAGCAATCCAAACACCCCTTTAACTAATCTAAAGAGCAGTTAACACTACTACTCCTACTCCTACTTATGCAAACTTTAGAACAACTAAAAGACTGAGATCAGAGAGCATCAAATGACAGTAAATCAAGCACCAATCATCAAGCCACATGATCATTAGTTAAGACAGTTTTGAGAAGAAGAAGAATGATTACTCACTTAGTAATTCTAGACAAATTTGGGCAGAGTAACAACATCAAACAAGTGTGAAACATCAACCAACAACCCAATCAAGCATCACAATCAACCCATTCCAATTTCTGAACCAAATGAGCAATGCAGTTGACTTTCGTTGACCATATGACAAATTTGTTTGAAAATGACTCATAAGTTTGCAAAAAGCTATGATAAGCTTAAATAAGCTTATTTGAGCTAAAACAAAGCTATTTGGAAGCTTTAACACAGGAATTTGAAACTAGTTTTTTCAACAGTGAGCTTGAAATCATAAAATGAAATTAAAACCTTGAATTACCACTTAAAACTGGATTGCAACTGTTAAACAACTGAGTTTGATACATATGAACTTGAAATTACAACTTTTAATCTAAACTACAACATTTTATTGAAAAACGACATAAAGGAAAAACTTAAAAACTAACTACTTGTTATTTCTTCTCTCTTCAACCTCTATTTATACTCCAACATCCTTCTCTCCTCTTTCTGAACATATCCCAGCTGAAATGATAGCCATTGGATGAGTTAAGTGATTTTTGGCCCTTGATTGTATTTTTGGCGGGAAAAACTTTTTGCCAGTGGGTGCTTGAGTGTAAAGAAGGGGAAGTAATCAATGCTTATTTGGATTGTTAGGAGAGGTGGAGGGAACAAGTTGAGTGGGTTATGAGCTGGGGGGATGGGGTGCTATGAGTGTTGCAGGTTTGGCAGGGAAGAGGGTGAAAAGGAGGGAAACCCGTGAAGGTCAAATGGGTTTAATATTATAAAGTGAAGGGTCAAATGGGAAGGGGTCCAAAAGGCTAATGACAGGGGGTCCAATTTCATTGTGACAAGGCCAAATGGATTAAAGGTTTTAAAACCACAAGGACTATTTGTGTAAATTCTGAAAAACAATGCTGCCATTTCATCAAAGTTGATCCAAGGGTTAAAAGTGACAAGTTTCAATAATGCAGGGACCAAACTTGACATTTTCCAATTTTCCAAGGACCATTTTTGCCAATTTTCAAACTTGAAGGACCAAACTTGTAATTTTCTCAAACTTTTGATATTTTTCACCAAAGGACTAAATTTGACAACTTATGATTTAAAAAGGACCTTTGGTGATTTTTCTTTTGAAATTAGGACTCAGGGACTATTTCTGACAATTTTAGAAACTTGGGGGACTGAAACTGCCAATTATGCAAACTTTGCTCATTTTTCATCTGATTTTGAACATTTTGCATCTGAAACATATAAAATGCAATTTTGAGATATTTTCAGTATTTTGATGCATTTCTGAGCATTTTTAGACGTTTTGCAGTTCAGATTTAACCAAAAATGATGAGTATTTACACACTCATCAAGGAGCAAAACAACCTCATATGATTTCCTGCCATAATATTTCAACATTATACGTACATTAGGAAGATGAAATAATTTAGCACTATAATCATATAGAAATGAAACTTCTTATAACGAAGATACAGGGTCTTAGACTTTACAAAAAGGACTGAACATAATTAATCGTGTTTTGGCCTCAGAAACTTAAAAGAAGTACTCCAACTTCCTCCTCGATGTCTGGATGAGATTCAATAGCATACAAAGGATGCGTGCTTACCCCTGCAGAAAGGAGGTTGCTTATAATGATTAAAAACGGTACTTTGTATGTAGAAAGCTATAGAGGCAATATGCCCATTACTTAACTTCACATGGGGCAGTCATTAGGTTTAGCAGTCCGCCTGTAGTGCCGTACGGCTCGTGAACAGGGAAAAAAACTTAATGACTCGTGAATATTCTAGGAATAAAGAGCATAAAGGAGAGAAGATTAAATAATAGAAAGTAAATGCATATTAAAAAAAGACCGACATGATTTATGTTAGGCCGTTTCATAACGACAAAGGTTTGTCTTCATGGTTTATTTGTTTGACTCAGAATATACTATTGAAGAACTTCCTACTTTGGTTTGTAGTCTCATTCACTTGAAGTCACTATGGTTAGACCATAACTAATCTGAAACAGGTGGCTATCACTTTCATGTCATTCGGTGCACTTCCTGTTGCGTTTATGGTTATATATTTTAAGGAATGCAACACCCTATAGAATATTTCCTTACATGTCAATCCCATATCTTTGGATCAGTTCCAACAGGTAAAAGCTCCTAAATATTCATTTGTAATATCATACTGTAAAATATCTGAGTGAAACAAGTTTAGGAGGTTCTATTACAGAAAATTTATCTATGGGCTTGATAGAGGTGTAAAGAACATGAAGAAAGGTGAAGTTGCAATCCTAACTATTCATCCAGAACATGCATGTGGCTCAACCGAAGCACATCAGGAGTCTGCTACGATTCTGCAAGTTCCACCATGTATTATGATGTCGAGTTGCTTACATTTGAAAAGGTATATGCATGCGAAGTCTTGATCTGTTTATTTATCTTGAAGACTTTATGAGGATAAATAATTGATGTAACTTAAACGGTTGCTATTTATAGGCAAAAGACTATGGGAACTAACCACGCCATAAAAGATCGAAACTTGTGGGAGAAAGAAAGAAAGAAAAATGGAATACCATTTTCAAAAAACAAAAATAGGAGAGGGCTTCAAAGATATATGAGAAGGTAAACGAGTGTTGCTACAATACTACCCTTTGCTAAATCTTAGGGCCTTAGGGGGTGTTTGGTTTAGTGTTAAGATGAAGTGATTCCTATAATATGTAGAGGTCAGATAATCAGTTTTATACCTGCTTCATAATTGAGTAATTAAAAGAATCGACTACTTAGCAGACTTCTTTATCTATGTTTCTTAATAGTGATACTATAGTCTATAGAATATACCTATTGAATCATATACGACATGTTTTTAAAGATTGCGTACAAAATTTTTATCCCACATTGGTTAATGAGAAAACTTTTGATGTGTTCATAAGCAATTTATCCATTGTCCTTAACTATCAGAATTTAGTGAAAACTTAAGTTCTATAAGTACAACTTTAAATGAGCAGGAATACATTGAAACACTATCTTATGTCAACATCGCATAATCAGTTATAAAAGAAACATGTATGTCAATAATATAAAGGTATTTTTGAACAAGTTTTTTCTAGCCATGACTTTAAGAAAGTATTTGAGTAAGGTCATGATGTCGACAACTGAGTACATGTGAGAAGTTCTCCAAATATATGTTTGGTTCAACATGTTTTTATTTTTATTTAGATTAACTGCTATGAGCAAAGAAATGTGGGTTGCCTTTTTTTATGTATTTTATTTGGTTTTGTTCCTCAATATATGTTGTCTTTCTAAAACAAATGAGCAAAGAAAGGAAAACTAAGTCAAGGATTATCTCTGTAATGCAACCAAACTTAGATTATGATAATAACTAACATTCCATGCGTCTTTCAAAATACCAATAAATACAAACACAAAAATAAATAAATGAAGTCTCGATTGTACCTGATCCTGAAAACAGTGAACTGAATTGTGGTTTTACCTTTATTGAATTTTAAACAAAGAGGGATGCCCAAATGGCTTACCGTAAACTTCAAATCAAAAATGTTTTTGGGGAGTACTCAAAAATAAAAGTTGTGTGGGCTGAGTCATTGGTTGATCCAGTCGAAGAAGAGATGCATAACTGAGTTAGCCCTAAAAGTTTTCAACTAATTGTTTATATTAAAATTTATAAAAAATGTACTATCATTATTCTCACATTTCGTTAGCTACCGTGTGAGTGTGGCAACGATTAAGTTATACAATTGAATCATGTTTACTTGGCAAGGACTTATGCAATTATGTTAGCATAAAATTCACAATGTTGTAAAAATTATATATGTTGTGTTATTAACCATCAACGCAAACCATATAATTATTTATAATTCTTAAAAAAATAAGAAAAAAAAAACAATTGTCTTATAATATTGTTTGACAATTCTAAAAAATGTATTTCAGTTAACAAAAAACAACAAACAAATAATTATAAGTCATGCCCGCCCATTGGGCGGGCTTCGAAAACTAGTGTATATATATATATATATATATATATATATATATATATATATATATATATATATATATATATATATATATATTTTCATATATGAAATATGTTCATCAATATCCGAAAATAATACATTCATATGATCAAAATACTCGTTTTTATGAAGTTACGATAAGATTATAAGTTTTTCTAAACTTTTCCCGAATTTACATTTTTTACCCTCAAGTTTCAAAATGTACGAGTTTAGTCCCTCAAGTTTGGGAAATTAACACTTTCTACCCGAAACATATTTTATATCAAATCTTTCGAAAAATGACAGTTTTACCCCTTAGTAAAACTGGTTTTACAAAAACAACCCTCCAAGTTTAGTTTATACGCTTTAAACCTTTACTTTTCCAATTTGACACTTTTTACCCCAAATCTTTATTATAACAAGTTTGAGTTAATTACACAACTGGTCCTTGTGGTTTTCATGCGTGCACATGCACATAGATTTTACCCTTATACTTTCGAAAATGACATTTACAGTCCCTAGACTTTTCATATAAAATACTTTTCGTACAATAATCCCCTTTATCTTTTAAAAATGTTACCATTTCAACCCTAGGACTCATATATTTGCAAAACAAGTCCGAAAATCATTTTTAGAAAGCGAAATCTTTGTAAAACGATTACAACTTATTTCCAACTCCTTTTTATAACTTATTAGCTTATTATTAACTTATTGGGCCGGGTTGGGCTTTACTTGGACTTAGTTTGGGCTTTATGTGCTTACGTATTGGGCTTTAGGCCCGTATGGTCTTGCGTGAGTTTTTATAGTGTACGAGAGTCCTTAGAGATTCTCAAGAGGTTTTGTAACTTGTTTATGACTCGTTTCGATATGGTTATCAAGTTCTAATGTGTATCTAGTGTATTACCATATGTCGTGTGGTGAAATGGTGCATCTAATGTGTTTAACGTGTGATAAATCAATGTATGCGTGTAAACTAACGAAACAAGTAAATGTTCAAATAGTTTAGATGACTTACAACACTCGTCAAGAGTGGAGAAGAACAATGTGAAGGTGTTTCGAGCTTCTAACCCCGTGTTTTCCTTATAGCGATATTCAACTCAATATATTACCCAATTTACTTAGCGTTAACCCTTGTTTTCTTCCAAGTTTTCCCTTAGCTCGTTCCTTACCTTATGGCATTCTAAGTGGAAGATTTGTAAGTTTGTTGTGTATAGTAGTATAGGTAAGTTAGAAGAAATGGTGTGTCGTGTGCTTATAAGGAAAAAAAAGCATGGTTCTTGTATTATTTTACTCCTAGACTCACTTAGGTGCTAGTGTTTTTAGTCATGTGTTTCATTGAACTTGGTCTTGGTTGTGTGTTGTTGTAGCCGAACATAGTGGCATGCTTGCCAAGTCCCATCGATACTCAATAAAACAAACATAATATCCAATGGTTCTTAATGTCAAATGGGTCAAAGTATGGTTTAGGTGAGGTTTAGGTTATTATATAAATGTTTTAGGGTGGCTAAAGTGGTGTCCTTGTCTCTCCTTGTCTACACATACACGATATACTTAGGATTCAAGGTTAAGTTAATAGTTTGATTTGGCTTGGTCCCCTTCTTCTCCTTACTCGCCCGTTACTAAAATCACAAGGGAAACACCAACACATTTTTACTTATGATCAATTTGGTGTGATATTGGGTTAGTGTTGGGCCGGTAATTAGGCGAGGCCCAAAAGGGTAAGTTGGGTTGGAAATGTGACGAGGCCTAATGAAGAATATATAGGTGTTAGGCTCATTGGTGGATTCGTGTATAAGACTAGGCCCAAGTATAGTTGTTAAACGAGTTGGGCTATATTTTTGTGACGTGTGAATTAAGTAGGCCCAAGGCCTATTAACGAGGTGGGTGGGCTCGTGTTGGGACGAAGCCCAATGACAGAAATAGGGGTGGGCTTGGTTCGGTTACGAGGCCCAATAACATGTCGGGTTGAATTGTGAGGTGGTAGAAAGTCCAATAAGTTCTGAGGCCCAATACGAATTTCAATATATTTTTATTATAATTGTATTCGTATTTTTACAAATTTTCACGTATTCGTTACGTATTTTAAGATTATTCGGATCGTGGGGAATTTAATTCTGATCACAATGGTATTTTTATGAACGCTCAAGTTGCGTTGATCATGCATATGCCAAATGATATACAAATGTGATGTTTAGAAAATTTCATGATAAAATAAATCGTGCTTAATTTCTGATTAAAGCTTTAAGTACATTGAAATTTTTTCGGGAGCTTACACAAATCATTTTTATAATTTACATTACTTTTATTAAGAACCGGTGTCGCCAAACGCGATTTAACACTTCCGGTTTTAGACTTAACGTACATTTAACTTCAACCGACACTATACTAGTCCCAATCTACACATTATATGCCTTTTAGATTCATAATAATCATATTTGAAAAGTCACATTTAACTTCTTTTTTTTTGCATTTTCACGTAAACTTCGTACGTTTTACATTTTACGCGTATTTAACCTACGTTTTTAGGTTTTAACGATGTTTACGCGCTCCGTTAAAATTATAACTCATTTAATATAATTTTATAGATTATATTGATCATTTTTAACATTTCTTATAAGTTTTATATTTTTACGATACCCGGTTTTAAGTTTCGTGATTTAAATACTTAACGATAGTAATTACCGGGACCAAACGACACTCCATAAAACTAGATATTATAAAAAAAAAAAACTACATAGTCATCCCATTATTACATAGTGGTCGACATATGTAGTTAGTCACCAAGTCATGTGGCTAGGTGATAGCACTTGGTGCATGTAAGATCGATATATTATTGTGTTTGATGATTCGGGTGGTCTTGGATGATCAAAATACATGTTTTCCATAGTTAGAGAGTTAGAGAGAAAAGGAGTTTCTTGGTAGAGACTTGTAGAACAAAAGTTGTAAGATTAGATTAAGAAGCTCCACCCCTTCATTGGATGGAAGGGGTATTTATAGTTACATGAAAATACGACCTCCTATCGGCCTGTGGATCAGGTATACAGTGGGTAAAGACCCGTCCTTCCTCCACGGTGTTACACTAAAATAAACTACGCTACAAACTAACTAATAAACTATTAAATAACGTAAACAACGACAAATCTACGAGCTAACATATGCTAGACCATTATTGGGGTGACCGACACTTTAACATGGAATTTCCAATTCCTAACAATCTCCCCCTAAGGGAGGTCACCCCATGAAATATAATTTGCTTCCTAGCATTCTATCTTTGACTTCGTTCTTGAGCTCGTAGACTTGAATTCTTCATTTCTGCGATCTTTGTGCATTAGTAGCGAATCTTCAAAGTCCACATAGTTTTGTACTTTCAGTGGAGGCCTTTCAACTGATCCACATCTTTGATGATCTTCGAGCTTTCATTGAGATCATCAGCCACAGTAAATCTCTGGATCACCCTTTATTGTGTTGCCATCATGTGAAGTTGTGACTTTCGGACCGACATGCTCACACTTTTGAATCATGACATCTTTCCATCAGAGTAGCGGAAGCTTTACTGGCTCATGATATTTATAGCAACGTAGCAGAAACATAGTATAAAAATATCAGAGCCAGGTTTTGTAGATATGCACCAGTCATGATTTCTTCAATTAAGTGTGGATGCTGTGAGCATGCGGCTTTGGATTGACCGCTCAATTCTGATCAGCTGCAACCGTCCAAATGTACCTGCAAACAACAGTTAGCAATAAAACACACGAAAGTGTCTTTGATCACTTTCGTTGAATTGAGGTACACGGCCCACGGTTCCCCGTTGATCAGTACAAGTACTGCCTGTGATCAGGTAGGATTCCGAAGAATCTCCTTGATAGGGTTTCGCAGCTGTTCTAGCCGTTCTCAAACCGGAACGTCTCAAAGAAGACAACACGGAGTGAGTGAACCAGCGAATTGAGATTCACTGATTGATGAAAAATGATTTGAAAACAATCGCGTATTGCTTAGAAGAAAGAGTTTTGCAACACGACGAAGGTTTTATGAGAAAGATCAATTTTCAATCAAAAATACCTTTTGTATTTGAAAAGAGTACACATTCGATATGCTAGAGAAAAGAATATTTGCACACCGAACGGTTTTTCCAAAAGTATTTTTTTCAATGAGAGATACTTTTTGTGTTTGAAAATGAATACACATTCGATGTGCTAGAGAAAAGAAGATTTGCACATCGAACGGTTTTTCCAAAAGTATTCGTCAATTCCAATCCTGGACCAAGGTTGATTCACGAGTGAATCACCCCATTGTTTCTATCCAGTTGTCACAAGTTTGATCTTTAGAAAAGATATCACATGTCACCCACCAAGAGCTTGTTAGATGTTGGCTCTAGAAGGATTTCCATCTTCATCGTGAATACTTTTACATATCACTCGGATGTTCTGGCAATACCACAAGGATAATGCGTAGGACTCTTAATATATTCTTACTTTCCACATTGTGTGAAACAGCAAGTCTTCATTAATTTTGTGTCCTAATGAGATATTATGGATGATCTCTTGGCTCTAGACTCAGTAGTGCACATTTGGTTCCTATGCCGGAGACTAGGGAGAGGGTCTCCTTCTTCAATATCAACAATCTCTAAGAGAAAGTCGATAGATAATGTCGGTTCCCCGTGAGAATGAAACAAGCCCTTTTAAGAGGAACTTGAGTGGTTTGGGAAGTTGTAGTGCAGTGCGTCACTGGGTCCATGACGTCTTGTCTTCAATACCGGCGTTACCTTAGTAACCACCAGTAGCATATGTATTGAACCCGGTGTCTGCCCTAAGGTTGAATTATTGGAGGGCTATTTCTTTTCACCCTTTTCTCATTCATTTCTTTTTCATTCTTCAACCCCTTCAGTGCTTACCGAGACTTCATTACTAGAACCTTGTTGGGTTTATTCCAGTACTAGCTCTGTCTCAGTCCGCACTCTTCCCATATCTCACTTTTCTCCTTTTTTTCAATATACCTAAGGACTCTACACTATCTAGTGGATTGTCCCTGGGTAGATCCCTCCGGTTCTGGCGAATCGTGGGAACAAATACCTAACATAACCATCCTTATAACTCCATGCATAAAGTAAATTGGTCGGTCTTTTGGTATTGTTCATTCCTTCCAGAAACCAATTGAAAAATCATTTGGAAAAACAATCAAGGTACTTTTGATACGAGATCAAAGCATTTTGTACCTTAATAGTTTTGATCATTTAGAAAATGCTCCCCCCTCAACATGTACATATGATTTGAAATTGTTTAGCACATGGAGGCAAGAGTTCTTTGAAACAAATTCTTGATCACAATTTCGTACGAAAAAGCCCAGTTGATTTTCTTGGTAAAATTCTCCCCCTCAATATGTGCATAGGATATTTGAAATCATTTTATCACATAGAGGAAAGAGTTCTTTTGAAGCACATTCACGATCACAAAAGCCATTAAGAAACCATTTGCTCCCCCTCAATATGTGCTTCGAGATTCGAAAGCGTTTAGCACATATGGGAGAGCAGCCTGCACAATTGAATCAAATCGATCATCATTTATCAGATTTCATTATTAAATCACAAATTCTCCCCCGATCAAAAATATCAAACCCTTTGAGATATTGGATCCCAAGTGATTTAATAAGGTTTATAAAACATTGGAGAATATGTGGCCAGGTTTAAATACTCATCATGTTTTTGGATAAATCCTCCTCCTCAACATGTGCATCGTATATTTGAAATCGTTTGGCACATGGAGGCAGGAGTGCCTTTAAAGGACTAAAACCAATTCCATTTAAACATATAAGAGATTTAAATCACGATCTCTCCCCCGATCAAAAATTTCAAACCATTTGAGATTTGTGATCCCAAAATATTTAAATCATTTAGAAAATTTTGGGGAAAGACGTGGCAAGATTTAATTTTTGAAAAATGACAGAATAGGACCATTTTAAGACATTAAAGATTGTTAGTGTCAGGTATAATAGTTTTAAGAGATCTTTAAGTAAAATAAAACAATTTCACAATCAAACAAGAACAGAAAAAATTTCATTTTGAAAGACCTTGATTCAAAAGAAAAATCATACCATGACATAACATTAAATCTTTAGATCACCACTTTTTGTTGTACAAAACGGAATTTTATAAAGAAATATTGTTTGAAAATAATTTATATTAAATCACTCTCCCCCTCAATCGATGACCGTAGTCGATGATTGAGTGACTTATATTTTTGATAAAATGAAGTCCGGTGATTTTCAAAATTTAGTCCACTTTATTTTCAAAACCAATATTTTTCCATTTTTCAAAACAATAATGTTTAAAAATTGTTTAAAAAATGGTATCATCACTATTTTCCTGCACAAAGAAACGTTAAGTGGTTGAAAAGCTTATGTTGTTGCTGTAGAGCTTGGAAGAAAAACCGTCTGCTGATGCAGTGAGACTTCTTACGTTGCATTTTAATGCCAACTGAGGTCAAATTAAGCTCCTTTTCTTCACTTGGAAGAAAACCATCTGCTGATGCAGTGAGACCTCTTACGTTGCATTATGCCAACTCTCCATAGAAGTCCAATTAAGCTCCGTTTCTTCATTTGTCAACCCAAGATATAGTTACCCTTTCCTTTCGGCATCCAATCATCTTCAATTGTCGGATCAGGATCGGGAACATTCTTATAACCAATATACCTGCATACGTTAGTGAACACACATACAGATATATGGTGGTCGACATCACCCATAACAGCAATCGACTAATTAAAGTCAATTCAACATAACAATCTGATCATATAAGGCATGGGGTTTATGTGTTAATCAAACTCTAATCATCTAAACCTAACAATCATATCCTAAATTCCTAGTCCTTCGACACAGGCAAATATCATTTTTAATTAAGCACGTAGGATAATTAAGAAAGCTCGTTAGATGATATAGATTTGAAAACATTCTCCCCCTCAATCAATGACTTATTTTACTGAAAAGTTTAAAAGCGCTGAGTCATTGATTAAGTTTTCAATTTTTCCGAAAACTCTGAAACTGATTGACTTTTAAGCAACTCATTTACCACCATTTTGTTAAAACAAATATTTTTCTGAAGAATTTTAGAAAGAAAAATATTTGAGTAGGAACAACAGTCCTTCGACATACTTTCCTCATTTGTTTTAGGATAAGTGCACAAATTTTTAGAAAATTGGTTTAGCGCAGCACTTTCCTTCTTTGAAGAATGGGTTACTATCTGAAATAATAGCAAGCCATGGTTTTAAGCACGGGTCACAGTCTGAAGTAACTGCAAGCCATATTTGTAGACATGTTTTGGAAAAAGAATATTTACACCTCCTGCTCGAACTTCATCTATGGTCCCATGCCATTATTGAATGACATTTCTAAGACCGCAGATGTTATCGATACCAGAAGACATGTCTTAGAAAAAAAATATTTTTGGTATTTTTAAATTTCTAATTTTTATGGGTTTTGTTGGTTTTATATTTTTCTATTTTCTTTTTGTTTTTCGAATAAATATTTACAAGGATAGAGTAGATGATATAGTTTAAGAAGATGATGATACGAGTACCGAGATAAGGATATCAAGCAGCCCCGTTGTAGAAGATAGAAGTCATCATCCCTAAAACTTTCACCACCAAAGCATTCGAGGCTCTTGTATTGAAGAAAGAAATTGAACCATCTGAAAGTGAGACTTTGGCAACTTCCCTCAAACCGAAAATCCTTTAGTTGAGCAGATTCAAAGCTTTCTTTCAAGCTTCTCTTAGCCAGGTGTACAAAGAAGCACACCATTATCATCGAACTTGCTGCTCCTTTTAAGAATAATCACTGTGATTCTTCGTTCGAGGTTATATCATCCAATAGAAGAACAACACCGTATCATCCCACACATAAAACAATTTTCTCAAATTTCTTTTCTACTGACGTCTGAAGCAATCCATTCCAAAAGGTGTCAAGAGACCACTTCCCCCGAGTAGTGGAATTGATGCAGTCAGTCTCTTTGTATAATGCTCAAGAACTCTCCCGAATACACATCATGAGGGTAATGAAGAACACCTCCTCTATGTTCACATCTTACGTCCCATCTGAATGTGTATGAAGCTCAAGAATCTGAAGTACACCAATATCCAAGAACTCTCCCGAATACACATCATGAGGGTAATGAAGAACACCTCCCCTATGTTCACATCTTTCGTCCCTGATGAATGTGTATGAAGCTCAAGAATCCGAAGTACACACATTCCCAACGAGAGAATAACTGATAACACCTCCCTCATGTTACACATTTATCTCCCCTGAATATGTCGTACTTGTGTAGCTCATTTATCTTTAGAAACTAACTCTTCCATCTCTTCCCCACGTAGTTGGAATAATAACACTTAAAGCCTTGATGAGTAAAACCTTGAGATTCTCTGCGGTCATGACATTTGTTTTCCCGGGATATCTTCAATCACTTAGAAGTATTAAGCTCATAAAGTTTACTCGCCATGAGTCAAACCTTGAGTTTCTCAGCGGTAATAACATTTGTCTTCCCGGGATATCTTCAGTTACTTAGAAGTATTAAGTTTATCAAGTTTACTCGCTTTGTGTTTATATGTGAGTCTCCTTCCCCCTTGCTGGTTTTAACACTTCAGAATCAGCAAAACATTATAAGTCCAAATACTTGAAATCTGTTTGAGAAGGTCGCTTGAAGTCTTTGTGAGAATCAACATGCTGAATAATGTGAGCAAGTTTAATTGGGGATTAAATCAGACATTTCACCCTCCCCCAATTAGTGCTCTCCCCTAAACCGACAATCTTTATGATGAATGCTTAAATTAAGAAGAAGTCTTTAGATCGTTAAATGTAACTCGTCATTAGTCTTCTAACATGTAGCAGAAAATGTAGAACCGACTGTAGACTCGACCTTCTTCAAGATTGTCTAGTTGGGGAATAGAAAGTCAACATCTTCATCTCACCAAATGCGTTCCAATTACCTTAAATGTAGCAAATATCCTTAACTAAAATCCCTCCCAATCAAACAAGAACAGAAAGATGTTCATTAAAGAAGTCAGCCCAGCAGTTAGAAGCACTTTGTCATTAATCATATCAGCCCGTGTGAAGATGTCAACCAACGGCTCATAGAAGAAACACCATGTAAAGATGACCCGGCAAGAAGAAGATCGGTTCTTACATGAGTTTGGAGCCGTTTGACCATTTATTCTCAAAAATCAATCAACCATGCAGTAATTTCACACTTCTTCTCCCTCTCAAGAATTGCATACGGAGTTGCCATTCTTGATTAAATAAGTGAAAATCATCCGAATGTTCTATTCACACTTCTCTCCCGCAAAATCAGCACATGATGTCGCCATCTTCATTATAATCGAGCAAGTGGAATGAGAAAACAATCAGTGGTAGCCCGGTTCACTTGATGACTGAAGCGCATGGAAAAAGTATGAAGCATGTTGATGAGAATGGTCATAATAAGAAGATTTCTCTTCTTCATAAGATAAAGCGCACTGAAGCGTACACTTTTCTTTTCTTTAGAGTACGAGGCATGAACTGAAGTGTTCATACGTCATAATGTTGAAGTACGAGGCCTGAACTGATGTGAACAGACGTCATAAGAAGATTTCTCTTCTTTCGAAGATAAAGCGCACTCAAACGTACACTTTTCTTTTCTTTAGAGTACGAGGCATGAACTGTTGTGTTCATACGTCATAATCTCTGATGGTCTTTAGATCATTCGTATATTATTAGATAGTCATAGAAACGAGATCAATGCCAAGAAGATTAAACTTTTAAAGAACTTGATTGAAAAGAAAAGGATGGTACAAACCCTAAAAGTAAATCACGAATAATGAAGTAGCTAGCTAAAAAAATAGAAAGACAAAGGGTATAAAAACCCTTGTAAATGACCGGCCATAAGGCCTAGCCTTTGGGCTGTTCCTATAATCGGCCCATATTTACTAAATAATATGTATTAACGAGCTAGTAAACGTAAGCCAATTTTCTTCATTCTTCGAGTGACCGAAACTTCTTTGTTAGACGGATTTTCGTATCTCTAACAATCTACCCCAAGTAGAGGTTGCTCGAATGAATTCTTTTGACGAAACTTCTTTTCACAAATTAGGAGTGCTATCTTCGAACATATTTGAATGAGTTTTTCTGTTACAAGTCTGTCACAAATCTGTCACGAACTTTGCATTCTCCTTCCTCCCATACCAATTAGCAACACTTTTTCTGTCACTAAACTGTCACTAACCAGGTTGCTCCTTCCTCCCAAATCTGTTAGTGACATTATTTCTGTTGCAGAATTGTCGCTAAACCAACAGATTCCAATGTAAGAGCAGTAGGAGAAACATCGTAGTTCTTGGGTTACTTCACTTGACTTGTTCTTCTTGTGCTTTTGTAGTACTTTAAGTCTTGACATCTTGATGTTTACTGAACTTTGGTCTTTTTACATGCTCATATTCGCTGAAAATTTGAAAGCTTTTATGATATTTCTTCTTCTAACTTCTTGACTTTAATATGTAAAGAAGATGATGATCTCAGAGTTGCGGAAGCTTTAAGTATATAAGCTTTCTAGATTTCTTCAGATATGTGAGCATTTGTCTTGCATCGGATTCTTTGAGTTGTCATACACCATGTTTGAATAATTTAGTCACCAAAAAATATTTTGTTAAAAAAAATCCACTTAATGTGTTCTAGAAAATCTTTTTGTGAACACACGAAGGGTTTTATATTTTGAAGGGACCAAGTATAGACGATACTCAATCTGGTCGATTACATTAACCTCCGATTCCGTGAGGATCAATGATTACAGTACGAATACTGCACGTGTGATCAGATAAATTCATTAAAAGAACTTTCTTGACAGGTTTTCCAGCTCAAAGCCTTTAAGGTCTCTAACACCGAAGTATCAGATTCCCGTATGCTTGCTGTTCTCTATACCAGATGTCCAAAGACTAATCACACTATGAGTATTTCTACTAATAGAATGGTAAAGAGTGAGTCAGTACAGTTACTGTCTGCTGACTATACCGTACAATTCCTGAACAATGTTTTACTTCTTAATACAATTAAGTACCGTAGAAGGCCGATGGCAAAAGTGATTTTAAAAAACATTCGATGTGCTTAAGAAATATTTATGGGGCACAAACGAAAGTTTAAATCAGAATGCTCTGATGATATTTTGAAAAATATCTCGAAAGATATGAAGTGCCTTGAGAAATCCAAACTTGTACAAGTACTTGTATGGAAATCCAAACTTGTACAAGTACTTGTATGGAAGTCTACTTCACTAGTGGATGTTATCCGAAGACAAACATATGAGTATAAGAATACCCTGGTGTTACCACATCTCATTCTTATGCATTCCTCAAGATCACATACACAAATATGAAACAAAAGATTCTTTGTCACTTATCAAGGTACTAGTGTATAACACAAAGATTTTGGTACCTTGATATTTTTGAATAAATTACCACTTTGCTCCCCCTACACATGTGCTACGATATACGAAAGGTGTTTTTCACATGTAAGGACAGGACTTAGCAATTAGAATCAATCGAATCAATATTTATCCATTTTTATTTAAGTCACATTTTCTCCCCCGATCAAAAGTATGAAAAGAGTTGAATGGTTTTGAGCTAGAATGGACTTAAATGAATCAAGCTCCCCCTCAATCATTGAGGTGAGCAATTGAAGCACAAATATCAAGTGATTATTGAAACTAGATGTGTATGAAACCGAGACATGAGTGAAACAGCGATCTGTCTGTGTATGAAGAATGTGGTTGTTTCAATCTGTCAGCAATAGAATCAGCAAAAATGCGTCCAAGAAACCTGCAAAACTGTTAGAAGAACTGATTCTCCCCCGCAAACATACAGCATGATATATAGATTTTTTTTTTTTTTTTTTTTTTTTTTGTGTGGTTACAAATATACACTATGATACAAAGGATAGACAATGTGTATCCTGGTTACTTAGAGACTGACTCATCCTGAAGTTCCTTTAGAGTCTCTGGTGACATTTGTTTTACCCCAAGCAGTGGAAGTAGTGTAGAGAAGCGCTCTTTTGGTAAGGCCTTCGTAAAAATGTCCGCCAGTTGATATTTAGTCTCCACGAAATACAACTCAACCACGTTCCTTTCAACATGCTCTTTTATGAAGTGGTGACGAATATCAATGTGCTTGGAGCGGGAGTGTTGAACACTGTTACAACATAAAGCAATAGCACTTTGATCGAACTCATGTATCTCATCCTGCATAGCCTCAATCCAACATGAATACTCTAAGGCTTGTTTATAAGTTTTTGGTTCAACATGAGATATGAATTCGTTGAAGAAACACCAAACTTATAAATCCGTAGTCCCTGAGTTGTGAACGCATCCAGAGGACTTGTGCGCAACAACCGAATAGCGCAATGTATTCTGCTTCAGTGGTGGAGATAGCCGTACTCTTTTGCTTTTTCGAAGACCAACTAACAAGCCTATTTCCGAGAAATTGAGCGGAACCAGACGTACTTCGCCTTGTGTCATGACAACCTGCATAGTCAGCATCTGCAAACGCTGTAAGTTGAAAACCGGAGTCCTTCGGATACCAGAGACCCATGTGAATAGTTCCCTGAAGGTATCGAAAGATCCGTTTAATTGCATGAAGGTGCTTGTCGGTAGGCTTTGCCTGATACCGGGCACACATACAGACAGCAAAAACTATATCAGGTCTAGATGCACTAAGATACATAAGGGAGCCAACCATACCACGATAACGTGTAGGATCAATAAGCTTTCCTCCCCTATCTTCATCAAGGTCGGGACGCTCCGCCATTGGAGTGTCAATGGGTGTGCATGTGTCAAAACCAAACTTTTTCAAAATTTCAAGAGCATATTTTGACTGGTTGATAAAGATGCCTCTGGGATTTTGGGAAACTTGTAGACCTAGAAAGAAAGACATTTGTCCCATCATCGACATCTTAAAAGTTGAGTTCATCTCATAAGCAAAAAGTTTGCATGCTTTGGGATTGGTAGAGGCAAAGATTGTATCATCGACATAGATTTGTACGAGTAAGATATGTTTGCATGTTGTCCTTGTGAAGAGAGTTGGATCGACCACGCCTTTAGAAAATCCAGATTTGATCAAAAACGCTGACAACTTGTCATACCATGCACGTGGAGCTTGCTTGAGCCCATAGAGAGCTTTCTTGAGTCGGTACACATGCGTTGGATGATCTGGATCTTCAAAACCGTCTGGTTGACTAACATAGACAACTTCGTTCAGTTCGTCGTTGAGAAAGGCGTTTTTCACATCCATTTGAAAGATGACCATGTTTTGACTGGCTGCATGCGCAATGAAGAGTCTGATCGCTTTGAGTCGTGCAACAGGTGCAAAGGATTCTTCGAAATCAATACCAGCTTCTTGATGATAACCTTTCGCCACTAACCGTGCCTTGTTCTTCAATACTTCACCATATTCATCCAACTTGATTTTGAAAATCCATTTGAGCGGGATGATGAGAATATTAGCCGGACGTGGTACAAGAACCCACACATCCAATCGATCGAACTCATGTATCTCATCCTGCATAGCCTCAATCCAACATGAATACTCTAAGGCTTGTTTATAAGTTTTTGGTTCAACATGAGATATGAATTCGTTGAAGAAACACCAAAGTGCATCGGTTTCCAGTTGCTTCCTGGTAGATACGGGGCGTTTGATGTCGCCAATGATATTCTCTAAGGAATGAGCCTTAGTCCACTTTTTCAAATGAGGTAGTGGATTATCAGGAGCAACTTCGACATCGACAGTGTTAGAAGACGATGCTTCAGAGACAGTTTCAGGAGCAAGATATGGTGTAAACAAATTACTGTCAAGATGGTCAAATGGTGTAGTGGGATCCGAATCACTAGTGTCAGAGTGCAAAGGTTGCGAAGGTGAGGGACTAAGAGTAACGCTAGGAGCGCCTTCGGAGATAAGTGTAGAGGAGGGTGAACCATGGGCACTCTCGTGTACCTGAGCAGCTTGTTCATTAACCAGAGGTATTTGAACAACCGGAAGCATTGGAACAACCGGCGGGATCTCCTCCGCTTCGTCAAACCATTTTTGAAACAAATCGTCTACCTGTTTCTCTGTAGGTGGGACACTGGGTGTTGGAGGATCATTCACTAGATCAGAACGGCTGCGTCCTGATTGTAAAGCATGAAGTTCACTGGGTGCGCAGCCTGAATTGTGATGACCAGACGTCATTCCTTCGGTAAGTTCATCAAAGGTCACATGAATGGTTTCTTGAATCTTGCGCGTTTGTTTGTTGTAGATTCTGTACACTTTCTTAGTGGGTGCATAGCCAGCGAATATACCTATGTCGGCTTTCGCCTTGAGCTTACCCACGTCATCGTAGTCATTGGTGGGATAACACAGAGATCCAAATACTCGGAAGTATTTTAACTCAGGCTTCTTACCTTTCAGCAACTCGTAATAGGTCTTGCCGTGTAGTGTGTGTATTAAAGATCGGTTAAGAGTATAACACGCAGTGGCTACAGCTTCTGCCCATAGGAATAACGGAGCTTTGGCAAATATAAGCATTGTACGAGCAGCTTCCATAAGAGTTCGGTTCTGTCGTTCGACAACGCCGTTCTGTTGTGGAGACCGAGGTACGCTTGTTTCATGAGTAATTCCAATTTTCTCAAACCATCCGTCGATTGTTTTGTTGAGAAATTCCGTTCCATTATCTGTTCGGACAACACGAACAGTGGCATTGAGGGCACGCTGTGTTTGCACAATAAACTTCTCAATTGCTCTAGGAGTTTCATCTTTTGATCGTAAGAATCTCACCCAACCAAATCTGGTGTAATCGTCCACTATCACCAAGATGTATTTCTTTCCGTTGATACTCTCCGTTCTCATGGGGCCGCAGAGGTCCATATGAAGTGTGTTGAGAATTTCAGTATTAGTGTTTTCCGTCTTGAGTGGATGGGTTGCCTTCTTGCTTTTCCCAAGTTGACAAGATGGACACAGACGATCCTTGTCATATTTCAGCTTCGGTAATCCTCGTACTAGATCTTTCCGGTCTAATTCATTCAGGGTCCCGAAGTTTAGATGATTTAATCTACGATGCCATAACCATGACTTTGTAGACCTTTTGTTAGCAAGCAAACTGGAAGCTGACAACATATCATTTAGAGAGATGGTGTACAGGTTGGTAGTCCGCGATCCTTGGAGTAGATCAACCATGTCATAGTTGCGGATGTGACAAAAGTGTTGTCGGAATGCAACTTCTAAACCACCATCACAGAATTGTCCAACTGAGAATAGGTTGTGCTTAAGTCCTTCAACATAATAGACTCGAGAGATGATAGTGTCGCCCAGTTTGTAATCACCATAACCAACTATCTTAGCAAATTCATCGTTGCCGAATCGCACTGTACCAATAAACTTATCCACAAAATTGATAAGTCGAGCTCTATCACCAGTCATGTGTCGTGAGCATCCTGAATCCAAGTACCAGAGAACAATCTGAATTACCTGCAAAAACCCAAATATATATCCTGTGATAGGATGCCCTTACTCATCCGGTTAGATAACAGCAAAAATTAGTTGACAATCAGATAACCGAGATATCATAGTAGCATTGGGACTAGAACTTAGCGCTCGGGGAAAGTTCTAAAGGCTCTACACTGGTTTCCTCAATCATAGTGATATCACACAGTTTGAAATGCCTACCAGTGGGCTTCCACTGAGTTTTAGCATGAGCAACAGTCGTGCTAATGGGAATCCAGACTTTCTTAATTGGTTTCCAAACCTTCTTGGTTTGGTGAATAGTACGCGTAGTCTGGTTGTGTTTGACATTCACCGTTTGATCACAAGTATCCATACACGTATTATATTTATTAAAAAACAAATTGTCATTACATGCACCACAAACAGTGTTCAAATTGGAAATGGAAACAAAACATTTAGCATTCAAATGAGAATCAACACGATTCTTTTTATTCAAATTCCTAGGGTGCTCTTCTACTCTCGTCGCTTTCTCACGTGTAGCCGGCAAGGTTCTATGATTCTGAGGGACACTCTTAGGCACATGTTTGCTGGCTCAAGAAGTGGGTTTTATTCCTGTAGACAAAGGCACACAAACGTTAGGTTTATTATTAGGTTGCACTAATGTTGTCTGTGTGGGTTTGGGTGAAGGTTTGTGGGGTGCTACAACGGTTACTTGCTTCTTCTTTGGCAACGGGGTCGGTTTAACCCAATTGTCTCGTTTTGGTGGGACGATGTATGTCGTATTAATGGCATACATACCTGGAGCAAGTACTTTAGGTGTCACGGTTGTCCTAGGTCCACTAACACTAGGTTTGAATTTGGCAATCTCAGCAGTTAAGGCGGCTATCTTCTCAGAGGTTTTAGTACGAAGGTGGATATTTGATGTCGACAATTCTAGATAAAGTCGATTCAATTTAGTATTTTCTACCTTATACCCATCATTCTTAATCCTAAGAGAAGTGACAACATCTTTTAACTGAGTCAGCTCAGTTTCTAAGGCCTGCTTATCAAAATTACCTATAGTGGAACCTGCATTTAACACCTTCATGATGTTAGTCTGGGCTTCTAAATTTCTGATAGTGTCCTCTTTCCCTCGAAGTTGATCTCGTAACTTGTTAATTTCAAAAATTGCATTTGACGCACTGGAAGTGTCTATGCATTGTTTTTTACTTTGATATTTAAGTTGTAAATTAATATGGTCTTTTTGTAAATGAAAAGTTCGTTTTTCAGAAGTATTGACCATCTTTTGCAGTTTCAAAATCTCAGCTTCAAGTTCAAGAACCTTAGTGTGTTCCCTATCGCATGCAGATCTAAGTTCTTCGCAGAGGCAATTCGAACTAGGGGGCACAACTATATCAGAATTCATCACAATAGAGCATATATCTTTTTCTAAGCATTTAGCAATTAAGCATTCATTTTGAATTAAAAGATTTTTCTTCTCTATGTGCAAGTTCTTGATTTCAAGAACACTTCGTTCATACTCATCTTCTAACGCATAGTGAATCTCCTTAAATTCCGCTACTTCCTTTACAATGGTGTCATCAGCAGTTTGCACATGTTGCTTGAAATAATCAAGAAAAGGGATAACCTGATGCATAGCAAACTCCCTTGCGTATTCATAACACGCTTCACTCACATATAGCGGTCTGACAGTGGTTCTTTCTTTTAAAATGTTCTCAAATTGGGGAAACACAACTTTAACATTTTGAAGACTAGCAAGAACTTGGCTAGGAGGTGGACTTTTATGAACAAAGGGAGTCACAGAGTTAGAAGGGGTACTATCTTGACTAGACGTCCAGTAAACCTGTTCACTAGATAGTTCCTGTTGAGGAACAAACGCAATGGCGTTTTGCTTCTCATAGAAGCCACTTGCTGGTTGGACGTGCCCTGGTTTTTCTTTCATTTTATGCATGCTAACCTCTACGTGTACTAAGACATCCTCACTATCCCATACCTCAACAGGTGTAGGTCTTAGGCTGGGTTGCAAAAGAGCATGACCATCATAAAGGACAGGTTGAGCATGTTTGGCCAGATTTCTTACACGCGGATTGCATTTACCTAGAATGTCCTTGTGCAAGTCATCGGTTGTTGTTTTAGGTTTCTTTGAAAGCATAGGTATAGTTTGTGTAGGCATGTTAAATATTTGCAGCATTTCTGTTGCAACTTTATTAGCACTTCTTAAACATACCATTTCATCAAGATAACTATCCACAATTTCCTTTTTATCAGATAAAACCTGTTGAATTTCAAATTTTAAAGACGCAATTGACTCATCTTTATTTGAAATAGTGGATTTTAAAGTTGATTTTAGCAACACGTTTTCTTGCTCAAGTTCAGCGTTACGCTTATTGCGCATGGTTACTAGGTTTTGTTCCTGGCTAACTTGACTTTCAAGATCAAGTTTGATCTGTTGGGTATCTAGACGACATATTTCTTGCTGGCAACGTACAAGCTCAGTTTTTGACGTTTCATTTTCTAATCTTTGTGCCTGGTTAACCTTAACATGTCCATCTAGTTGGGTTTGCAAGTCAGTTAAGATAGCAAGCATAGAAATCTTATCAGATGATTCAGCAGATACCTCAGTTGGAACATTTTGGGCTTCGCTGTCGAGAAGATATTGATGATATGGAATCATATTGTCATCAATGTCAGACTCAACATCGGAGTCTAAATGTTCTTCATGGTGTATCTCCTGTGTTAACTGATAATTCACATTATCACAGAGTTGATTGTCATTGTTATGTACCTAATTGACTGGCTTGGTGTTGGCACTGGTGGATGACGTGTTGGCCATGAAAGCGACAGCAGCATTGGGGCCTTCATCCACGTCTGAATCATAAGCATCCTCATGGTTGACGTGAAACATGTTTGTAGTAGTCAATGACAGAGGTTGATCATAGGGAGCAGTGCATTCCACATCAGCTAGGAATGCTTCGGCTTCTGCATCTAATTCAGCTCCCTTCTCTTTTGCTTCCATAAGCAGCATTTTATCCTTGAAGTACTGAGAATCCTGCTTCCTTTTCGGTTCATTACACTGCCTTGCTACATGTCCTTCACCTCGGCAGTTGTAGCAGATCACTTTCTTCCCTTGCTTATCAGTCACTTGTCCATAACCTGGAGTTCCTTTTGTTCCTGTTCTGCCAACATTTCCCGAAGCTCTTCGCTGAACGGTTTCAGTGACTATTTGCCCATCATGCACCGTAGCATGACTCCTTAGATTGGAATTGAGTTGGAGGTGAAGAAGAGGTGTGAGCAACATAAGCCAGTGGGTCAACAATGCTTGCTGACTGCTCTTGTTTCGTGAGAGTCTTTTGAGCATGAGGCTCGTAAGCTTTAAGATGTGTGTAGATTTGAACATAGCTAACGGTTGAGATATCCATGTTCAGCTTGACACTAGTCACATACTTACCCCAATAAGATGGAAGGTTGTTGACAAACTTAGTGTTCATCTGATGAGTCGGAATAGTTAGCTGTGTAAGCTTCATGTCATTTATTAGCTTGTGGAAATGCACAAAGTAGTCATGAATCGTCTCATTTCCATTGGCACGAAAGCGTTCGTACTCATCAAATAAATCTTCCTTCTTTTGTTGAACAGTACGTCCTGATCCTTGCATGAGTAACTCCACATTATCCCAAATCTCTTTAGCAGTACTTGTCTGATTTAGAATGTTGAAAATGTGACATGGGAGTCCTTGACTGAGAATGATTTCAGCTTGCGTGTCAGCCATTTCAAGGTTGTTTTCTTCAGGTGTGAACTCTGAATCTAGTTTCTTCCTCGGTATTGGCACACCAGTTTGACCAGCAGGTAGAGCATCAATAATCATAGGATGTGGTGAAGGTCCATTTTGAATCGAGTTCCAGATAAGCTTGCCATGTGGTTTGCCTCGAATGTACCTGTGAATACGAATTTTCCACGAATCGAAATCACTTTCAACCAACATGGGTGGATGTGTATCAGTACCTGCCGCACTTATTTCTTCATTCATGGCCATTGATTAGGGATTAACGAAATGACCTGATCGTGAGTGATTGTTGATTACAAGGTGTGTTTTTGTGTTGTGTGGTTAAGTGGGCTTGCGTTGATAAATTGATACCACAAAAAAATTAAAACCGAGCCCTAAATTTTTTTTGTAGAAATTGAAAATCAATCAATCACTTTGGCTCTGAAACCAATTGATGGTCTTTAGATCATTCGTATATTATTAGATAGTCATAGAAACGATATCAATGCCAAGAAGATTAAACTTTTAAAGAACTTGATTGAAAAGAAAAGGATGGTACAAACCCTAAAAGTATATCACGAATAATGAAGTAGCTGGCTAAAAAATAGAAAGACAAAGGGTATAAAAACCCTTGTAAATGACCGGCCATAAGGCCTAGCCTTTGGGCTGTTCCTATAATCGACCCATATTTACTAAATAATATGTATTAACGAGCTAGTAAACGTAAGCCAATTTTCTTCATTCTTCGAGTGACCGAAACTTCTTTGTTAGACGGATTTTCGTATCTCTAACAATCTCTCTCTTTTCAACTCTCTTAGCAAAACATGTAATCATCCCCATTATCATTCTGTAGGCTCTTTGTCGTGACAACTGATGGAGAAAACCCAATATGATGAATTTGACTCTGAAGTAAACTACCCCGAACTCGTGACTTAAACTTGCACATATGTAACAAAGAGCGGTGCCGATTTCCATTAGCATCTCTAAGGACTTTCTATGTACTCTATACTCTTCAACCAACCAACCATCAAGTATAAGACGTACATTACCTCTTGAAAATCCACAATTGAATGTGACACTGAGCACTACAACGTAACTCCTTAAAGTGATAGTTATTTTGTGGTGGTATGAGCCCAATTCCCCCAAGTGGTAAAAGAAAAGGTAAAAGACACCCAACAATAACTAGATTTTCAAGTCTTCGTTTTTGAAAATAAGCTTGAACAAGGATCATGAAGAATCTTCATCCAACCATCCCCGATACCTTCAGATACTAAGTACACTCGCCCGTGATATTTCACTTCAACCTCAAATAAATAATAGTGAATTAACTCCGTTGTCACATCTTGTTAAAAGTTCAACTCTAGCCTCCTTTGACGTTTTAAGTGAACTATGATAATGGTTTTCATCCCGACCATGGTTAAAAGCACATCACCCCGTAAAACCATGTAATAACCAAACTGCCATGACGATAATCCAAACACACATCCAATTCATGAAATACACCCTTTTATCCCTTCTTCGAAGCAGAAACCGTAGCAACAGCATCAGATGAGATCCCGAAATACACTTTCCTTTCTCCAGGATGGTTCCATCATTACGGGATTTTACAACTCTATGGTTTAAACCGAGAAATAGTTTCTTTCGCGGGATTTTACAAAACCAAGAATAAACCGTAAGATAGATCCAGAAATGCACTTTACAATTACCATGATGTTTTTCATTGTCACGGGATTTTACAAGTCTATGATTTAAACCGAGAAATAGATTCTTTCGCGGGATTTTACAAAATCAAGACAAAACCGTAAACAATGTTAGCTTGAATGTGTTATGAAAACTTTGGTTTCAGTGAATATATGTTTTAGGGGAATATGCATCGGTTCATCAGCGGTTCAAAATCCAACATTTTTTTTTTTTTTTTTTTTTTTTTTTTTTTTGAAAGGCAATATATTATTACGTTCAAAAATCCAACATTATCAACCATCCAATCAACACTTTGGTAAACACATCATTCACGCATTTTTTCGGCTATTGTTGACCACATTGACAAGTAAACCCGATATGCCAAACTTGATCATGAAGTGAAAATCCCCTGATTTGTTACTTAAACTTGTACTAATCCTTGTGAAGAAGAAACGGTGTACCCGATGTACAAAACCTCTTGACATTCTCAGCTGAGTGAGACACCGAAGTGATAACTACGTTGTGGGTTAAGTGAGAAAGAATCACAAACGTAAGTAAATAGCCAAGTCTTTATCACCCTCTAATTAACGCCCAAACAAGTCATCTTCACGGAAGGGTAGAAAGAAAGAAGACGAAGTAAGTAAACGTGCCCGGAAAACCTCACTTCACATCCAAATAAGAAATACCGTCCAAACAACCCCGTAGTCAACATTTTCCAATAAACACTTCAAACCGTGACATAATATTCTTTGTGAAAATGTATACACCAAAGTGCCAAATTTCATACCACAGCATTTCTTAAATGTCAAAATTATCAGACCAGATCTCTTCAACAACTCTCAGTTAGTCCAATTATCACAAAATTCAAATCTCATAAACTCTCATAAATCATAACTCAACCATGAGAAGCCCATCATTTCAACATTCAAAGCCCATGTTTGGTACACAGAAATTTAATCCGTACCAAAAATAGTACCATTCATCACAAGGTTAAAAAAATCATTAATCACATTCGATTAAGAGTCCGGATCCACCTTATCCATCCACAAAATACATTCGGATATCAAGTAGATGTTACTTAACATTTTCATGTTAGCATTTAAGTCCAAGAGACCAAATTAACTTTGCAATATAGACAATCTTTTCCAAGAATACTATAAATGATAGATAAGTGGTCTCCCCAATTAGTCTTAGTTCCATAAGTTCAAGTTGGCTCAAGCAATATCTCACATTTATACCCATTTCGGCCCATGAACTCAATGCATAGCTCCATTCCATTACTCGGTCCACTAATACAACAAATATCCAATGCAAAATAATTAACTAGCTAGGCCCATACACAAACTGATCCAACATCAGACACAATCCTAATATCATGGGTGTATAAAACGCACCACATCACAAACATTACCCTAATATCACTTAGACCACAAACCCTAATATCAAAACATCCGCCCCTCTTATCACAATCACAGAAAAACGAAACCCTAATCCCTTGACTCACTATTATCCGCCCCCATCTCAAAAATGCTCTCACACCAAAAACAACTTCAGCCACTTTCTACATCCTGTAGACTCAATCTTATTCAAAATATTTTCATTAAGAACACAAGCAGCCACTATCCTCATATTTTCATCAAATTATGAATCGGTTAAGACAAATCTCAGCCACAGGGATGGCTTTGAGAACAAGAATCGTTTTAAGCCACAGGGATGGTTTAATATTCATGAGTCGGCCTTAAGGTCACAGGTAGGTATTACATATATCCTTTTGTTTGAGTTTCCGAATTAGTTTCATTTTGAACGAACTAATGAAAAAGATGTAACATAATTGTTATATTCTTTTCATTCTCTGTTTCGGATATTAGCAAAGGGTTTAAGATCTATGATGTATAGGTTCTTTTGTGTGTAGATCGTATAAGGGTCTATGTGTTTTAATGAACCTCACAAAAGAATCAAGAGTAGTTGTTTTTGAAATAGAGTCTTGAACGAGTACAATAAACGAAACTAATCTCCATATTAGCTTTTCATTTTTAAGAGATTCGTATAGAAATGGGCAAGACATGAATTAGTGAAGATCAATGATGAATATTTTCATTTGTGTAAAGATCTTGAATGGTCGTGTGTTTTTGAGAACCGTACACAAAGTGAAACAATGACTGAGATCTTGTTGAAATCAAGCGTTATTTTTCATGTATTATGTTGGTCGATGTAGTTGGATTGATGTAAGTATTGTTGATGTTGTATAAGTTTTGGTATATTGGTTGTTGCCGTGGTCTATATTACTTCTCATCTTCTTCATCATTTCTGTCTAATTGTCAAGTCGTCAAGTCAAGTCAAGTCGCTAAGCCATGAGTCAAGTCGCTAGCATAGTCTTTAGCCCAAGTCGCTAGCACAAGTTGCTACGACTTGTAAAGACAATTCGCTATACCTCTTAAACCTTATAAGTCGCTAACTTTTTCCATTACAAATCGCTAACATTTCAGTTTGACTCAAAAGTCAAACCGCCACCAAGTCGCGTCATTATATACCACAACTCGCTAACTTGTAAAGACAAGTTGCTAGCAGATTAAGACCAACTCGCCATTGACTTGTTGACCATACACAGAATCTGGACAAAAGGAACAAGTCGCTATTATTGCACAAGTCGCTACTGTTGCACAACTCGCTACTGTAAAACACTGAATCCGGACAACCTGTTCATCCAACTCGCTAGCATGAATATCAAACTGTTATTTTCCGTTCATACACAAAGTTACCCAGAAAATAACAAGAAGATACACCTGTTAATCCGTTTTGACCATAAAAACTTGACCTGTTATGACTACATCAAAATGACCACCTCATAAAAGTGAGAATCCATATCCTTAACTAACAACATAGGATTTTAACATAAAAAAATGACCAAAGATATGACTTATACAAACCATGAGGACACACCAACAATCAGTTAGAAGCTGTTATATCAATATAAACGGAAACACAATTTTTCCGACCATAAAAAGATGTAAAAAACAGTTTTTAACAATAACCAAAAACCCACCATAACCATGATACTAAACCACACAAATCAACACAACACAAAAACCTTGGCTCTGGTACCAATTGTAGGATCGATATATTATTGTGTTTGATGATTCGGGTGGTCTTGGATGATCAAAATACATGTTTTCCATAGTTAGAGAGTTAGAGAGAAAGGGAGTTTCTTGGTAGAGACTTGTAGAACAAAAGTTGTAAGATTAGATTAAGAAGCTCCACCCCTTCCATGGATGGAAGGGGTATTTATAGTTACATGAAAATACGACCTCCTATCGGCCTGTGGATCAGGTATACAGTGGGTAAAGACCCGTCCTTCCTCCACGGTGTTACACTAAAATAAACTACGCTACAAACTAACTAATAAACTATTAAATAACGTAAACAACGACAAATCTACGAGCTAACATATGCTAGACCATTATTGGGGTGACCGACACTTTAACATGGAATTTCCAATTCCTAACAGTGCATAAGATCATAACATGTGTTATAATGATTAGGTTAGTAAACAAAATATCCTAATCTTTAACCTCCTCATGATCTTATAAAGAAAACAACTCATTTCCTCTCTTTTATCCTCCAAAAATTGTCCATCATATAAATCCATACCATCTTCATCTTTGATTTTTGATTAACAAGTTTCAAATCACCCTTGAATATATTGTTAATCTATACCTAAATCAAGTGTCAATTCATTCATTCCATGGATCATTTGGAAGCTACACAAGGGTCATCTTCTTGAAGAGATAAAAAGTTTGCTTGAAAGTATTCCTAGAAAGCTATCAAGGATTTTCAAGAGTTGGTTAAAGAGTTTTGGAAGCAAGGGTTTTGATTAAAACTTTAGGATTAGTGATCTTGTTATTGGTTTCTAGTTAATTTTCCTCATAAGTGTTGTAAGAAAATCCTTTATACTTTTATTTTATTCCTATAAATACTTGAATATTATGTATTTAACATGTTTTGTATGCTTAGTTTACTTAATTATGCTTGGTATATTAGGACTAATCACTAGAAACATCGTAAAGGACTAGTTTTGCAAGACAGTTTCTGATCAGGTTTATAAATGGAACTATTGACAAAAATCCATGGACTTTAAAATTTAGATAAAAGAATATATGGATTTAGGTCTATTTCTCTCAGTCGTTTTTATGGGCAGAAGTCAAAAAAATGATACCCAATGATTGAATCAAAAATGTTTTCACCAAAAGTGTCAAAATCTGAGTAACCGTTTTGAAACGAGTAAAAACTCGTAATTTTTGCATATAACCAACTTTTGGTCAATAAATAGAAGTTGTAGCTAACATCCTAACTTAAATGTGGCCGAAAATCGGTCATATAACATAGTCGTATAGACCTAGTTATAGCCATTTTCGCAAGACTGTAACCAAAAGCATGCTGATTTAAGGACAAAATGGTAATTTCACTTTAGCTAAGTAATTTTAGAGACCGTGGGACCCAAAAATCTGTAAAGTTTAATTTCCGAAAATATAAGAATCAAGCCATAACTCTTTACGGGTTAGAAATAACGGATAAATTAAGACGTGAAAACTAGAATTTATAAAAAACCGAAACGTGACAATTATTATTTTTGGCCAAATTCCCGAACTTGAAATCATACCAAAACTTTCAGATTTTGTCTATAACTTATAAATATCATTTTCTTAAAATAAAACCATTCACTTGACTTTCGGAGTAGTGTTTTACAAATGACGAGAATTATGACCGTTTTGATCATTTTCACGACTTATAACTTACGTAACACACCAAACTTGTCCAAAACCATTATCGGAACATAACCAACTTATTTCATAAATTACATGAACATATTAAACTCTTATGTCATAAATATATATGTACAAATTATATATTTTACATACTATGTAACATGTTAGTAAGAAATTTCATGTGAGGGGCTTCATCTAGGTAAACGTATTGACGAGTTTCTAGATTTACGATTTAAAGTGTCCTACCTCCTCGAGCGTTTACTACATGATCTCTGAATTACGATATCCCTAAAATGGTACGATAATAAAAATGACCTAAAACTCAATTACTGAATAACATATAAATTAGAAACCGTGAATAGTTTTAAAGTGTCGAAACTAACTCTAAACACTTGCTTTAGTTTACAAACGATATATACCCAAGCATAATTAATGTAATAACTGTATAAAGCATGCTAGGTTAAATTCAAATTTTATTCTAGAACCTAAGACGCGCAATTATGTTTATAGGTTATCGTTAGAGCTCTCGACTTCTCGATACACTATATTTCATCATATCCTATTGCTGATCACTACGGTGAGTTCATAGCCCCATTTTCAATCGTTTAACCGTTTTATAAACCCTTGGGGGAGATACATGTTATTTTTACTCGAACACAAAAGCTTTGAACCGTATGCTTATCTGAATGTTTTATTGGCACTAAGTACCACTATTGTTATGCGTAATTCCCTATATCATGAAACCATTATCCACTAGATGTAGTGAATGCAAATAATGTGAATATGCCCATTGGAATTGATCAATCCCATTTGTTTGACAAGTCAGGCAAACAAACACACTCTATTTGAGATACACTAGGTATATCGGCAAAATACCTACTAGGACCACTGTTACTATTTTTAATATCAATTTCTATATACGTTAACGCTTTGGTTGTCATGAGCTTAGTGCAATATAAACTGTTTTGTTTTCAAACTATGAGTGTATGATACTGTAACCTACACTGAAATTCTTGTGTTCAACTGATTAATTATAAACCTATGGATTTCACTCAACCTTTGTGTTGACTTTTTAAGCATGTTTATCTCAGGTCCATAAGGTACACGGCTGGCATGGAGAAGCACGAATATTTAAGAAGGCTTTAAATTTTGTATTATCATTCGACAAACTTATTTATGTAATATGTAACCGTGATACTACTGGGACCTCTCTTTTAAACTCTAATATTCGAATGATAAATGTTTTAAAATGACTCAATTAGAGTTCCTTTTCTATTGTTATAACTGTTATACCATGAAGTAACACCTAGTTTGAATTCTGCTGCTATCACGAAATTGGGGGTGTTAAAGGAGTGTTATTTGAATTCAAATATAAATGAAGAAGGTTGTGAGTGTGTGTGAGTGGTATGTGTTTGTGTGCGTGTGTATTTAAAATTTAGATAATAAGTATTTGTGAGGAAGAATAAAGATGTATAGTTGGCATACAAGAGAATGTTGTAGTGTAGGGGACACAAGTACAATAAGTACAAAAGGGTGTAAGGGAATGTTTCTGAAATAACGAGATAACCTCCCGCTTTAGTTCGCAAATTACCAGTGAGTGTTAAAAAGTGATCATTTTACTTTTTTTAACAAAATTAATTGGTTTTGTGGGTTACTACATGTTGCAGTGTGCGGGATAACTTCCCAAAACAATTATGTAAGCTCACGTATGCTTAAATTTAACAGTTAGGTAATACTAAATTCACATTTATTATTAAAATATTGAGTGGAAAATTACCATGTGTCACACTCCAGCATTTCCATCACCGCCATCAGATACGAAAAGCTCATCGACACTAGCTTCCAGTTCCCCCTCTGAGCGAGCGGGCGCAAAGGGAAGGAGTGGAACCATCTGACCAACAGTAGCATCTAAGAGCTTTGGTTCCCCTTCGAACCGCTCCCTCTCAACAACTTTTACCTTGGTAGGATCCGCGACATTGATAAAAGCAAACAAGTCCATCACTACACAAAGAAATGAGCAAGTTAAAAACAAATTCCAAAGCAACAAAACAAGGAACACATGTGTAAAAGATAACAAACACCCACCCACTCCGTCGTCGTAAACAAATTCATGATAAGTATCCTCATTCAAAGGGTAGTAACGACTTATACCAACCCAACAGAGGAATGATTCCGAAAATTTCCAAAACAGAGCAGGATGGGCGGCAAGGGTAGCATAATCATTCACATTAAACTCGTCAGCCTTACGAGTAGAATCTTTAATGACATTCTTATTGGTACGCCACGAAAAAGAAGCAGGGCAAGCAAAATCGTCAACCCATAAAAAGTGGTCGTTTCTATTTTTTAAAGAGTCAAGAGCTTTTGTATAACAGACATTGGTACCATCGCGCTTACTAATTGACATCCATCCTTTAGTCTTTGAATTCACATAAAAACATCAAAACAACCCAACAATTGGTATAATGCCGTTAAAACGACACAAGATTTTAAAATGTGAAACCTTGGCTGCTCTTATAATCGAAAGCTAAGATATGTTGATACGATAATACCTAAGGATATCAACAAGAAAAACAGACAAAGGCAACCAGAAGTTGGCAAAATCAAAAAACCTAGTATACAAACCAATCTTCCCCTTAGGACGCTCATGTATAGTTTGGTTTGGTGAAGGTAGTTTCGGATGAACCTAAGGGGGAATATAAAACTTATCACAAAAAGGTTTCAAACGCCCTTTGAGTAAGATGACACTTAATGTCGGTGATAGTACTCATGATTAAAAGAAAACCAAGCGGTGAAGCCTAACCTGTAAAATTAAAAGGCTCTTGGGATAGGAATGTAACAGTTTTTAGTGAAAAAGCTTGAAGAATTTTTAACAATGGCAGCAAAGGTAGGAGTGGAAGAGGCAAAGTGAAATAGTAAAAACCAAATTGGGTATTTATACCCGCGGTATATTTAATTCAAGTTAATCCTAGAAGATCGCACGTTTCAATGACGATTGGGTTGGCAGTTAGGATTAAAGGTAAAATATGAGGATGACAGTAAGATAAGTGGGTCACTCAGTCAAATCAGTTAGAAGATGAAAAGCCCATAAACGTCCACGTCTCACGCTTCACCTAACTAATAAGAAAGCGTCGCAGAAGCAAAAAGACGCCTTGATATAGCGGAAGCATAACCATTTTGATACCTTAGTCTAGCAACATTCACCACACGTAACTGATACATCGCACGCAATAAATGAACTAGACTGGGGGGACTTAATGACGTATAGCACGTACATCAGGCCATTAGGCCTAACTCATGCTATATACACTTTGAGCCCAGGCCCAACAAGGTAAAACAACCACAAGTACTGGTTCGCCACTAAGCCCAATGACAGATTGGCTACGGTCCGGACACAAAGGCGCACGCAGAGCACGCAATGGATCAGGCTCATGGCCGCAAAATTTGATCTGTGTCCGCAACCATGATTACTATGGAACCTTGCCCGACAAGGGTCCCACTCCGGCTACTAACAATTATAAGCGAGATACTAGAAAACCCTAGTATTGGACTCGCCTATAAAAGGAATTCTCGAATACTCTTACAAGGTAACTTTCTCATACATACTAATACACATACTTTAATATTCTCTTACCAACATGAGTACTACTCTCACGCCGGAGCTTAATCGTGAGGTCGGTCCCCATAATAAGGTTAACGGTTTACTTTCATTTGTGTAGGGAATCATCTCATTACTTGGTTTAATACCGATCCAATATACTAATAGCTTGTTGGCCCGACCCAATAAACCATCTCAATCCATATCCAAACTCGTCACACTTTTTGCACTAACGAACATGTATCATCACTACACAATATCTTGTATCACCAACTATACACCAAACTAAAGGTTATATGGTTTATGTTTTTAGGCCTTAAAACACAAGGGGTAATAGGTTAAGTATGTTTAGGCCTTAAAATACAAGGATATTATTTTTGTTATGTTTGGCCTTAAAACATAATGGGTTTGGTTGTACTCGAAGAGGAACTCAATATGTAGCTTAGTGTTGATAAACATTGTAAGCGACATTGTAAGGTTTTCTCCGCCGAGAAGGGAGTTTGTTGACTTAGTGAAGTAATTCTCGAGTCGGGAAATCAGAGAGTGTAGTAGGGCGAAAAGGAGCTTCGTGACCGAACCACTATAAATCATCGTGTCCGGTTTGATATCTCTTTTACTTATTGCTCGTGTTTATATTTGAATTGTGTTTATGTTTGTGTTGTGGTGATATGTTTTCTTTTATGCTTTCTACTATCATTATAGTTGTAGATTTATTATTGACACTTTTCATTGCATCACACTTGATCAGTTATTTGATACAAGAAATTTAAGTTTTTAAACAAATACGTATTCACCCCCTCTACGTTTTCCACATAATTCGTGGTATTTGAGGTCGCGTGTTGGTGGGTGGATGCGGGTTGAGGGAATCTTGATTGTATGTGCTAAGGTGGTGTTGAGTATTATGACTTAAATCATGATAAAATGGTTTTTAGAGGTGTTATAGTTGAATAAGAAGTTGTGGAAAGGAATCACATAGAGGTTATGGAGAGTGATGGATTTTTTTTTTGTGAGGGTCGGGTTTTATGTGGGTAAGTAAATGGGAGATCAAAAAGAGAAAAAAAACCATTTTAACTTTACGTGCGACGAAAAGGTTTCAGAGACCGCTAATTCAATTTTAGAGAAACTGCAAGGACGATCCGTGTAATTTAGTCTTAAACTAAAGTTTTTACCAAAGTTTTTATCAAGTTATAATCAAATGCAAAATATAATTAAAGGTTCTTTTGGTTTGTAAGTGGGTTTAGGATTTGAATTTAAATTTGGATTTGGATTTTGATTTGATGTTGGAAAGAAGAATGTATTATAAAAACCATAAACATTTACAAATAATAATTAAAAATTAAACATGCAAAGCATTTAAGAAAATTTAACATCACTTAAAAAAAATATATAAAAAATATAAATATTAAAGTTATATATATGTGACTGAGAATTGATATTCCATCTTTACTATCTAAAATGGAAAAATGGTCAAAGAGGAAAAATGAAAACTTGAATATTGAATATTGAAAATCAAGTTTTTTTAAACCTTTTCAAATGTCAAAAATAAAAATTTAATTCAATATGAAAATAGTCAAACTTAAAACGTCAAAACTAAAAATTGAATACAATATGATATGGAAATAGTCAAACGCTTCCCAATCAATATTAAATGTGTCTTGAATGGAAAATAGTCTTGCGTCATGTGTGCATGGAAAGCAGTTAAAAGAATGATATCAATTGTCTGTTGCATGGAAACGATTTCATGAAAACCTCTCTTGCATGGAAAGTATCTCAATATTAAAACAATGATTTCAATATCACTACACGTCTTTAAGCATCCCCCAAGCGGGAAAGTTCAAAATAAAAATGAGTTTTGCCTATATAAACAACCCCCAAGAGAGGTTTGTATCTCATTACAGAAAAAAGAAAAAAATAGATATGCAAAATCAAATGAATGTTGATGATGATCTTGAGGTTAGCAATCGATTTTCTTTGATGCAAAAAAACACACATAAAACACTCTCCATCTCTTCCACCACCAAACACCTCTACCACCGCACGTCACCACCACCGCACCCACGACCCAGAAACAAAATACCACCGCAGAACACTACCACCGAAACCAACGACCATCAAGAGAAGCTTTTTTTGTTTTTTTTTTTGTTTTTTTTAATAGTTTTGAGGTATTTTTTTAGTGTTATTTTTTATAGATCTGTATTTTTTATTTGCAGATATGAGTTTTTACTAAAAAAAATGCGTTTTTTTAACGGCCGCCACTAGCCGGAAAAAGCCACAGTCTCGCCGGAAAATCGTGACTGCCATTGTCTTGCCGGATCTCTGCCATATAGATCTTAAAATCATTTTATGGTAGGTTAAATTTGATCCATTTATTATTATGTTTGACAAACAAATATTAGCTGTAAAGTGGGTAGCGTAGTTGGCCCCAATTTACCAATATCATTTTTTTATGATTCGTAGGTTATAATAATATTCTGTGATTTTTTAGTGTTCTTTTTCATAAATATGTTAAAGTTTGATTCTTTTATAACTTTTGATCGAGCTTTTCTTATTTAAAAAATTGATTAGTTTTGTGTTTCTATATTAGGGTCAGATGAATCTGCTGTTGGTTAGAGCAATAACCTGGACATCGATGGCCAGTCAAATGAACAAGATGAGACAAACAAAAGAAAAAACACCGCGAAGGGCTTAAGTGGCGGGCCTGCGAGCTGGTATGGTTTTGATTTGAAAGTTGTAATGTAAATTTTGAAATATATTTATCTTGTTATTTATATCTCATTTGTTTTCTTTTTCGGGGATCCATATTCAAGCGAAGTTGATGGTGATGAGTTGAGAGCGTCCCTGGCTTCTCGTGGTATGTAACTTTTAAAATTTCTAAATAGTTAAATAGAGGTCGAAAGATGGGTGGGCCAGTGTCCAAACGAGTAGTTTCTTGGTATTGGAAGAGACAGATTGGGTTGCCTGCTCTGGAAATATTTTTTTTTACTTAATTTCTTTAAAACGAGTATCAATATTTTAAAAAAAAAATATCAACCCGTTTGACTTTTATTTTTATCTTTTGATTTGCCCTATTTGAGATAAAGCGCATCTCAAATCAACCCGCTCACAAGTTAATGTGTCGTAATTGACACCTAAACTTTGTAACCATAAATTTGTCGGGTGTATTAACACCTTTTACCCAAAAAAAACAAACTTTGTAACCATTTAAAATGGTAATAGCATGTTTACTGCCTACATAATTTGTATATTTTCCGTTCAGTCGCTGCACCTCTTGACAAGGACAAAGAAGAATTAGGACACGTAAAGCCTGATGAGACCAAATCTACCCAACAATCTACTGATGCCAACTAAATTGCCTAAATACACGAAACAATAGAAGTTGGATCACAAAAGAAACAAGCAAAGACACTAAAAGATGCAGTGAAGCCGAAGCACAAGAGGAAAAACAAGTCGACTTCCAAACCATCTGCAAGTTAGATCTCAACACTAGCCTTCTTTGTATCAAATATAAATTATGTTCATGCCATTTTTACTTATTTGCTTGCAATTTTGAACATGCTTCCAAAATGTTTAGGGTGTGCTTGGAGTTAGGTTATGGGAACGAGGAAATTAGACTGAAATTGACAGATTATGTTAGGCTTAACGATATATGTTAAGATCAGGAATTATTCTCATAATGTCGCTACTGTTAAACCTGTGTAGACATTTTTTTTTACTTCAAACCAAACTGTAACGTACTTTTTGTTGGTAAAAAAATATGGGTACTACTTGTGAGAATCTTCTTTGGTAAATCTGAAGGTAGTGTAAAGCGACCCTCACCGGTCGTTTTTCATGTGGTTTGTTTTGTGTTTTTATTAACAAGTGTGTGGAAAACTAGAAGGGGGGGTTGAATAGTTTTACCAATTAAAAGTTCCTTTTTAAATATTTAGATCAACTTATGTCAATCTATTTGGTTGTTTATGTTGCACGTTGATAGATAGATATATAAACGTGTAATGAAAGATAAGGAGTAAGAAGCACATCACCACGACACAAGTTATTTATAGTGGTTCGGCTACAAGGACACCTTCCTTGCCCTACTCCACTCCCCGAGTTACCTACTCGAGAGTTCGTAAGCACTACACCAAATCTCCTTATGGCGGAGAAGCCTTTACAACGTTGCTTAACCTTTTTCCGATACAAAGCTAAATACCGAGTTCTTTCACACCAAGGCGAACCACACCTAACACAAAGTCGCCTACCCTTTATACGGTGCTAGGCTAACCACCGAGTTCTTTCACACCTTAGGAGAACTAATCCTATCACAACGTCGCCTACCCTTTATTAGGTACTAGGCTAAGCACCTAGTTCCATTACTATGGAGGAACTACTACCCTTCACGACACAACACCTAATCTCAAGGAGAACTACTCCTTGTTACAACATCATCAAGGATATCACCATCCTTGTAAATAAACAAATACTTATATGTATAACGATGCACCTCATCGATTATACGACCTAGGCATTCTTCCCAAATGCTACTTGATTTGATTCTTCGGCATCCTTCACTAATGCCTTTGACACAACGCTTGGCACCCTTCACTAATGCCTTTGTCTTGACATCTTTAGCATTCTTCACTAAATGCTTTGACACGAATGATGAGCACTTTTCACTAATGCTTTCATCTTGACACTTTCAGCATTCTTCACTAATACCTTCAACCCACAATCTATGGAGAAAGGTAGAACTATCAACAAGAGAACCTTCGTTGTCTTGATGATGACGAAGCATGGCAACTCATGGACTTGAGCTTGCACGTCTTCAAGAAGTGGTGATCTTTCCTTTAAGAGGAACCTAGAAGATCACACAAAAACAAAAGACAAACTACATAGATCACTTGGATCTGAGGTTAGAGGGTTAGAATACTAAGGGGAAATATGTATGTGAAGTGATGAATAGAAAGGAAGAAATGGCTCTCTATTTATAGAGAAAATTCTCTACTGTTTCCCCGGATCCCACGGATCCCTTCCACTTGGGATCCGGCTAGCACAAAGCCAGGGATCCGTGGAAGGCTCCTCTTTACCCATGGGTATTTTTGGTTATGGGTCATGGGTCATGGGTTATGGGTTGATCCATGGTTTTCTTTCTAGATACAATGAACTTGGTTAAGTGGTATATATAAAACCATGGGTTATGGGTCAATACCATTTGCTAGTTTTTACCCATTTAGTATATACTTGTTTTTACCCATTTTAGTATACTTAGTTTAAGTATATGCTAACCCAATATGTAAACACTAGTTGTTGTACATATGTATTTAAATCATAAAATCACTTATACTTGTTTTAGTGTTTTATGTGAAAACGTAAGTGTGTTAGGAAACTATTAACTCAAACTATTTACGTATTCTATTTGTTTCGTTAAAATGATTTTACGTTTGTTATCGACAAAACATTAGAAGATCGTAAAATATAAATAAACGTTTTAACGGCTTATTTGTATTAACAATCTTCCCCTTTTTGTTGATGACAAAACATAAAATTATTTTAAGGAAAAGCTAAAATTCGTAGAAGTTTGAATTTGTAGTTTTTACTTTCTTCTCCCCCTTTTTGTCGAAACAAAAAGTGTTAAAAGAAACTAACACAATTTTTATAAGAAAGGGTATGTAAAAATGTAAAGAGAGCAAGTGACGGGAATGGTACTCGTCTTAACTCCCCCTTGACGAGTCCATCCCTTTGAAAGGGCGTCAAGGACATGACGTAAAATAAACTAATTGTGTTTGCAATTAAGTTTGCAAATGGTTCGTCTAAGTGACGAAAACGTGCTCCCCCTTGAAGATTGCAAAGATGCAATGGGGTATCATGAAGTGTAATCCAAAATTGGATTAAGTTGCAAATGATTTTGCAATGTCGTTTGACACAAAGCTCCCCCTAGCTTTATGATGTCAAAATCTTCATATGCTAATTTGAAAATCTACAAAGTAAAGGTTAGAAAACAAGAGTATAATGCATAATTTCCTGCAAGTAAAACTCAAGTTAGTAGAAGTTTGTGCTTCTGATTCACGGATCCCACGGTTCCCTTCTTGAAGGGATCCGTCTAGGCATTATGGAGGGATCCGGCTGTCTGTTGACAGTTTCTTCAGCAATGAGAGTGTTTCAATCAATGCTAATATATGTGTGCAACAAAGAGCACAACGCACAGAATAATCAAAACATAAAAATGTTCATTCAATAAAACAAGAGATAACCAAACAAATCTCTAAGACTAAGAGAATGAACTAGCCATACAAGTACTACTAATGCTAATGAGTTACCCAAATTCAAGGTTCAACTTAAGACTTAATGATGATCAAGGATGAGAAAGGTTTCCTAAATGTTCTAAGTTTGAGCTTTTGACTATGAAGCTAATTGTAGTTTAGGCTTGTTAACCTCTTCGAAACGTTCGAGGAGGTGATAAAACATGAAATGTTGCTCTTCACGTAGTTCATGTATCAACCTTTCAACATGTTTACAATGATAGCAATCCTTGTCATGGTTTTGAATTTCTTGTAATGGAAGTTCAAGTAAAGTGGGTTGAGTATCTTCAAATGAAGGAGGAATTGGTGGAGGCTTTTTAAGTGACGGCTCTACAATGTTTGAGGGTGAAGGTAAAGAAGCATCAACTTCCATATGGTCGGGTGGTTGCCTTTGATATCTTCTCATAATCCAAAATGGACTATTGGGAGGGATGATAGAGTTAACTTTTGGAGCAAGTGTTGATTCAACACTTTGATTTTGTTGCTCAATCTTTTCAAGTGAATTTGTTGGTAATGGTGAAAGATGAGATGGCCAAGAAGGTAACTCTTCTACATTGAGAGAGTGTGGAGATGATTGTGAGGTGGCTCTAGGCACTAATGATGTTGGTTGAGTTGTGGGGGGTATGTTTGGTATAGTAGAGTTTGGTGATGAAATCCTAGTGGGAACACTCTTCTTGGGGATTAGTTTGATTGGTTTCCTTGGTGTAGGGGAAATCCTAGCATTGGTGGACTTAACCGGAGATGATTCGGTTGATGAAACTTCGTGTATGATTCTAGCAAGTTTCTTGGGTGGTTCTTGAGTGAATGAGTTAGCACTAGGAGCTTTTCTCATGATGAAAAGACTAAGGGAGATGGTTGCAATTGTTGATAATTGTGTTTGTGTTTGATGACTAATATGGCTTACAAAGGGAAGAACTTGGCAATTGCATTTAAGACTTAATCCACTAATGTTCTTGGAAATGTGATGATTAACATGCACAAAGTTGAGGTTCAGAGTTTCACTGATCTAGGAACTCATTTAAGATGAGATGGAGTGTTTGAGTTAGGAAGATGAGTTGAAATGATTGTTTTAGCAATGTTTGACACAGACTGTCACCCGGATCCCACAGTTCCCTCCTTGGAGGGATCCGGCTAAGCTATTCCTAGGGATCCGGCTCTCAGCAGTTATGACAGGTTTGAAATGAGGTTTCTAGGAGCTAAAGCCTATATTATTTTGAGTGTTTCAGTTCTCCTAAGTATTTTAGGATGAGAGGATACTTGAATGATCAAAGGTAATAAGTGTTATAGCAAATGATTGTTTCTTATTGAAAGGAGATGGGACAAGATGACTACCAATGAATGTCCAAGGATAACACTAAGAGTTTTGTGATGTTAAGTCATAATAAATGATCCTAGTGATCAGATTTAAGCATGAGGTAAAATTTGAAAAAATCTTAACAAATCACAAGAATTGAAAAAGCTAATTTTTGTATTACATTGAGATAAAAATGGGTGGAAACAATTTCCTAAAATTGTTTAATTTGTCCACTTAAGTGTTTTGAAAGATGAGAAACATTTTGTGGGTTATTGAGGCGGAAATGTGGTGAGCTTTGATGTGTTGATAAATCAAGAGGCATTTTGACTAAGATTTTAAGTAAGCCTTTAGTGAGTCTAAGCCTTTCTCATCCTTGAAAAGGTTCTAGTTGGATTCTAAAAACATATGCTTAGCTAACGAGATGTTATCTAGAAAGTTATCTTGATGCAAGAGATGCTGAATTGCTGATCTGATGTCACGGATCCCACAGTTCCCTCAAGGAAGGGATCCGAATAGGCTAATCCTTGGGATCCGACATCTGCAAATCAGAATCTACACATAAATGATGTGCAGATTTTGCACACTAATAAATCAACAAGTGAAGCAATAGGAACAAGCATGTCATCACAAAACACTACTTATAAAAGTATGATAAAGTAACAATATCCAAATTTCCATAAACCAAAAGAACTAACACGTAATCATCCAAACATAAAATAAACGAAAATAAGCAAAATCCTATTGTCTCTTCCGTCAATCCTTTCTTTTCCTTTTTGACGGCTTAGTGAGGTTGTAAGCGAGGTTTTGAATCATACCCCTCAATTGTTTAAATTCCGCGGTCTCGTTTGGAATGGTTGGAAGTTGTTCGTGGTATTCAAGGATTTCTAATTTGATGTTGGCTACGGGGTCGACATCTTCCTCATCTTCATCTTCTTCTTCACCGACCGAGGAGTCCGAGAGAGCTTCAGGTTTCTCTCTATTAACCATGAACCGTTTAAAGCGTTGTTTGATAAGAGGTACCATGACATGATCGGAAAGGTAATGATCATCGTTAATAGGAGATGGTTGCAAAGTACCAACATACTTACAAAGTCGTGTTAAGAGCATACCATATGGAAGTACCATGTTGGAAGCTTTGAATACCCCAGCCATTCTCCTTACCATGTAATAGGCAAGATTAAATGGCCATTGGTGGGTAAGACTATAGATCATTTGCACAAGACATGCGTTTGGATGATCTTTGTTTCCAACTAGGCTAATGACATTTTCCCTAAGGATTTCTTCCCATTTTCTAAACATGGGATGCATTTCGAAAAGTTCTATTTGAAAGGGATCACGGTGAATAAGCTTTTTGTTACGGTCGTAACGAGATTGGTCGGTCCTAACTTTGAGGATAGTATCTCTAATGGTTTCGGGATCTTCGAGAGGAGTGTTATAGAGAGGCTTAGGATCGAGTGCATGGTTTTGAGCGTTAATTGCCCAATCTTGAGAGTACATACAAATTCCTTCACAAGGAATGCGAAGAATTTGAGCAAAGGTGTTGAGAGGAAAAATAAAGTTTTGTTTGTTGATGATGAAGGCGATTGAGATGCTATTGTCGGTGTTTCTAATGATCCTAAAGCTTTTGTAAAATTCAAAAATGAAGACCAGACAAATTTGTTCGTCTATGTCAAGGAGACAATCAAAATTGATTGTCGAGAAAACTTGACGAATGTCGGTATCTTCAAGGAAACATTCCTTGACTACACGACCTTCGTGGATAAGTCGTTTTACAAGGCTTTTGAATATTTTACGGTCGGTTTTGGTCAATCCCCTTTTACGATAGTAGTGAGTAAGGTAATGGACGGTGTCATGATGATCTTGTTGAGTGGCTTTGGGCATGGTTGGTCCTAAAAATACAAATTTTCAATTAGGTAAGATTAGTTGGAATGGGTTTATGGTTTTGATTTGTATTAACAATGTTGTGAACAAAATGTGATTTTCTTAAAACCCCTTTTTCATGATTAATTTGAAAAAGCCCTAATTGAGTTAATTGATTAGGAATTAAGAAACCATAAACCCTAGGATGAGGATGATGAAAATTAGAACAAGTTAATGTAATTACTTACAATGGTGTTCTAGGAAGGAATACTTGAGAGTATGGAAGGCAATGAGGATGAAATCTGTAGCTTGGTCGTTTTTGTGTTGTGTGAATAGAGGGAAAAACAATCAGTGGTGATTTTTTTGAAAGCGTATAGCTGAATTCTGTTCCACGGTTCCCCCGGATCCTTTGTATTTGGGATCCGGCTAGTACAACTAGAGGGATCCGGCTATTGTGGACAGAAAAGGAGTTGTTTGGCATTATTTTTGTAGTAGGCTTATAAAATAGCTTACAAAAAAAATAGTTCGGAGGTATTGGATGAAGATTGTTTTTGGATGACGGCTTTTGATGAATCACATATCGAGGGTTCATATGTGATGACAGCGTTAGTTTGACGAGTCAAAAGGAATACTATTCCCGATGATAAAAAAGACGGAAAAGTGACGAGAGAGACTTCTAACGACGTTAGTGATTAATAAACAAAGAGAACTTATGAAATAAATTGAGCTCATGTAACCTATCTAATGAAAAGTAAAACATACCTCTATGCTTCTTGGTTTGGCATAATACCAAAAATACTTCATGAGCTTTTAAGGTAATCCTTTGTACTTGTACGTAAGTTGTGATTACTTTTTAGATCCTTCCTTGAATGTTGACTTCATTATTCTTTGAATGAAGATTTTGGAGAGATTCTAGCATGAAGATTTCTTGAGAACAAAAATTGTTAGAATCATCTATCAATGTCCAATAGGATGATTTAAAAGAAAATATGACTTAAAAAAATCCTTCTTTGTAGTTTTCAAACATACACGGATCGTATCAAGTCTTTAAAGTACAATATACTTTAAGGAACTTGGTAACGAAGCTCTGATGCCAATTGTGGAAAACTAGAAGGGGGGGTTGAATAGTTTTACCAATTAAAACTTTCTTTTTAAATATTTAGATCGACTTATGTCAATCTATTTCGTTGTTTATGTTGGACGTTGATAGATAGATATATAAACGTGTAATGAAAGATAAAGAGTAAGAAGCACATCACCACGACAAAAGTTATTTATAGTGGTTCGGCTACAAGGACACCTTCCTTGCCCTACTCCACTCCCCGAGTCACCTACTCGAGAGTTCGTAAGCACTACACCAAATCTCCTTATGGCGGAGAAGCCTTCACAACGTCGCTTAACCTTTTTCCGGTACAAAGCTAAATACCGAGTTCTTTCACACCAAGGCGAACCACACCTAACACAACGTCGCCTACCCTTTATACGGTGCTAGGCTAACCACCGAGTTCTTTCACACCTTAGGAGAACTAATCCTATCACAACGTCGCCTACCCTTTATTAGGTACTAGGCTAAGCACCTAGTTCCATTACTATGGAGGAACTACTACCCTTCACGACATAACATCTAATCTCAAGGAGAACTACTCCTTGTTACAACACCATCAAGGATATCACCATCCTTGTAAATAAACAAATACTTATATGTATAACGATGCACCTCATCGATTATACGACCTAGGCATTCTTCCCAAATGCTACTTGATTTGATTCTTCGGCATCCTTCACTAATACCTTTGACACAACGCTTGGCACCCTTCACTAATGCCTTCGTCTTGACATCTTTAGCATTCTTCACTAAATGCTTTGACACGGATGATGAGCACTTTTCACTAATGCTTTCATCTTGACACTTTCGACATTCTTCACTAATACCTTCAACCCAACATCTATGGAGAAAGGTAGAACTATCAACAAGAGAACCTTCGTTGTCTTGATGATGACGAAGCATGGCAACTCATGGACTTGAGCTTGCACGTCTTCAAGAAGTGGTGATCTTTCCTTCAAGAGGAACCTAGAAGATCACACAAAAACAAAAGACAAACTACATAGATCACTTGGATCTGAGGTTAGAGGGTTAGAATACTAAGGGGAAATATGTGTGTGAAGTGATGAATAGAAAGGAAGAAAAGGCTCTCTATTTATAGAGAAAATTCTCTACTGTTTCCCCGGATCCCACGGATCCCTTCCACTTGGGATCCGGCTAGCACAAAGCCAGGGATCCTTGGAACGCTCCTCTTTACCCATGGGTATTTTTGGTTATGGGTCATGGGTCATGGGTTATGGGTTGATCCATGGGTTTCTTTCTAGATACAATGAACTTGGTTAAGTGGTATATATAAAACCATGGGTTATGGGTCAATACCATTTGCTAGTTTTTACCCATTTAGTATATACTTGTTTTTACCCATTTTAGTATACTTAGTTTAAGTATATGCTAACCCAATATGTAAACACTAGTTGTTGTACATATGTATTTAAATCATAAAATCACTTATACTTGTTTTAGTGTTTTATGTGAAAACGTAAGTGTGTTAGGAAACTATTAACTCAAACTATTTACGTATTCTATTTGTTTCGTTAAAATGATTTTACGTTTGTTATCGACAAAACATTAGAAGATCGTAAAATATAAACAAACGTTTTAACGGCTTATTTGTATTAACAAAGTGTAACATTTAAAAATTTAAGAAAATAGATTAGATAGGAATCATAGTAAGTAGAGGTGTCAACCGAGTCATGTTCGAGTTAATATTCGGGTTTGCGGATTGACGGGTTGGTATAACCTCTACCTAAACATGACCCATTTATTAATCGTATCAAAGATACGGCTCTTCATAAAAGATTACCTGACGTTGCAAATACAGTTTGTCAAAAGAAATTATTTACCGCCAAACTATTGTCGAAACTAGACATCGCTGCCATTAAAAATGAACATGTTCACAACATTAATGATATGTTGATTGACATATTTCCTGGCGAAGAGAAGGTTTACTATAGTTTTGATGAAGCAGAAGACGACACCCATAACTTCTATCCTTTGGAATTCTTAAACTCGCTCAACGTGAGCGGATTGCCTCCTCATTACTTGCGTTTGAAAATTGGATGCCCGATTATTCTTTTAAGGAATCTCGATCCGGCAAATGGATTATGTAATGGCACGAGGTTGATATGCAAACGTTTTGATCCTAATGTCATCAATGCTGAGATCGTTGTGGGACAGCACGCTGGAGTTAGAGTGCTCTTGCCAAGAATTCCTCTTACTCCATCTGAAGACGACATGTTCCCTTTCAAACTAAAGAGAACACAATTCCCCGTGCGCCTTAGCTTTGCGATGACTATTAATAAAGCTCAGGGCCAAACAATTCCAAATGTGGGTGTCTGTTTGCCAAATTCTGTTTTCTCTCATGGCCAGCTTTATGTGGCATTGTCTAGAGGGATATCTCGTAGAACAACAAAGGTATTGGTTAAACCAGTCAAAGAGTTCCGTCAAGCAGGAATCTATACCTCAAATGTCGTGTATCAAGAAGTTTTACGCGACGAGTAACATGTGTTGTTAGTTAATATTTCATAATTGATGTAATGTTTTATTTTAAGTTTCATTAAATATTTTTATATGTCATTTGATATATGTTAAGATTTTTTTGCTAGAGTTGAATTATCACATGTTACAATCGTTTGTAATTACATATTGATCCTTTTTCACGTTCTATTTTGAACGTTATACAAAACACTTACCACAATATCGCATATCGTGAATTGTCTGCCGCTAAAAATCGATGCCGCTAGACACGAGTACTCGCCTAGTATTTTAAAATGCAAGTGTCCAATTCCATATACATTTTCAAAACCCAACATGTTGCTTGAGATTATAAATTGTACTATTTTTTAGGCATCAAACTTTTGTGCCAAAATCACCCCCTATACCAAACATCATTTTTCATATCTAATCCCTAATCCAAGCCCAAAGCCCACATACCAAATGGGGCCCTGAGATAAAAAGAATAAACCATGACCATAAAATTTCAATTTGATATGCACAAGCACATACAGTAGACGCCCCATCATTTCTCCCTCTTTATTTGAGGTCTCATTTCTCACTCTTTATCAACAAAGTGTTAAACCTAAAATTTGGCTCAAAAAGTGTTAATCTAATATCCAGTTAAACAAAAATTGTAAATAAGCCACCCCAAAACACTTTCAACAGTTCAAGGGCTCGAAATATTGATACTCGCACGGTGGTTAATCGCAGCCGGAGCATTCGCCGCCACCCAATTAACGCAATCAGGTCATTATCAAGAACCCATTATTATTTTATTTCAATATTCATTCACAATACTTTAGAGATGCCCAAAATCACATAACCTGCTAGGGTCTATTTAATTCTTACATTTTGCATTGATATAATGGATATGGATCATAATAAGGAGTGTCGTTTCGATATCGAATTAACCGACACAGTTCTCAGCTGTGTTTTACCCTACATTCACGAAAATGACCGTAACTCCGTTTCATTAGTCTCCCGTAAATTATACGAACTTGATTGTATGACACGTAAGCATATAACCATCCACAACTCTTACTCCGTCCCACCGTCACGTCTCGTTAAGCGTTTCCCGTATCTAGAGTCGGTAAAACTAAAGGGCTACCCAAAAGCGTTAATGTTTAACTTTGAGGCATTTCAGTGGGGTGGATATGTTACTCCATGGGTTAAGGAGATTGTGAAGAACTTAAAGTGGTTGGAATGTGTTAAGTTTAAGCGTATGATTGTCCGTGATTCGGATTTGGAGGTTTTGGCGGAGGGGTGTGGGGAGAAGTTGAAGGTTTTGAAGATTGAGGCGTGTTCAGGGTTTTCGACGGATGGGTTGTTGCACATTGGGAGGAAGTGTAGTGGTTTGAGAACTTTGTGTTTGGAGACGAGTTTTATGGATGAGAATGGTGGCGAATGGTTACATGAGTTAGCTTTAAGGAATAAGTGTATTGAGTCGATGAATTTTTACTTGACACCTTTGGTTAGTTATGATTATGAAGATCTTGTTCTCATTGCTAAAAACTGTAGTGAGTCGTTAGTTTCTTTGAAAATTAGGGGCTGTCCCCGTAAGTATGTTGTGGAAATCTTTAGCTATGTTGTTAACTTAGAAGATTTTGGTGGTGATCCATTCATTGATGAAGGCGAGGAATACATTGATGTCAAGTTTCCTCCGAAGATGCGACGCTTAACGTGGAATCATGGGACTACATTAGATATTCCCATTATTCGAAGTTTTGAGCATCAACTAACCAAGTTGGACCTAATATGTTCAGGATTTGGTAGCAATGAACATTGTGTCTTGATTCATAAGTGTCCGAATTTAGAGGAACTGTATACTAAAGATACCATTGGAGATTTTGGAATCCAAGTTGCTAGTCACTTTTGCAAAAAGCTGCGTAGGATTAAGATTAAGAGTAGTGGGCAAGAAGGGTTGGTGTCACATATAGCATTGACTGATCTGGCAAAAGGATGTCTTGAATTAGAATGTTTACATATTAATGTCAAAGATATTACAAATGAAACTTTGGAATGTATAGGGGCTAACTTGAAAAACCTCCATGATCTCTTTTTGGGTTTGCTTCACAAAGTAGAGGAGGTAAGTGAGTTGCCACTAGACAATGGGGTTCGTGCTTTGCTAACCGGTTGCACCAAACTTGTAAAGCTAGGTATCCACCTTCGGAAGGGGACTAGAGGGCTCACTGATGTTGGTTGGGGGTATATTGGGAAATATGGTAAAAATTTAATATACATGAATCTTGGTTTTTGTCGAGATTCTGATGCAGGACTTCTGGAATTATCAAAATGGTGCCCGAAATTGCAAAAGTTGGAGATAAGGGGTTGTGCCTTTAGCCAACAGGCATTAGCTACATTTGTTTTAAATGTAACTTCTTTAAGGTACTTGTGGGTTCACGACTACCAAGCATTTATAAATGGTCATGATATTTTTGCTATGGTTCGACCATATTGGAAGATGGAGTTAATTAAATATAAATCAAACATTGCTGCTCAACAACGACCACCTTCCTTGCTTGCATATTACTCGGTTGCTGAACAAAGAAAGGATATTCCAGATAGTGTTGTTCCGCTATACCCATATGTGGAATTTGACTAGCAAGGTGTGTTTTAGTTTTTACTTATTTTTGCTATTGTTCTTTTAGTTTGTTGTTATCGAATGTTGTTAGGTCTTCTGATATTAATATATGAACATTGAGAACCACTTGAAATAAATAAAAACTGAAAAGATTATGAACATTGCATGCCATTCTTAGATCTTCACTTGGTAGGTGTGTCTATCATTTACTTTGATATTAATGGTTAACAATCATGTAGGAATTTCGTTTGACTGACATATAACCTTTCACTTTTTTTTTTTTTTTTTTTTTTGGTGAAACCCTTTTGAGTGTGTATAACCTTTCACTTTGCATCACCAAAATGGCTGATTTCAGCTTTGTTCGATGTTTAATGGTCTAATCTGTACCAAGAAGATCTTTTTTCTTTTGACTTTCTGAAGGTTATTCTTTCTTTAAAAGGTGCTATTTTAACTGTCATTAGTACAAGTATCTAACATCTTCTTAGAGTTGAAGCATACATCTCATTAGCTAACAAATACTATTACAATTGACACACTGAGAAAAGTTATGGTTTATTCAGCCATCAATGACGTGTGCAACTGTTTTTATCAAGTTAATTCATTAGCTTTAAAATTGCAAAATAAGTTATTTCAGTAGGTTATCTTTTAGTCATTTTTTGACTATTATAAGTTGGCACTCATTTCATGTTGTGTTAGTATGTCTCGATATACCAGACTTGTAAAAATTTTATTTTTGTTTTGGATATCTATTGGTCCAATTCTTGGATGTGTAACAATACACGGTTGAGTTCGATTTTACTTGAATTTTTTTATCCATTTGGTCTTTAATTTGATTTTTGTGATGATGTCATTGTTCATATATGTTTGTTCTAATTATCGTGAGTTTTTGTTATCATTTGGCACAATGTTGACACCATATAATTGTTTCATTCATAAAAACCAAAAACAACATCAACTTATCACAATTTACTCCATAGACCAGAAATTTGATCAGGATTTTTGAATGCAGGTAAGAAGGTGTTTCATAGGTTCATTTGATGCACACGCACAAGGAATCACTTCAACAACATCAGGCTAGCCATTATGTTGTAACCGGTTTCTCTGAATTTATATTAATTCCCATAACTGCGGGATAACTTTGGGTTTTGAGTAACTTTTCAAATTTTTGTAGATCCTTGTATCGTAATATTATACTTTATTCCTCTGGGTTTGTTAAAGTATGTAGGATTTGTCTGATAATTTTTCTTATTTGGTATCATGTTGGCACCTGAAGTGATATCCCAGTGAACATGGCATGGCTACTAAATGGCCAGCAGAATATGCTATCGGAATCTTTAGTCTGCTGGTTCCAACTTTGTAAGCCTTTTGGTACAATTATAGAGTGGGTGCATCTGTCTGGGGTCTCGGGACTACTTGATCCATAACAAGTATACGAATAGCATATTACTTGTAAGGGCTAATCATTGCTGCTGCAGCAGCAGCCTCACTTATCTGCAGCAAATGAGAACAATAATATTACAATTTACATTTTGTACCCTTCAATATTTTTTACTGTGCCTGATTGGTCCTTCCATATACCCCCTTGCAGCAGGTAAGATCCCTGCAGCCACAACATGGATCATTATGTATCATTATAAATTATACTCTTTCCGTTTCAAAATATAAGTCCATTTTGACTTTTCAAAGTCTTTTTTTTCGGTCTTTAACTTTAATTATTTATTTTCTAGTTATATAATACTTGATGAAAAGTATACCAATAAAAATACATTAAAACACAAATCTATTTATATATTTTGCATCAAGGATTATATAACTCGAAAAAAAAATAATTAAAGTCAAAATTAGAATAAAAATAATTTGAAAAGTCAAAATGGACTTATATTTTGAGACGGAAGGAGTAAATTAGAAGATTGATGTCATAGAGACAGCAACAAATTAGTTGGTGTGCTAGCTTTATAAATACTTTGGGCTAAAAAAATCTGTGTTTATTCATCAAGGATATGGATCCATCAAGAATGTCATCACTTTACATTATGATCAAAAAGTTTCGTTTGTTATAGGGCTTATGGAAGGGCTTATAAAATAAGTTGGCTAAAAACTTTAGCCCCCTAAAAAGAGCTAAAAACTTTAACCCGGGGCTTTTGAAGAATAAATTACTTATTTACCCACAAAATATCTAACATATTCAAAACCTCATTTAATTATGTCATTTTTAGTAATTTTACAATAATAAACCTCAGGCTCCGGCTCCAGCTCCAGCTCCAGCCTATTTACCAAACAAGTTTATAAAAGTACAAATTTTAATTTCGGCTTATAATATAAACCCTAGCCTCAGACCCAGCTCCAGCTCCAGCCCATTTCGCCAAACATACCTTACATATAAAAAAAAGTAGTCAAACTTTAGTCTTTGTGGAAAACATAATAAAAAAAAGTATTGTTGTTTGACTAAGGTAACCTTGCTTAATACAATCTTTAATTACTTAAATACTTAAAAAGAGAGTTATTTTACATATTAAACTTTCTCAAATACTAAGGGACTCATCTCCACCTTTCATCTTAAAAAAATCAATGGTTGAGATTAAAAACATTTTAATATTTCACATATTTTTTATAATTTAAATATCTCTTAAACCGTTAATCGGTAAGCGAAAATACTTATACCACCGCAACGAACATTTAATTATCTTTCTATAGACGAGCACTTTGATATACTTTAAAAAAACTATTTTTTTCATTCTTTTTAACTGAAATTTGCATGAAAAAATCACATGTGATTAAACACTAATTTAAATATTCTAAAAATATCACATGTGATATTAGTGTTAAATCATATATGATATGTAATATCACATGCGATATTATTAGAATATTCAAATTAGTGTTTAATCGCATGTGATTTTTTCATGCAAATTTCAGTAACGAAAAAAAAATAATAAAAAATAAAAAAACGTAAAAAACATGAAATTTTTTTTTCGAAAGTATATCAAAGTGTCTATCTATAAAAAGATAATTAAGTTCGTCATAATGGTATTTTTATTTTCTATTAACGATTAACGGTTTGAAATATATTAATATTTGAAAAAAATGTAAGTGCGTTTTTTAAATTGTTGAGATTAATCTCATCCATCAGATCAAATAAAAATGAAGGGTGAAGATTGATCCTTTAATATGTAAAATAAGTTTGGTATATAAATAATTTTAAATCAATACTTAGTTATAATTGAATCCAAATTTTTTTCAGTCTCATCTACACTCCTATACATTATATTAAAAAGAAAAATGATAAAAAGATTAAAAAAAAAATGACGCTATCATACACTGTCGCAGCTATACAGCTAGTCATAGTACATGCTGCAATATTCCATTCTGTGAACATACATTACAAAACAAAGCGTTCAAGTTTCAACCATCAAATGAAGATACCATAGTTAAAAAAAAAATGAAGATACCATTATTCAGTTTCTTGGTCAACATCGTTTCAACTCTCTCACTTAAATACGTTCAATCCCAAAAGCCTGTTCTAGACACCGATGGTAATCCACTTGTTTGTGGTCACGGCTACTACATCTTGCATGACGTGGCACAAGAAAACAACGACGGCCACCTCATATTTTCTTTCTGGCCATACCAAAAAAAGATGGTATTATTCGTGGATCATCATATCATAATATTATGGTCTCTAATGCAACAACTTCTGGCCAGCTTGCGGTTTGGCAGATTGAGGATGCCAACGGGTACCAGGTCGTGATAAGACGTGGGACAGTTGAAAGCCCGGGCGCGGAAACTAATTGGTTTAAGATTGTGAAGTATGATAATGGTTGGACTTCCATATAAATTGTGTTGTAATTTATATGTAACATAATAATGGGTCCTTATTGATGCCCTAAATGGTAAACATTACTATATATATAATTTTGAGAAAAGGACGAAGCCGTTTTTGTTGTAGGTTCCCCGAAATTGTTTTGGCATGCTAAGGCCCAGTTGTTGGTCCACTCCAATTTGCTGCGTTTTCTTTTTTTGCCTATAATAACGTTTATTTTGCTAGACAGATCCAGAACATTCATCAGGGGCTGTTTGTAAGGTTTTATTTTATTTTTTTTTTTGCGATGCTGACGCTTGTATCTTGGCGGGGTAGCCACGGTGAGTTTGTGGTTGCAGCCATGGCAGGAGGTTCGTGTCGTTTGACGACTACCATTTTTTGTTTATGATGCTTTTATCAGCTCCAGTATCTTGCCAGAGGTCAAAACGCAGTCAACCAACCTTCCACGGCCCGTATCTTGTCGGGGTAGCCACATAGACTTTGTGGTTGCAGTTAACGTGTGTGTTTGGTGCTGCTTAAATCCTGATTTGGTAATCTGTCGCCGTTGGTAAGTTATTTTTATTTGATTTGTTTGAATTATGGTACTTTTATTGCTTTGTTAGGGGCATGTTTGGATGAAATTATTATCCCAGACTATTAGCTTATTTGATTTTGCTTATAGAGATGTTGATTTCCATGAAGGATTTCTGTTTGAGTATGGAATGAATAGAGATGTTGAATTAGGTATGTGACAACTTGAATTTTCATGTTTCTTCACCTAACAACAATGTCTGCCCGTTATAATTTTTCCCCTTTTCAATCGTTTCTTCCTTAAGGTTTCAGCACTTTCCTGACACACACACATACACAAGCTAAAGATCAGGATTAGAATTATCGCCTGCTATCAATTTTGATGTGTTGCTGCTGCCACTGGTAACCTTTTTTCTATAAATTTATTGTTAGTTTTTTTATGTAAAGATAACATGTAAATTTAAGCACCTGAATAGTGAGTTTCTAATGTGGCTTGTGCGTTAAAAATTTACGTTTTATAGGTTTACATGGAACTCCAACTTTAAAGGCAAGGTTACTAAAGGAAGAATGGAAGATAGCAGATCCTGAATCTGAAGCATCGTCTTCGTCTTTAGGCAGGTATGTTTTCTCAAAAAAGATAACCTCATAAATGTTAGGTGAAAAGCATACCCGTGGTATTAAATGTATTGCCTTTTGGTTTTAGCCTGTGTAGCAAACTTAGTTTATACTTTTATGTATCGACCTTCATCAAACGGTTGTAATTAACCGTAGCTTCTTTGTCCCATAGCTAATAAAATTTTATGAAAAAGAAATCTTAGTTCCTTCCTGATATTGATGATTCATGTAAGAAAGTCGTATAGGTTTTATCAATATAGTTCAAGTAAGGAAGAAATGTCAGTTCGACCCACTTTCTACTTAAAAAAAATACCGTGCAATGATCAGCGACACGAAAAAAATGCCCCGCTGCAACGCGGCGGACCATCGCCCACCTCGTTATATTAATAAGCGATCATCTGTGTTTTTCATTTAACTTTGGATATATAACAGTATGCTGGAAAGCATCTATCAAGTATCAACATGAGAATGAATATACAGTCAAAAATTGCTTTCAAATATTGATATCATGAACAGATTGTTCAAGCCACTTACCCAATAACGTACAGACTACCTCGAGTTTTAATACGTAAAAGATATAAAAGTGCTAATCATTTATAGGTCCAATTCATGTAAATTATTAGAATCAATATGTACCATATCTCATTCAATCTTCTGGCAAATTTTAAGTCTTAAGGGGTGTTTTTAAGCTAATGTAGCTTATTGAATTTTTGAAAACCCCGTAAGCTGAAAATTTTGGGCTTATGAGCTTATCAATGTGCACTTATTTATTATTCAAGTTATAGCTCGAGTTGATAAGCTAATAAGCCCATAAGTCGGCCAAATAAGCTTAAACATACACCCCCTTCCAAGTTGTTATGAATTAAGAGATGAGGTCACAAAGGTTAAACATACACCCCTTCCAAGTTGTTGTGCATTCTCCAGACCTTCATCACAGATGGGATAGAGTATGGGATGTCGATACCCCTACCGCGTGCAACTAAGTTGCAACATGTTGGCAAACGGTCTCGTAGGAGATGCTAACAATGAACATTTACCTTTTAAATGGCATACAACTAAACTATTGTTCTAGAAAAACACATATGATGCCTAACCTATTTTCTTGTTAGAATATTTAAACTAATAAAGGTGATTATGTTGGGATTTAAAGATTTGAAGATACAAAACATGAAGAATGAAACATGAAGGACTTAATGTGACAAGAAGAAAAACTATAAAAAAATGGAGGATTTGGAAGATTCTAAAAGATATGCTTAAACAATATTTAGTTTCCTTATTGTATTATGATTCCTTTGTAAACCCTAATCCTCTAATATATAAAGAGGACGGACATGGGGTGTTAGTTTTAGTGTGCACAAATATGTAGTCGACTAGGTGAGTGGTTTAGCCCTAAGGTCAAAGGTTCCTTTGATCCTTGTTACAAGGTGTGTAACACGTTTTAGAATTGATCATCTAGAATTAGGGCTTGTATGGTGTATGATAATGAGGAAAAGCTTGTTTAATAACATTATTGTTCTTTATATTCCGTTGTGCATATGAATGTTATTAGTAAAACGATCCTAGTTAACTTTAAATGATCCATGGATTTCTAAAAAACTCCATAATTGGTATCGGAGCTCGGGGAGCTCGTGATTTAGGATCTACAAGGTTTTCTTGAAGAAAAAGAAAGAATTCAAATCTGGAAAAAAATTCGTATCTTTCTGCAGGTCATTTTCAAACAGCGATAGATCGTTCGTTAACCGTTGGATCGGCCTGTAATTTTGGTTGAAGCTCTCTATATATCGAGGTAACTTTTCACCGGAGGGATCTTCAATCTGAGGTGTAAGATATTTGTTGGCGAAAACTTCTGCAAAAAAGGGTATATTATTCGAATTTTAGGGTTTTGACCTTCATAATATTTGTCGTTATGTGCATGAGGTTTCAATTTGCTTTCATAGTTTGATTAGTGGTGTATTATTAAGTCAAATCTTTAACCTCATACCACTAATTAATTCACCTCGTACTAGTATCTTGAATTGTCAGTAGTAATTTATTAATTGGACGGTGGAATTTAATAATTACGAGTCTATTGATTGGCAATTATTGTATTGGTGGATTATCCAATTCTTCTAATAGGTATTGTTTACAAATCATGGGCATAATTCTTTATTCTACGTCAAAATTTGCATGCCAAATATGGAGGGTGATTAGTTGTTGGTTGTTAATGTGTTCCTGTTATTGCGTTATATTTATTACATCATGGAGGAACAATGGAGTAGCTTATTAAAGTTGATTATATCATGGGAGCAACTTGGATCTATCGTTTGGGTAGGCTGTATGACAAAGACAGCTACTGCTGCTCGTTAACTGTTAATGCTGCTCATACATTACTGCTGCTACATTTTATCATTAACGCTGGCTTCAGAGTGATTGATACTTCGTTTGTGGTTCTTGTAAGATTATGCTGCTTTCATGGTTTGTGCTACTCGACATCGTAAATTACTATTGCTTATTAAAAGATTTTGTTGCTCGTGTTTTTTAAGTGCTACTAGTTGTAACTACTGCTACCTTTATGATACTGCAGCTACTTCTAAATGTATATGCTGTTGTGTTTTGTTACTGCTGCTGTGATTTTTACATTTTCAACGACAAGAAAGAGTAGCTCATGTAACTATTGAAGGGTTTCTTGAGTAGCATGTTTGAGTGGTTATGTTGAGGTTAAATGACAAACGGATAATAGCTTCAAAGTTTTGGGCTTTATGGTATAACTTGGTATTAGAAGTCATACATGGATTTGTTATGGAATGAAAGTGAAAATTATGGTTTTGAACGTATATATATGGATCTATAATGAATGACACTAATAGTTTTGGGGACTTGAATATGGTTTCAAGGATGAACCCAAGGAGTATAAATGTTTTGAAAATGAACTGAGGTGTTCAATTAGAGTTTTTGTTTTCAAGGAAGCTTATGAAGCAACATATATTATATGGGCATAAGTTACGAGCAATGAGGGGAAGATAAGATGGTTCTTAGTATTGTTTGATATCGGATAACACATGGTTTTGAATTTATGGAGATGTCGGATAATGCTTTTGGTTTACATGTTCTTTAACGTTTAAAATGCTCGTTTTGGATTATTTGCTACAATTGATTACGAATTCAATTATTTATCGCTTATTTTAAGTTGAAGTGGAGTTTCATGAATGCGTGTTCTTATCATATCTTAAAGTGGGTGTTACACTTTATAGATAACTTGTTTGAGGTTCAAGGATGTTGACAAAGACTTGAAAAATCTAGCAAGTGGACTTTGCTATCACTTAAAGGAGTTACATTGTAGTGCTCAGTGTCTCATTGAAGATGAGGATTTTGTCAAGAGGTTGCGATCTACTATATTTCTGGTTTCATATAAGTTTGGATTCACGTGGATAGTACAAGACATAAAACACAAGTTTGGGTTATTCTACTTCTACATCAAGTTCGTTATACTTAGTTTTCTTCATTAGTGATCATTACAAAAAGCCTACAGATTTGAAGAATCATGAAGATGATTAACACTTGGATTTCAGGGGAAGTATATTTTAGTGTTTAATCATTTGACATACACCATTTGAGGGGAAGTTGTAAAGTTCAAAAGTTGCAGTTCCCTATTGGATGATAACAAAAAGGGAAGAAGCTACAGAGATGATATGATTTGCAACTTATGGTGTCATAGCAGAAGAGATTACAAAGGAAATCAAGACTTAAGGGGAAGCTTGGAAGATTGTTTCTTTCATGGTGATATTTAGTTAACTCAATTTCTCTACTTAGTCTAGGGAAGTTCGTACAAGAACGTGTTTGTTTTGTCATCATCAAATAGGGGAAGATTGTTGGGATTTAAAATTTGAAGATACAAAACAAGAAGAATGAAACATGAAGGACTTAATGTGACAAGAAAGAAAACTATAAAAAGATGAAGGATTTGGAAGATTCTAGAAGATATGCTTAAAGAATATTTAGTTTCCTTATTGTATTATGATTCCTTTGTAAACCCTAATCCTCTAATATATAAAGAGGACATGGGGCGTTAGTTTTAGTGTGCACAAATATGTAGTCGACTAGGTGAGTGATTTAACCCTAAGGTCAAAGGTTTCTTTGATCCTTGTTACAAGGTGTGTAACACGTTCTAGAATTGATCATCTAGAATTAGGGCTTGTATGGTGTATGATAATGATGAAAACCTTGTTTAATAACATTATAGTTCTTTATATTCCGCTATACATATGAATGTTACTAGTAAAACGATCCTAGTTAGCTTTAAATGATCCATGAAGTTCTAACAAACTCCACAGATTATGTTGTAAATCATAATAATCATATTTATTGCCTAAGTTATTTCACATTTTGTTCTTACAAAATGGACAATTTATGGCCAATTCAGCATATACAAACCTTTTTTGGATTGATACCCGACCCGTCTATCTTCTCACCTCTAAATTGTTAGCATAAATGATTGATGGTTTGAGTTTGTTTCACTGGTTCAGATAGCCAACAATAAAAAGTTGAGAACCATTGAGCATCTCACATCGTGTAGTGACTAGTAAGGACATAAGTAAAATAAGCATTGTGTATCAACCTATTACCCAAAAAAACAAATTGCGACCAATGAGAATCTGTTTACATTGTATCATTGAACCATAAAAGGTTTAATGAATGAATTGGAACCATCTCGTTACAAATCCCGTAAATACAAATTAAGAATATGTTGACCGCAAACACCGTATTGGGTGGCTACACTTGCATTAAGGTATGTTATAGTTGCTGAAAGTTGAGCAATAGTTCTTTGCCTGATGCTACTAGCAAAACATTAGTTTGATCATAGCATTTTCTGAAAATCCTACCCAAAATATGCATGAAGTGTTGTATATGATGTTGTTCATTAAATATTACTATCAAAATACATTAACTAAAGCTCATCATCTCTAAACCTAGTTTTGGGATAATAATGCTAGAAGTATATCACTAGTTTCCAAACAACAATTTGCCAGTTTGGGATTCTTATAAAGTGATTGAATTGGTTTTAAATTCTAACAAAACAGACATACATGTATAATGAAACAATGTTGTCTGAAAGACAGTCAACAGCAAACAGCAGTATACAAAAGTCAGTCTTTAATCAAACTAAAATTATATATAACTGAATCTAGTTCGAAGTTCAATGACTACCAATGTTTTCCAGATGTGGTAAACTAACGAGGGCGGGTGAATTATGTAACGTGTCAACATAGGTCATTTTTTTAAAAGGCAAAATAGGCAGGTTCAAGTTGACCCAAAATACATACATGTAGCCCATATTTGTGTGTGTAGTTTTATACGCAATAAGTGTCCCAAATTAAGTTACGAAAATTATATTTTTTTTCCATATTTACTAAATATTTTGAATCCAGCTATTTCGAAGGTTTTATACATTAAATATACATGTTGTGAAACGTTCGACCTATTCATAAGTAGATGGGCCAAAATAGGTTGTTCAATAAACCATTTTCTTGAAAGTACCGAACCTAAGATGATTCAGAATTCCAGATTGCTTTGTTGACCCCGATCGTAGGATTGATTTCGGTTCGGCGGATTATATTAACATCCCTTTCCACACCATCCTTAAAACCCTCTAAAACCATATGATTCTCCAAATCCTCAACAATTTTGACTATATACCTCAATCTCAAAAAAGTTATAAAGATGCAAAAATGATTACTGTAACAAGAAATATAGGACCAATAATTTATAAGCTCAAAATCCAAGAAGAATATTTAGAATTCACTATAAGGTCAAAACAAGCATTTACCCAAAATCAACATAACCAAAATCACTAGGAGTAACAAAGTTATTGTTGGTGGTAATTCCCAGAACAGGGTAAGATAATCAACAACAGTAATAATGCAAGACCAAATCAGGTTACCGAATATCACTTGGAATCGTGTGATCAATTTTCAAAGTAAAATATTTGACCCTATGCCTGGGTTACACGAATATCTACTTGGGATAAGACCAAATGTTAGTTATTGAATTAGGCACAATCAATAACCCTTGCGCATATAAGTGTTTTTGCTTTCTGTTTGTTTCTCCTGGTTTTGTATATATTCATGCTGATGATGACATTCTCTATATATAGTAGAGAACACTCAATCCTAGTCAATGGACTTTATGAGTAATTAACGGCCAATTAATCACCCATAATAAGCCTCCATTATCATAGGAATAGTGGTTACATGACCAATTAAACGTGGTCATAAAGCAGTCATAACAGCCACTTGAATGAGTCAAAGCTGTTACAAATTAATCACTGCAACACTACCAGTAGGAACCATTACACTAGCAGCAGGAACCAAAACACTACCAGTAGGAACCATCAGTTACTCCACTAGCAGTAGTAACCAATACACTAGCAGCAGGAACCAATACACTACCAGTAGAAACCATCAGTTACTACACTAGCAGTAGTAACCAATACACTAGCAGTACTAACCACTATGGAGTCAGGGTGTTCAGGGACCTCATGGGTGTACACTATGTACCTCCTTACCCAAAACTAGGTGTGAACTAATCCCAAAAGTGCACTAAATTTTCCAACAATCCTCCCCAAATTTAGTTCACTTCCTTTGCATGAAAAACAAACATCAAACAAAACATGTGCATAAACGAAAATGTCCTGAGGATTGAATTTCCATCTTAGTACATTACACGTTCATAAATTCGAGAATCAGGGTGTTCTTAGAATTGAACCCTTCAACCCATTTGAATACCTGAAGATAAAATATATACAAGTTTTCAAACACTTAAAAGCTCCTGACACTAAACAAGCCATGTGTCCATATCCAAATTCATAAATGTTGTAATAGCCAAAAGTCCAAAGCTCCCTGAAGCGGTTAAACTTCAACATTCACATAGGTGGTTCCTCTTTATTCATGCTCCTGCCAAGCACTTTTTCAAAGAAATTAACCATTAAGAAGTAAAGAATTCATCCTCTTTTCAGCAGATTCTAAGCACAACCTTGGGATGCAAAATAAAATGTGCTCCAGTCCACTGAATGTTCAGCTTTCCACATTGAACTCAACTCCCAAGTTTCCTCAAGAGGGAGTTGGGTGTCTTAGCATTCAGTGACTAAGTTGGACTTAAACCCATCCCTTTAGCAGACTTTAAAACCAAGTCTCTAGCCAATCCCTTCATCAAGTGATCAGCTAAATTTTGTTGAGATCTAACAAACTCTATAGATACCACCCCTTTCATGATAAGCTCACGAATCATGCTATGTCTGACACCTAAGTGTCTAGACTTCCCATTATATATCTGGCTATAAGCCTTTGCCAATGTAGCTGCACTATCACAACGGATAGAAATAGGTGCTATAGGTTTAGGCCACAATGGAATCTCAAGAAGCAAGTTTTTTAACCATTTAGCTTCTTTACCAGCAGCTGCTAAGGCTACAAATTCAAATTCAATTGTTGAACTGGTGATGCAAGTTTGCTTCTTGGATGCCCAAGAAATTGCACCTCCACCAAGTAGGAATACCCAGCCCCTGGTAGACGAATTGTCTTAAGTGTTACTGATCCAACTTGCATCAGTGTATCCTTCTAACACTGAAGGATAACCAATATATGAGGGACTATAATCGATAGTTCTCTTCAGATACTTCAGTACCCTCTGAACTGCTTGCCGGTGATGAGCACTAGGATTGCTAGTATACCTGCTCAGTTTACCCACTGCAACTGCAATATCAGGTCTTGTACAAGTCATGACATACATTAAGCAGCCAATTACCCTAGAATACTCAAGTTGAGATACAGCTTTGCCATTATTAGGCATCAGCTTCTCACAAGTATCCATAGGTGTACTCACTGGAGTACAATCAAAGTAATTGAATTTCCTCAACACCTTCTCAATATAATAAGACTGAGAGATAGAAATTCTTTTACTTTCATGTTTAATCCTTATACCAAGGATAACATCAGCCTCCCCCATCTCCTTCATGGATAACCTTGATGACAAAAATTCCTTTATAAGGTCAACCTGATTTTGGTCAGTGCCAAAGATCAACATATCATCAACATATAGACAAATGATGACTCCTTTACCAGATTCATCAAGTTTGTTATACACACATTTGTCAGACTGGTTAAGTAAAAAACCATTAGATAAAACCACTTCATCAAAATTTTGATGCTATTGCTTAGGTGCTTGCTTTAGTCCATAAAGAGACTTAATCAGTTTACACACCTTGTTTTCATTGTCAGGCAAGATGAAGCCCTGAGGTTGGTTCATATAAACCTTGTCATCCAATTCATCATTTAAGAAAGTTGTTTTCACATCCATCTGATGAATAATCAGATTGTAAATTGATGACAAAGCAATCAACAGTCTTATGGTACTCATACGAGCCACAGGGGCATAAGTATCAAAATAGTCTATCCCTGACTTTTGTTTAAAGCCTTGAATGACTAGTCTAGCCTTGAACTTTCAATAGTTCCATCTACCTTCATTTTCCTTTTGAAAATCCACTTGCAACCCAAAGGTTTGCAACCAGGAGGTAGATCAACCAACACCCAATTGTTGTTACCCATGATGGAATCCATTTCATCATTGATTGCTTCTTTCCAGAAGGCAATATCCTGGGACTTCATTACTTCTTCAAATGTCTTGGGATCATCCTCAACAATGAAGCAATAGAAGTATTGGTCAGAAACCTCATCCCTAGTACCTTCAATTAAATATAATTGAAACTCAGGTCCAAATGACTTTGGATTCCTGACCCTTTTGCTCTTTCTGAGCACAGGTTCAGGTTGTTGAACCACAACCTCATCAGGGACCTCTGATGGTAATTCATCAAGGACCTCTGATATACCAATGTCAAGAGTTCCAGTAGGAATCCTCTGACTTGGTCTAGGGACTGATGAGAATCTATTCTCATCAAATATTACATCTCTTGATTCAATTATGGAGTTAATTGAAACATATTCATTAGGTTCAATAACATAAAACCTAAAAGCCTTGGAATGCTCAGCATATCCAACAAAGATGTAATCAATGCCTCTTTCACCTAAAATTTTCAACTTTGGATCAGGGAGTCTCACAACAGCCCTACAACCCCAAACCCTGAGATAGTTCAGGTTGGGTTTCCTTTTAGTCTAGAGTTCATAAGGGGTAACCTTGTTCCTTTTTTGGGGAATTCTATTTAATAAATAGCAAGCTGTTAACATAGCTTCACCCCAGAACCCTTGACTCAGTCCTGAATAGGACAACATGGAATTAACCATCTCCTTCAGCACCCTGTTTTTCCTTTCAGAAATACCATTTTGCTGAGGAGTATAAGGAGCAGTCGTTTCATGGATTGTACCAACAGATTAAAAATACAGAGTATCCATGTACTCACCTCCCCTATCAGTCCTTAATCTTTTGATCAAAGACCCAAGTTGTAATTCAACTTCAGTTTTAAATACTTTAAATTTATCTAATGCTTCATCCTTAGTATGTAACAGATAGACATAACAAAACCTAGAAGCATCATCAATAAATGTTACAAACTAATTCTTATTCCCTAAATAGGAAGTGGCATGCAAGTCACACAAGTCACTGTGTGTTAGCTCCAAGAGCTTAGTTTCACGACTAATACCTTGAAAAGGTTTCTTAGTTATTTTGGTCAACATGCAAGTTTTACACTTTTCAGTGTCCATGTCAAATGCTGGGATTAACCCATCCTTAGACATATCTTGCATCCTTTTATAGTATACTTGGCCAAGTCTAGCATGCCATAGGGTAGAGTCAGTCAGGTCAGAGGTGGTCACAAAGGCTGAATTAACACTATTAGTGACAATATTAAGCCTGAACATTTGATTACACAAATACCCAAAACCAATAAACACACCATTCTTAGATTGAACAAATTTATCAGATTCAATAACTTGTTTATATCCATAATTATTCAAAACACTACTTGAAACCAAGTTTTTCCTTATATCAGGAACATGAATAACATTAAACAAAGTTACAATCTTTCCAGAACTAAACTTAAGATCTACACAACCACGATCATGCACCAAGGCTGTTGACTCATTTCCCATGTGAAGATAGAACCATCATTCAGTGACTCATAAGTGTTGAACCAGCTTCTATCTTTACACACATGAACTATTGCACCAGAGTCAACCCACCATGCAACATCATCATCCTGCACATAATAAGATTCAGATACATATGTAACATATCAAATCTGAAAAGACTTATTAAACATATTCTGACCTTTCAGTGAGTTGGTAGAACCACCACTCCCTGAACCATTAGTGCCTGATCCATTGGCTTTACCACCAACCTGAACACCTTTGCAATCCCTTTTAATGTGACCAGTTTTGCCACATTTCCAACAAGTAGGTGTTGCCTTCTTGTTAGGATCTGCCCTTGTGTTATCATGATGTTTACGTTTGCCTTTGTTGTCATTATACTTGGTGGAGTTGTTATGCTCCACCATATTGAAAACAGATGCACCAGTAGCATTGCTACTTTTTGTCTTGTCATTATCCTGCGCCCTGAGTGATTCCTCAATGCGCAGATGACTGCCCAACTCAACCAGAGTTAACTCATCCTTTTTATGTTTCAAGGTATGCTTGAAATCTTTCCAAGCAGGAGGAAGTTTATCAATGACACAACAAATTGAAATAGCCTCATCCATGTGCATATTGTGTTGTGTAAACCTTCCAAGTATACCAAGAAGTTCACTGTATTGTTCCATAACTGGTCTTGAATAAGTCATTTTGTAATTTGTGAAATTACTTACAAGGAACTTCTTACTTGATGCATCCTCAGCCATATATTTGGCATCCAAAGGAATCCCATAGTTCTTTGAAAGATTCAAAGTTCTGATAAATGTCAAATAGAGAATCAGACATACCATTGAGAATTAAGCCTCTGCAAATGTAGTCATCATTCTCCTATTTGCTCATTCTCCTGATTTGCTCCACATTAGCATCATCCCCATCATTAGGAATAGGAGTGGTTAGCAGATACACCACGCTCATGCTGGAAAGCAAAAAGTGCATCTTCTTCTGCCATCTCCTAAAGTCCACTCCTTCAAACTTGTCGAGCTTGGCAAAGTTTGAAGCCATGTGTTTCATTGCAGCAGCAGCCATTGATTATCACAAATAGTTTACTTTGATTGTTGGTGGTAATTCCCAGAACAAGGTAAGATAATCAACAGCAGTAACAATGCAAGACCAAATCAGGTTACCGGATATCACTTGGAATCGTGTGATCACTTTCCAAAGTAAACTATTCGACCCTATGCCTGGGTTACACCAATATCTACTTGGGATAAGACCAAATGTTAGTTATTGAATTAGGCACAATCAATAACCCTTGCGCATATAAGTGTTTTTGCTTTCTGTTTGTTTCTCCTGATTTTGTATATATTCATGCTGATGATGACATTCTCTATATATAGTAGAGAACACTCAATCCTAGTCAATGGACTTTATGAGTAATTAACGGCCAATTAATCACTCATAATAAGCCTCCATTAAACGTGGTCATAAAGCAGTCATAACAGCCACTTGAATGAGTCAAAGCTGTTACAAATTAATCACTGCAACACTACCAGTAGGAACCATTACACTAGCAGCAGGAACCAGAACACTACCAGTAGGAACCATCAATTACTACACTAGCAGTAGTAACCAATACACTAGCAGCAGGAACCAATACACTACCAGTAGGAACCATCAGTTACTACACTAGCAGTAGTAACCAATACACTAGCAGTACTAACCACTATGGAGTCAGGGTGTTCAGGGACCTCATGGGTGTACACTCCGTACCTCCTTGCCCAAAACCAGGTGTGAATTAATCCTACAAGTGCACTAAATTTTCCAACAGTTATATGCATTTGGAATGTACCAATAAGACAATAATGTCTAGCTGAACATGAATTGGAAGTACCATTAATCAATTAACCTTTTCAATAATACGAATATCATCAGGCAATAAGCACCTTCCAACCTCCACTCTTAGTTTAATCACTATGAGACCGGATAACGACGAATCACGTTATGGTATAAAGATGAAGTAACAACATTTGATGGCAATTTAAAACCTTTATCCTCCAATCTCGAGAGAACCTACAAACAAAAGCAAATAACCCGTACATCTTTGTTGTCATGAACAATATCCTTGAGACGTTCTCAAACCCCACTAGAGGTTGCATTATCATCAATGACCATATTCACGAATTTGAGAGATACAGTGGAATACATTCACATGACCACAAGAGAGTCATTGGATTCATGAAGAGGATAAATGGAAGTGGTGCTTGTTGATGAGGCGTCTAAGTGACGATGTACATCATATGTTTTGCAAAACCTTTTAAACAATGATCTCCAAGAGTTGATGTTTAATTTGGCGCGGTTGGTACCCACCTCCAAAAAAACCAATAAGCCCACAGGAGATCTTGTGGATAAAAGATCAAGAGTTCGAGTTTCGGCTCTTGCTTACTCCAGTTGGTGCCCTACTAGGTCATGAGAGTTGTCGGAGCTATTCCTTGTGAGATAGACAATTGCTTGTGCCAAAAAACACCCGAAATCAAAATATTTCCGCCAATTCACACCCTTTCATGAAATAGATTGTTTTGGTGGTGCGTTGCGTATCATAATGCTATGACAAGTTTAAAGCAAAAATTATGCAAGCGATAATAAAACAAAAGTATGCAAACGATAATACAAAAAATGATGACTAACTAAATACGCTAGGAATGAAAATGTGCTAGGCCCAAACATGCATAAAGTCAGTAGCCCAAGGCTACGTCTACGGATGGCAATCGAGTCGTGTACGGATTAATCTATTCAGGTTTGCGGGTTGACTTGTTATTATAACCTCTACCATAACACGACTTATTTATTAATCGTGTCAAGAAACCCAACCCTAACCGAGACCTGCATAACACGTGTAACCCATTTGTGACCCATTTAACATGTTTAAGTAAATAGGTAAAATGATGAATAAGGTTAGTAGTTTGTCGATTTAGCTAGTTTAAATGCAAAAATGATATAAGGATCTAATAAATGAAATAAATAACATACAAATAACTATGCGACGATTTCAATGATATCTGAATATAAACGTAATTCACTCATATATTAAGTAAATAGCAAAATACATTAATCCAAATCTAACATAAAATCGAAGTTATATACTTTAATTTATTAGTGGCTTATATACTTAAACGGGTTCACGGGTTGACCTGTTTAATACTTACTCAACCCAAACACGACCCTTTTATTAAACAGGGTTGACATATTTTTGACCCAAATATGTTATCCTCAACCCAAACCTGTTTAACTTCGTGTCATTATTCGTGTCGTGTCGAAAATTGCCATCCCTAGCTACGCCCAAACACTCTAGATATATCTTTTATATAATAAAGCAAAACTTTTAGCGAGAATTTTTCATTAAAAAAAAATTAATTCACACCTTATTTGGTACTGTAATATTTTATTTATTTATTATTATTTTTATTTTAAAATATTTACTAAAAAAACTCAAATATTATGGATTTGACAATAGTTAAAAAAAAATGTTTTTATATATAGTCAAGAAAAAAAATAAACATAAAAGTTTAAGTGTAAAAAATATAAAGAAAAAAAACTTAATAAAAAGCAGGAATGATTTTAAAAATATTTGTGTTTAATATAAAAATAAATAAATCAGTAATCGATTCTTAAAAAAACACAATATATAAAAGGGGTAATTATGAGAATACATATTTTGCTCAAGGTGTCAACACTTTTTAGGAAAAAAGTTTGGGTATTTCCAAAATAGACCTTGAGACTTGCGACTTTTTCCTTCCAATCTAAGAGTGCCAAGTGTCCTGACACTTTTCAGAAACCAATCATTGGAATTACCTTTTCGTACCTATGATTTCGACTTATATCCAACGACTTTTTAAGATTCGAGCGATTTTTTTTTGATATTTTCGAGGAAAAAGTCAAACTTTAGAAAGCATTATTTTATTCCTTTTGCTCATTCCCAATGCCGAGCGACTTAAGCGAATTAATTTGAGCGGTTTTTTAAAAATTGTACTTTTGTACTTTTATATTTTTTTTACATAACTTTTAAATACTTTTTAAATTACAATGACTATTGTACCCTTAACTATTTTTACATGTTGAGCATCTGCTTCTTTCCTTACCAATTCACTTTTTAAGCTTTAACATAAACTTCTACCCACTGCTACCCTCTCCCCCACTGCTACCCATATTCAACACATATCCAAACCATCAATCAAACGATCACCACAGCTTAGATGCTAACCTTTGCCTCCTTCGCCTCTATCAGGTTGCTATTCTTCTTATTCATTCCATTTGTTTCTTTTTTATAACATTTATTAATTCAATTCAATTCAATTCAATTAATTGTTGATGATGTCGAAAAATAATGTAGTTAGTACGGATAAGTTGGTTCATGTTAAGAGGGAGTTTGGTTTTCCTAATGATTTTATGGAGAGTTTAGTTCCGAGGTATCCGCGGTATTTTAAGGTTGTTGGGAGTGGTGAGGGGAGGACGTTTTTGGAATGAGGTGTTTGCGAAATCTGTGATTGAAAAAAGGGCGGATGAGGAAAGTATATTTTGGTAACCACTGCTAGTATATTTTGGTAACCACTGCTACGTTTCTCGAAACCACTGCTAGTTCGCTAGTTACCACTGCTACGTTTCTCGAAACCACTGCTACGTTTCTCGAAACCACTGCTAGTATATTTTGCAGACATGCTGGATCTTGATAGCCTTGGGTTCAATGTAAAGGTAATGTTGATGTCTTCCGTTTGCAAGTACAAACTAAATCAAATCAGAAAGGGTTGTGGATCTAGCTTGATATGATCAGCCTAACATCTCTTTGTTTCTCCTTCAGTTTTATTATTCAACAATGATTCTAACTTATTCTGTAGGTATGGGTTCATAATATATGTAGGCTTACATTTTAATTATATATAGAGTCATTTTTGTAAAGTGATTATTGTATAATTTAGTTCTGAGCCATTGGTTATGGTTCTGATTATCTAATAATTTAGAATGAAAAAATTGAGGGCGTTTGTGAATCCTTATTTAGAATTGCTGCCAATTATATTTGCGAGTGGCTAAACAAGGAATCATTCGTACATGATCCTTATCCTTTCTTCATCCTAAAACCAGACCAACCACCTGATGTATCAATATGAGATTACTAAAATGAAATATGAAAACGAATGGCTAAACATGGAATCATTCTAATCATCACGCTGAGAGTGAATAATCATTTCTGATTGTACATATCCAATAAATAATAAATTAATGCTCACTATTAAGATGATAATGATCCTATTACCTTTACTGCCTTGTACAATTTTTTCTCCCATAGATACAGTTTCTCCAAAGTAGAAGAAAGGTTAACGGACCCATCATCCGAAACTGCATCCAGATTATAAGATCCTGCTAATTTCGTTACACGAGAAGCTGATCTTACATGTTGAATTGGATGGTCTGAAGTTGTGGAGGAAGGTGCTCGAATCTTGGATAAAACCACTGAAAAATGACATACAATTTGTCAATGAACCCACCTGCAACAGCATACTTGGGCACTATAGGTTGCAGCAGAACATTTGCATCATTGAAGAATGGTTACCAAAATATACTAGCAGTGGTTTAGTAACACTAGCAGTGGAATGAAATATAATAGCAGTGGTTTAGTAACACTAGCAGTGGTTACCAAAATACACTAGCAGTGGTTTAGTAACACATAGCAGTGGTTACCAAAATATACTAGCAGTGGTTTAGTAACACTAAATAAACAGTCCCTACCAATGTGCTAATATTAAGTGTTTATTTACTCTAAATAGCAGAGAGATGACAATGTGAGGAACTTCAATAAATGAATAGGGACCTCTGTACTATAAGTGACAATCTTACCATAAAGAAATTTCACAACATATGATTTACTTGATGAAAAAAAAGCCATATTTGATGATTCTGTCATGTCTTTTGTGTACTTTGTTTCGGACTTAGACTAACCAAAATACATTTAAAGTTGCCTTTGTACTTGCACCATTACTGCTAGAACAATGTTAACAGATTCACTTGTCAATTTAGCAAAGAACTTAGCTTCATTTCATAAGACCGTCTATAGAAGAAGACTACAAGAAAAAAAGAAAAAAAGAAAGAAAAAAAAAAACAAAAAAACAATTTGCATAGTTAGCCTGTAAATGTAGTGTTTTCTTTCTCTTTTAGTCACTCATGTGTCTAATTAATACCACTTTTGGTCTCTCTCGAGTATGTAATTCGTTTCGCCATTAATCCCGAAAGGATAAAGGGCGAGGTACCAAAAGAGAAAGCAAACGTTACCTTTAGGAACCATTTATGCAAATGATATCGGCAAGGGATGATCTCCGTAACTTTCATCAAACCACAACGACGATTTCTGTAATGCATTTCTTCAAAACTGTCAGCTTTAAGTCCTTCCTTGGCCTTCTAAACGTTCTTGGGACATTATTCATTTTAATGTTATGACCTTTGCTGCAGGTACCGTATGTGACACTTGCTGAAAAACTCAGCAGATTAGCTATACAGCTAGTATCAGGAGGAAATGCATTGATATCTGTAAAGATGAAATTAGCATCTGCAAGAGAATTCAATAATCTCGACACTGAGTTACTCCATACTATGGTTGCCAAAGGAACCCTATAAGTGAAGAACGGGTTGTTTTAGACGGGTTGTTGTGAATGTTGGTAGGACTTCAATTAGACAACAAGCTGTTATGGCGATTTTTGTTGATGAGTAACCGTGTGAAAAGGCGTTGCAGTCTATTATTTAGGCTTCACGCTAAACAAGTATGCCAAGAAATAGTTTGATTGTAATTAACACATCTTTCTTAAACATGCTGTGCGTAACAAAAATCTGAGCATGAAGTATCCTTTGGATCAAAAGTACTTACGTAGGAAGTTATTCCTCATCTAAAATGTCCCAATAATGATTGCTTGTTCAGTTCTCGCACCACAATTACTATTTACTAGGCATGCCACGTCTTTTGTTATATGTCGAAGTGTAGGTGTATAGACTATACAAGTACACTTGGTCACCTGAACCTAAGATAAATATTCTATCGCTAAAGAAACTTAACACGCTAGTCTCATACACTAGAGGTCCCTGGTTGGAACCTAGGCCCAGAAATTTATTTACATTGAAGATCTTTTCACTCTGTTAGTATACAAAAAGTTCATTTACTTGCATATTATAAGCTATGCACTACATCAAGCTTCTTATATAATGCGACAATCATTAAGATTTTATGGAGTTCGACACAACCTAACTTGCAGAGTTGCAGATAATTGGCATCGTAATATGTAAATCTTTTAATTATCGTCTACAAAGGTACTTAAAAATATGACAAAGAGAAAAAGTTGATCACCGTTTATGTTATCAGCAGCAAAAGAGCAGAACATTGAGCATACCATTTGGCAAAGGGCAAATCTTTACATTCGTTTAGCTCATCAAAATATACAAGGACAAACTATATGGTGCAAGTACTGTCATAGCAGTTCATGGTGTAAGCACTACAATAAAGGGCTGCGACAAGGATATGTTTTATTTCAAGCCACTGATCAAGCCCGTCGTTTGCTGAGCCTCCACGAATTGGGCTCGTTGTAGCGATCATAAAGAGGCTCTATCCTTTCTTGTCTTTTACGCTTGCTCAATTTAGTAGGATCTGACACCTTAAAGAACCTTGGTGCCAATTCGACTAGCCACTTTGGATCTACTACAGTGACGGTAGGCATGTATTCTTTTGTTTTCATAAGCAGCTCGTGGTAGATGACCCAATCAGGGTTTCTTTTGAAAAGTGCGCTACCTAGGTGTATGTAAACGGATTGGTTCTCGACTACTGTTCTGTATCCTTCTTTTGGGTCTTTACGGACAGCATGAAAGAAAAATCCTGCAGTTATCGCCTTTTTTATCTTTGTATAATTCCTCCCAGCACTCACAACATCCAATTTATACTTGTCCATGATGGATAGAAGCTGCTTCCTGACATCTTGCGCCATCCTAAGCGATTTCGACTGCAGAAAATTCTCAGAACACCATGCCTCCGAAAAGTTCTTAGCCTTCCAAGGATCATAAACAGCAAGCAAAGTTAAATGATCTCCTTCCGGTAGAAAAAACCGGGCCTTCTTCTGATCTGCTTGTGCTTGTTTCTCCCGAGGTCTATAAAAGACATTACCAGTCGTAATCATAGCAATAATAGTCAGTATCTCATCACTACAACCCAAATCAACGCTTGCTAACAACATCTTAGACAAAGGAGGTTCAAGTGGAAATTTCGCCATCGTTCTACCTAATCTCGTTAGCAACCCTTCTTCATCTAGTGCTCCAAGAGTGTAAAGTTGTTCAAGGGCTGATATAAGAGCTTGAGGGGACGGTGGGTCCATGAAATCAAAAGCCAAAAGATCGTTTATCCCCATTGCTTTCAAATTTAACGTTATCGACATCAGATTTACCTCTGAATCTCAGGAATCGAGGCAGGCGACATTTCGTTATTAACAGCTTTTTCAGTATATGTTCCAGGACCTGTACGACCTGCACGACCCGCCCGTTGCTTGGCTGATGCCTGAGATATAGGTATTATAACAAGCGAATCGATACCTTGCTTCGGGTTATACACATTCTGCTTAGCGAAACCAGGGTCAATGACATAGAAAATCCCGTCAATCGTCAAAGAAGCTTCAGCAATATTAGTGGCAACAACCACCTTCCTCTTCCCTGATGGAGCCAGTTCAAATAAATTTTAAGCCACTCAACCCATTTCCTTTATGTTTAAAATTCTTTTTAGCTTAACCCATTCACCCATGAAGATAAAAAGAAACCCATTTAATGGTATATGGGTCAAAATTACCACCACTAACAAAAGTCGTTAATATTATCTGACTCGAGAACAGTTGTCACGCAAGTAGACAGAGAGATGACATACTGCTTTAGCAACAATCTCTCTATTTGAGTGTACATCAGCCTCAGCTTCAAAAAGTACCCACGCCCATTTATCGCATTTTTCATCATCAGTAACATATTGAATGCAAGTCTTTTGGTATCGAGATGCCTCCTTCCATGTTTTACCCCCATCAGCCGATATATCAACTCGCTCAATTCCACGTCCACCTCCTGAAACTGCGTATCCTTTTATAGCTATCTGCACAAAAATGTTTATGATATAAGCTCAAATATAATCTTCTACATACCAAAAGAATCCGAATAAGTTTGCCATTTGGACTTTAATTGACTAATTAATTAGGGTTTGAGTTAGGGTTTCAGTTAGGGAACGAGTATATTAAAGGTTTAGAATTTTGATTTCATGCTTCTTGGCATGCTCATGCTTCTTCAAAAACACCAACATTAGTGAAAGTGCAATTTACATCTTCATAACGATTATCGATTGAAAAGATAAGAGCAATAGCATAGCTAGTAGCTAGTGTTAACCAATTCAGCCAACTTTATTTGATTGAAACATATGCAAATTTCAAATACATTTCAAGCCAAAGTTATAGAAAATGATATGGCAACTTCAAATCATTTCTCACAAATTAACCTACCTAACCGAACCATATTCCACAGAATGCATGAGTCTCGAAAAAACACCCCCTGTCATCTACCATCCAACCTTGTCTCCATAGAATGTAGGAATCTCGAAAAGAAAAAAAAAAAAAAAAAAAAAAAAACACCCCCTGTCACCCTGTTAACATGATCAAAAATATCTTTTAGTGAAGAGAATAAGCATCAACATCGGAAATAAACAACTAATAATCCGTATGGGACAACGTTTTCCATCCCTACTAAATCTAATTGTAATGATTGATCGCATGATAAGGTTGAGAGCTATCTTGCAAGATTACAACAGGCCCCCAACTTCAGACTTTGATTCACTCTATATATTAAGACCAAAAGTACAAATAGATTATGTGACTCATACCCGCCATCGTAGCAATGCCATCAGCATTGTCACTGATGGGACCATAAGCATTTATAGCCAATCCAGTGGCAATGGTGCTCAGCATTCCAAGAGCAGCTACTGCAATACCGTACATGGCAGCAAAGCTGAAACTCACAAAGATGCTAATAGCTATGGCAAAAATAGGAATGACGACAGATTTGTATCTTAATGCAAGGACAGAGATAACGTTTCTTGCAGCTCCAGTTATGCAGGAATCAACAACATCTTGCACGGGGCTGTAAGCGTTGCTGGTAACACCAAATGAAGTTGTACATGTTGGTTTACGGTTGGATTAAAATAACAGGTAGCAACAAACTTGATTTAACTCACTTGAATATTGAGTATTAAAAGTATACGAAAGAAATTCCAGAGATTTTTTTATCTGAAGCAACAAAACAATAGGGAAAATTAGAATCACATATAACAAAATCTGAACAAACAAAAACATGTCCAGCCTACATGTTAACCATGATAAATAAATAAAAAGTAGCTTAATAGAATAATAGATATATGATTATCAAAATGCACGATTTAGAACATGATGTTTAATAGCTAATTTTCATCCATAAAAAATAAGCTAACTTTCATGCCCAAAAAAGTACATTCGCTCATGGAAATAAGTTTATAGGAACACCTTTAGAAAGCTATTAAGCCCCTAATAAAAGCATATTCAAACACCCCTTACGAAGAAAAGTAAAAGATTGCTTATATGGGGGTGTTTGGATTAAGCTTAAGCACAAAAGCCAAGTTACTCTAAAAAGCCTAATAGCATGGATTAAAGCTTATAGAATAAGCTACAAAATATCAAAAACAAACTTACACAAACACGCACCAAGTCAAAATTACCATTCCAATTTAGCCACGAACGCACCCATCAAGAGTCAATGAAAACACTTCACCCGTAACTTAAACATCATCCTATTATAAGTCTTGAAGAAAACTCACCACACGAGATGGAGAATAGCTTTTAGATCAAAATGCAATTAGTTGTGTAAATGACTTAATAACCTGGTCTTCTAGAGAACAAAGAACCCACAATCTATTATACGAATTTGTATTAAAAAAAAAAAAAAAAAAAAAAAAAAAAAAAAAAAAAAAATACATGTAGCCTTTTCAAGCAAAAGCTGTACAAATGTCTAAAGTAATAACCTAATAACAACAATACACATGATAAGTATAAGGTATGTTGAATCAAATGAGTTTTAAGCAAAACAGTACCTGTTCAAAGACCAAGTCCAAACAGACCCTCGTATTCCTAAAATAGACAAACAAACAAAAACTCAGAAAGTACTTGAATGAATGATTTAGACATGGTGATAATTATATTTTAGAATAACTGGGAATGAATGAGAATGGTGGAAAACTATAAATGGAAGAGAGAAGGGTATAATAGACAATTTAGTTAAAATTATAATTTTGAAAAGTGTTAAAAAGGTACTAAAAGGTACAAAAAGTGCACAGTATAAAAGTCGCTAATATTATTTCGTTTAAGTCGCTCAGCATTGGGAAGGAGCAAAAAGTATAAAAAAATATTTTAGTAACTTTGACTTTTTTTACTAAATGACAAAAAAAAATCGCAAGATTCTTAAAAAAGTCGCTGAGATTCGGTCGATGTACTATCATAGCTGTAAAAGTCAGAAACAATAGTTGGGTACACAAATTACGAAGGACACTTGTCAAGCTTAGATGAAAAGCAGAAAAGTCGCAAGTCTCAAGGTCTATTTTGGAAATACCCTAACTTTTTTCTTAAAAAGTGTTGACACCTTGAGCAAAAGATGTATTCTCATAATTACCCCTATATAAAAACCCGCACGTACATGAGTATTATAACTAGTAGCCAACAATAACAAAAACAAGAAACAAACATGAAATACACGATTTTACTGACTTGGCTCGTCAAGCCTTCTCCACAAAAAATTCACTAATAATATTCAAGGTTATAAGAATACCCTCGCTAATCGTAACTCCTTACCACTGATAAATTTTATTATCTTAAAACCACGTTGTTGTCAAATCACATGTTACGGTATTTTTTTAATTCTTCTTTTTAAAGGAAGTCATTTTAGTTTTGTCCACGCACATTTCTTGTTCCACTTTTTCACCTTCAAATATTTCGCCAGGTAATGGGTGTCAATTTTTTCTTGTAGACTTTTCAAGCCTTGATCATAGAAAAAGCTAGACACATTTAGTTGTGGCCTCTAAAAGTAGTGAACAATTAATGATAATATTCAACTAAATTTGACAAGTATCCTGTAAAATTGGAAAAGTATCATGACCCATTATTTAATTATCATGTTGATTATTCATATGTAACTGTGTATCATCTAATCATCTTATCTGATATGTTAAAGTATCATTAACCTTTTAACCAAAGTGTCAAACGTACGATATAAATAAAATTGTTGTAAATTTATATAATACCTTATCAATATATGACAAATCATACAATTTTTTTTTAACAAGCAATGTTTAAAGAACGATGGAAATGTGAGTTTTCATTATTGATTGCTAGGGTCCTTACGCTATGTGGTTGCGGGTATCATATAATTTAATTTTTTCGGCTAATAATTTATTTTATTTATACCTCTTTTGTCAATAGCTTTACTGATAAGTTTGTTCATTTAAAGACTATAAACAATGACAAAAGTTTGATTAAACTTTGCACAAAATATGTATTATGGTTTGTTTATTTTTTGTGTTTAGTATCTTACTTGATTTGTACAATGTTTTATTTTAATTGTATTTTTTTTATTGAAATGGGTTTTTAAAGTATTATTAATTATCATTTTGCATGACTTGTATTACGTATTTTAATACTTGTATTAATTACTAAATGAGTGTTTTATGTGCATGAGAAAACATATTATACTTTTAGCTTCTTTACTTGTATTGTTTAATTTTTTCAGTTTTTTTTAGCTTCTTTACTTGTACAGTATTGCTGAATTGTTTAAAAAAAATTAATAAAAGAAGAAGTCTTCCTCCATAGGATGATTGAGTAACATATCAATTCTTAAAAATGAAAATAAAAGAACAAAGGTGGTCTACACTCTATATGAACGTTGAAATGGTCGTATTGTTTTGCGTGTGGTTAAAAATGGTCGCCATATTGGAATATTCAAAATCATATGCTGTTTACTTCCTATCGTTTTACTTCGTCTTTACTGTTTCACAGACGGGAAGTTATTGCATCTAGATAACGATGTCTCTAAAATGACATATATACATAATACATTGAACCTGATTTGCGGAGTTATTGCCAAACCTATAGTTGTTGGAAAAAGTAATTACCAATATGTTGCTTTCTTTAACGTATTTTCTAAAACATGGTAATATCTTAATATCTTTAATTATCCATTTTTTATTAAATAAATGTTATTACACATAAAGTAAAACAATAACAAAATATCACACGCATTACTAATAACGTTAAACCCCATATAATATGAATGACTTCATGTACCAATGCAATGATCAACCACTTTTGTCGCTCAACGTACTTTGACGACCAATCATTGCACATGTTTTTGTTCGAGTTTTTAAAGACACATAAACAAACGATTTACGGTTCCATATTAGATAGGATTTCGTTTTGGACGGGATCGATAATAACACGCACCACACACAAAAATAAAAAATCAGTATGTGCTTGCTAATATGGAATTGATATAGTTTACGGTTATCTTTCAATTGATTCATCAGTTTATCTAAATGATTAGTACGTGGCGTGTGTCGTTGTTGGCAGTGGCGGACCCAGAAAAATCCGATGTGGGGGGCAAATTTTTTTTTTTTTTGAAGATAGCAGCAAAATGCGGATGAAAAAATTGGATTTAAAATGATAAATCGAGTATTATTGCTTAGAGATTGAGGATTTATAAAGTTTTAAAGTGTTGAATGTTGTGTTTTAGTATGTTGGTGGGGGAAATTTGAGTTTTGAGTGGGGTGCACTTTCACAAAAAGGTCAAAATTAAAAAAAAAAAAAATTACACTAACATCGCAACTTTTTTAGCTAACCATGGGGGGCGCCGCCACCCCGTACCTAATACATAGGTCCGCCCCTGGTTGTTGGTGAGAGTTAATCAGTAATCGGTTTGGTGAGGAAATGAATTATTTTGTAATTTTGTTTTCGTCGTAGTTGATTTCGTTTAATATTAACGATCAGAGAGGTTTCATTCGCGATTTGAACTTGTCGTTGTGGTTCCATTTGCGACTTTAACTCGAGGTTATTTGTTGTTCCACAAATGTCGTTGAGTGGCCGTCAAAGGCAATTTATCGAATGAACTTATAATTTTTATGCATGGATTTGTGAAAAGTGCAAACAAAACATTAGCTTGGTTAGAAGAAAAAAAAAATGATTGTACGTAACATAACTTTTATATTAAATTAAAATATAAAGATACACTGAGTTGGTAAATAGTTTTAGATTTACAATACATTAGTAAATACTTTTTTAAAGTACTACCATTTAGGCAAAAACTCCTTATTTGTGTATATTGTATATATCTATACTACTTTATAATGTATTTAGGACTTTCTAAATAAGAAAGTCTTAATTTTTTAAGCCTACACATCTTACTATAATAAGTAATTCATATAATTAAATTCTACACTATAATAATTGCATTATAATGTACACTAATGACACATTAAATTTTAGTATTAAAATAGATGTTACAAACTTACAATAATACAAATTTATAGTCGTACTTTTTATTATAAACATTCAAGTTATAAAAAGTTCAAATGAGTATAAGTATGAATATCTTTATTTGTATTGATATACTTTACGGAAATTCAAATACGCATCTACTCTTTTCAAACTGTTAGGAATTAGAAAATTCTATAGTGAAGAGTCGGTCACCCCAAATGTTATCTAGCTTAATTTAGCTCGTAGACTTGTCATTAGTTACGTTATTTAGTAGTTTATTTATTAGTTTGTAGCGTAGTATAGTTAAGTGCAACACCGTGGAGGAAGGACGGGTCTTTACCCACTGTATCCCTGATCCACAGGCCGATAGGAGGTCGTATTTCTTGTAACTATAAATACCCCTTCCATCCATGGAAGGGGTGGTGCTTCTTCTCATTTTAATCTAATCTTTCATTTGTGTAAACCTCTAGCAAGAACACCCTCTCTCTCTCTACTTTCTCTCTCTAAAATGGAAAACATGTATTTTGATCTCCCAAGACCACCCGAATCATCTAACACAATAAATATCGATCCTTTACAATTGGTATCAGAGAGCCATGGTTATTGTGTTTCTTTGATTTGTGTGGTTTCGTACCATGGTTATTGTGGTTTTTGGTTTATGTTGTTAACTGGTTTGTACTCTTTTGGTTGGAAAGAATGGTAAACTGTCTATACATGTTTTTACATGGTTGTTTGGTCAAAAAATGTTGTGAACTGTTTGTTCAGTTTATATGTCTTTGGATATTAAGTTTTATCTGGTTGTGTTAAAGGTGTCCAAACAGTCCCTATACGATTTTTGTTGTTACCATATCGTGAAATATTGTGGTCAATGTCACATTTTTATGGTCAAACTGTCATCTTTGTGGTCAAACGGGTCTCTAAAGTAGCAGTTTTTATGATAGTTTTTCTGGGTTTAGTATGAAGGTGGTCGGAAAAGTAGCCGGATAACTCATCGGAAAACATAATAAATCTTGCTGGCGATTTGACACAAAACTGACCAGATGCATTGCACCTCTTATAGCGACTTGTCTTTACAAGTCGCTACGACTTAGCCTAGCGACTTGGTCGTGGCGAGTTAGCCTATCGACTTGGTCGTGGCGAGTTGCCTAGCGACTTGGTCGTGGCGAGTTAGCCTAGCGACTTGGCCGTGGCGAGTTAGCCTAGCGACGTGTCGTGGCGACTTGGTGCATTATATTGGTAGCGACTTGGGCTTTTGACATAGATATGACAGAAAGGAAGATGAAGAATGACAAAGCAGACCAGGACTCAACAACTATACCAAATACATCACGACATCATGACTTCAGGAATACATCATCAGTCTAAGTAAATAATACCAACAACAAAATCCACTATCCTAACCCAACACCTTCCAACTCACAATCTATCATCGACACACCTACATGTACACACCAAATCTGATCTCAGAATTGATTCAACTTTAACTTAAATCTTTTAGAAGATTCTTTTAGTTGAATAATAATCATCATGGATCATTATGAAGTCAAGCTTCTTCTCAATCTCCGAATATAAAAAGATGAATTATAACTATTAAGTTATAATCATTTTTTCCAATCGGCTCTATCAAAATGCAAAAATAATTACTAGTATAGATCTCAGATTAACTCTTTCGTATTTTTCATTGATACATCATGACCCACTTGGCCAAACAATCGAAAGAATACAAATCCTCATCGATCTAATTTGTTGAAGTTAAACTTCATTCATATCCGAATTTTAAAGTCAAAGATAATAACTTATTCGTTATTCCTTTTCTTTTATTCGTTCAAGGTCCAAAAACAAGAAATATAACAACTAATAACACCTACCTGAGATCTTATTTGATCAAGACCATGAAGCCTCTAACTCATCTTGATTAGAAAACGTATTACAACGATGAAAAAAATAATAAGGTCTCGGACTGGTTGCATTTGTGTTTTTGGGTCTCGATTTGAAGGATTTGTATATTGGATGATGTTGATAAGATGAGATATCTTCTCAGGTCTGGTAATCTTAATTATTGATGGGGCGTTTCTGATTAGAGAATAGTGGGAGGCGGATTTGCTTATGGTATGTGTGAGATTATTTAGGGTTGAGATGGAGATCTGGTGTAGATGTTCTAAGAAGGGGGCGGAATTTTTTTTCAGATATGAAAGGGATTAGGGTTTGAGATTGAGTATTATTAGGGTATGTATGTGATATGTGTGTTTTATATACTCCACTGAATTAGGGCACTCTTTGATTTGGTTCGTATGTCACACTATCAATACATGGGCCGACCAGATGTGATTTAGACCTTGAGTTATTTGGGCTGCGTGTGAGTTATTTAAATCAGACCAGTTTGCTTTTCACTCTTGTATTCAGGCCTTGTTAATCCGGATGTGATATTTGGACAAATATGATTCTTCATCAAATGGACATATTTGGACAAATAATTAATGTAAGGTTGTGTTTAGGAGTTGTTGGATGCGTTTCATAGGTTGAGTTTTTTTTAAGTTATCAATTGGGCCCGAATGTTCACAATCTATTGGGAAACTTTGTTAAGCTTAAATGATCATTATAACGCAGGCTGTTGGGTGTAGTTGTATGAGTTTATCAAATGATATCAATGGGTGAGTACGAGTTCTTTGAGTGATCAAGGGTGATAAATGATATCAATGGAGCATGTGTTTAATGGTACTTATTTTGGAACGAATTATATGGTATCCTTCGAACCTCGGTTTTAATCATTTGAATCTGATATCCGTATAATGTGGGCTTGTGTTAGACCTGACAATATGATGAGTTGGATCGGAAATTTAGTCAATGGTTGAACTTGGAATGGATTCTGATATGGGTTAAAAATTGTTGATGATGGAGTATGAATCGCTGAAGAACTGCTGCATGTTCCCCTAAAACAGATATTCACCGAAACCAAAGTTGTCATTACACATTCAAGCTGACATTGTTTACGGTTTTGTCTTGATTTTGTAAAATCCCGCGAAAGAACCTATTTCTCGGTTTAAATCATAGACTTGTAAAATCTCGTGACAATGGAAACATCCTGGTATTAGTAAAGTGCATTTCCGGATCTATCTTACGGTTTATTCTTGGTTTTATAAAATCCCGCGAAAGAAACTATTTCTCGGTTAAACCATAGAGTTGTAAAATCCCGTAATGATGGAACCATCTTGGGGAAGAGAAAGTGTAATTCTGGATCTTACTTGATGCTGATGCTACGGTTTCTGCTTCAAAGAAGGGATAAAAGGGTGTACTTCATGAATTGGGTGTGTGTTTGGGTTTTCTTCATGGCAATTTGGTTATTACATGGTTTTACGGGGTTATGTGCTTTTAACCATGGTCGGGATGAAACCATTATCATAGTTCACTTATTAAGTCAAAGGAGGCTGGATTTGAGCAGTTCAGAAGATGTGACAACGGCGGTAATTCAGTATTATTTATTTGAGGTTGAAGTAAAACATCACGGGCGAGTGTACTTAGTATCTGAAGGTATCGGGGATGGTTGGATGAAGATTCTTCGAGATCCTTGTTCGAGCTTAATCAAAAAAATGAAGACTTGGAAATCTAGTTATTGTTGGGTGTCTTTTACCTTTTCTTTTACCACTTGGGGGAATTGGGCTCACAACACCACAAAATAACCATCACTTTAAGGAGTTACGTTGTAGTGCTCAGTGTCACATTGAATTGTGGATTTTCAAGAGGTGATGTACGTCTATTACTTGATGGTTGGTTGGTTGAAGAGTATAGAGTACTTAGAGATTCAATGGAGCATGATTTCTCGGCACCGCTCTTCGTTTCACATGTGCAAGTTTAAGTCACGAGTTCGGGGTAGTTTACTTCAGGGTCAAATTCATCATATTGGGTTATCTCCATCAGTTGTCACAACAAAGAGCCTACAGAATGATAATGGGGTTGATTACATGTTTTGCTAAGAGAGTTAAAAAGAGAGAGATTATGACGTCTGTTCACATCAGTTCAGGCCTCGTACTCCAAAGAAAAGAAATGTGTACGTTTCAGTGCGCATTATCTTCCGAAGAAGAGAAATCTTCTTATGACGTATGAACACTTCAGTTCATGCCTCGTTCCTCATAGAAAATAAAAGTGTACGTGTCAGTGCGCTTTATCTTCTGAAGAAGAGAAATCTTCTTATTATGACCATTCTCATCAACATGCTTCATACTTTTTCCATGCGCTTCAGTCTTCAAGTGAACCGGGCTACCACTTATTGTTTTCTCATTCCACTTGCTCGATTATAATGAAGATGGCGACATCACATGCTTATTTTGCGGGAGAGAAGTGTGAATAGAACATTCGGATGATTTTCACTTATTTAATCAAGAATGGCATCTCCGTATGCAATTCTTGAGGGGGAGAAGAAGTGTGAATTTTTTGCATGATTGATTCATATTTGAGAATATATGGTCAAACGGCTCCTAACTTATGTAAGAACCGAGCTTCTTCTTATCGGATCATCTTTACATGGAGTTTCTTCTAAGAGCCGGTGGTTGACATCTTCACTCGGATTGATATGAGTTTATTGACAAAGTGCTTCCGGTTAATGCTTCACGTGCACATAAACATGATGATTCCGAACAACCTTCTGTTCTTGTTTGATGTGATTGTTTGCTTGGTATTACCATTTCGTGTGTTCGTTGCGGCCTGATTGCTGATTTCCTTGATGAACATCTTTCTGTTATTGTTTGATTGGGAGGGATTTTAGTTAAGGGGATTTGCAAGATGTAAGTTGATTGGGATGCTTTTTGGTGATGTTCTTGTTTTTGGTGAGTTGAAGATGTTAACTTTCTATTCCCCAACTGGACAATCTTGAAGAAGGTCGAGTCTACAGTCTGTTCTACATTTTCTGCTACATGTTAGAAGACTAAAGACGAGTTGCATTTAACGATCTAAAGACTTCTTCTTAATCTGGGCATTTATCAAACAAATTGTCGGTTTAGGGGAGAGCACTAATTGGGAGAAAATTATAAGTCAGATTCAATTCCCAATTAGACTTGCTCATATTCTTTAGCAGTGACTACTCGAGACGTTGATATTGACTATTGTTGGACATGTGACACAAGGTGATTACTTCGGAGTTAATCATTTATCACTTATTTGAGATTGAAGTTGACTTTCACAAAGGCGTGTTTTTTATTTGATAACTTGCTCGGGCTTAAGAATTTGAGTTGAAGACTTGGTTTATCTAGTTACCAGCAGTCGAGGTGGATGGTTGAAGACCTAGTTAACTATCACTATTAGGAGTTACTTTGTTTTACTCAGTGTCACACGCATATGACGGTGTGGATAATCGCAAGAGGTGTTAATGTCTCATACTTTGTTTGGGTAGTGAGTGCTTAGAGATTTGCTTGAAGCATAAATTCTCTACACCGTTCTTCCATCATTAGGTGCAAGCTTAAGATACAAATGTGGGGAAGTTGACTTCAGTTTCAAGTATGGTATAGCGGGTTTTCTTCTTCAGTGGTCACTTCAAATTGTCTACAGAAGGGTTGATATAAATAGTCAGAGAGAGTCTTCAGCAAGTTGATTCTCACAAAGAATTCAAGTGTTCTTCTCAACAAATTTCTAGTATACGTGCTTTCAATGAGTTGCTGATTCTGAAGCATCAAAACCAGCAAGGGGAAAGGAGACACGCATCTAAACGCGAGTAATCTTGATGAGCTTAATTCTTCTAAGTGTTTGAAGATATCCCGGGAAGACAAATGTTATTACCGCAGAGAAACTCAAGGTTTGACTCATGGCGAGTAAACTTGATGAACTTAACTCTTCTAAGTGATTGAAGATATTCCGGGAAAACAAATGTCATGACCGCAGAGAAACTCAAGGTTTTACTCATCAAGGCGTTTAGTGTTCTTATTCCAACTATGTGGGGGAAGAGATGTTAGAGAAAGTTTCTGAAGATAAAAGAGGTACACAAGTACGACATATTCAGGGGAGATAAATGTGTAACATGAGGGAGGTGTTATCAGTTATTCTCTCATTGGGAATGTGTGTACTTTGGATTCTTGGGCTTCATACACATTCATCAGGGACGAAAGATGTGAACATAGGGGAGGTGTTCTTCATTACCCTCATGATGTGTATTCGGGAGAGTTCTTTGATATTGGTGTACTTCGGGTTCTTGAGCTTCATACACGTTCATCAGGGAAGAAAAATGTGAACATGGGAAGGTGTTTTCATTCCCCTCATGATGTGTGTTCGGGAGAGTTCTTGAGCATTATTCAAAGAAACTGACTGCTTCAACTCAACTACTCGGGGGAAGTGGTTTCTTGACACCTTTTTGGAATGGATTGCGTCAGACTTCAGTGGTTATGAAATTTGAGAAGACTATTTAAGTGTGGGATGAAACGTTGTTGTTCTTCTATTGGATGATATAACCCCGAATGGAGATCCTCAATTATCATTCTTAAATGGAGCAGCGGGATTTATGATAATGGTGTGCTTCCTTGTGCACCTGGCTAAAGCAAGCTTGAAATAGAGCTTCGAATCTGCTCATCTTAAGGATTTTCGGTTTGGGGGGAAGCTGCCAGAGTCTCACTTTCAGATGGTTCAATTTCTTTCTTCGATTCAAGAGCCCTGGAAGCTTTGGTGGTGAATGTTTAAGAGTTGATGACTTCTATCTTCTACGACGTGCTGCTCGATATCCTTATCTCGGTACTCGTATCATCATCTTCTTTAACTATATCATCTACTCTATCCTTGTATATATTTTTCAGAAAACAAAATACAAAATTATAAAACCAACAAAAACAAAATAGAAAAATATAAAACCATCAAAAGAAAATATAAAAATATAAAACCTTCAAAAACCATAAAAATCAGAAAATTTCAAAAATACCAAAAATATGTTTTTCTCAAGACATGTCTTCTGGTATCGATAACATCTACGGTCTTAGAAATGTCATTCAATAATGGCACGGGACCATAGATGAAGTTCGAGCAGGAGGTGTAAATATTCTTTTCCAAAACATGTCTCAAACTATGGCTTACAGTTATTTCAGACTGTAACCCGTGCTTAAAACAATGGTTTGCTATTATTTCAGATAGCAACCCGTTTTTTTTAAAGAAAGGAAAGTGTTGCGCTAAACCTATTTTCAAAATATTTCGTGCACTTATCCTAAAAACAAAACAAGGAAAGTATGTCGAAGGACTGCTGTTCCTACACAAATGTTTTTCCTACACAAATGTTTTTCCGTCTAAAATTCTTCAGAAAAATATTTGTTGTTTTCCAAAAAAATGGTGGTAAAATGAGTTGCTATAACAACAATCAGTTTCAGAGTTTTTATTAAATCTGCAAACTCAATCAATGACTTCAGCACTTTTAAACTTTTCACAATTTGAGTCATTGATTGAGGGGGATAATGTTTTCAAATCTATATCATCTAAAGGGCTTTCTTAATTATCCTAATATGCTTAATTAAAAATGATGTTAACCTATGTTGAAGGACTAGGTGCCTAGGATATGATTGCTAGGATTAGATGATTAGAGTTTGATGTACACATTATTCCCATACATTTATATGATCTGATTGATATGTTGAATTGACTTTAATTAGTCGATTGCTGTTATGGGTGATGTCGACCACCATATATTTGTATGTGTGTTCACTAACGTATGCAGGTATATTGGTATAAAAGAATGTTCCCGATCCGGATCCCACAATTGAAGATGATTGGATGCCGAAAGGAAAGGGTAACTATTTCTTGGGTTGACAAATGAAGAAACGGAGCTTAATTGGACTTCTATGGAGAGTTGGCATAAATGCAACGTAAGAGGTCTCACTGCATCAGCAGATGGTTTTCTTCTAAGTGATTGAAGAAACGGAGCTTAATTTGACCTCAGTTGGCATTCAAAATGCAACGTAAGAAGAAGTCTCACTGCATCTGCAGACGGTTTTTCTTCCAAACCCTACAGCAACAACAACAGAAGCTTCTCAACCACCTAACATATCTTTGTGCAGGATAATCGTGATGATACCATTTTTCTAAAACTTTGAAAAATATTGTTTTTGAAAATGGAAAAATATTGTTTTGAAAATATATTGGACTAAATTTTGAAAATCACCGGACTTCATTTTATCAAAACTTAAGTCACTCAATCATCGACTACTGTCATGGTTTGAGGGGGAGAGTGATTTTGTATAAATTATTTTCAAACAATATTGCTTCATAAAAGTCCGTTTGTACGCTAAAATGTGGTGATCTAAAGATTTAATGTTATGTCATGGTATGGTTTTCTTTAAAACTCAAAGATCTGTCAAAATGAAATTTTTTCTGTTCTTGTTTGATTGTGAAATTGTTTTATTTTACTTAAAGATCTCTTAAAAACTATCATACCTGACACTAACAATCTTTAATGTCTAAATCTGGTCCTTATCTATCATTTTTCAAAATTAAATCTTGCCACGTCTTTCCCCAAATTTTTCTAAATGACTTAAATCAGTTGGGATCACAAATCTCAAATGGTTTGATATTTCTGATAGGGGTAGAGATCGTGTTTTAAATCTCAAATCTGTTTTAAATGGAATTGGTTTTAGTCCTTTAAAGGCACTCCTGCCTCCATGTGCCAAACGATTTCAATATACATAATGCACATGTTGAGGAGGAGGATTTATCCAAAAACCAGATGAGTATTTAAACAAGGCCACATTTTCTCCCATGTTTTATAAACCTTATTAAATCACTTGGGATCCAAAATCTCAAAGGGTTTGATATTTTTGATCGGGGGAGAATTTGTGATTTAATTATGAAATTTGATAAAAGTTGATCGTTTTGATTCAGTTGTGCAGGCTGCTCTCTCATATGTGCTAAACGCTTTCGAATCTCGAAGCATATATTGAGGGGGAGCATTTTTTTTAAAAAAAAAGAAACTATCGAGGTACAAATGCTTTTATGTTTTAACATAAAGTACCTTGATTGAGTTTTCAAATGGTTTTCTTAATGGATTTTGTGATTGTGGATGTGCTTCAAAAGAACTCTTGCCTCTATGTGATAAAATGTTTTAAAATATCCTATGCACATATTGAGGGGGAGAATTTTACCAAGAAAATCAAATGGCTTTTTCGTATGAAAATTGTGATCAAAGAAAATATTTCAAAGTCCTCTTGCCTCCATGTGCCAAACAATTTCTAAATCACACGCACATGTTGATGGGGAGGTTTTCTAAATGATCAAAACTATTAAGGTACAGAATGCTTTGATCTCGTATCACAAGTACCTTGATTGGTTTTCCAAATGATTTTTCAATTGGTTTCATGAAGGAAAGAACAATACCAAAAGACCGACCAATTTACTTTATGCATGGAGTTATAAGGATGGTTAGGTTAGGTATTCGTTCCCACGATCCGCCAGAACCGGAGGGATCTACCCAGGGACAATCCACTAGATAGTGTAGAGTCCTTAGGTATATTGAAAAAAAAGGAGAAAAGTGAGGAATGGGAAGAGTGCAGACTGAGACTGAGCTAGTACTGGAATAAACCCAACAAGGTTCTAGTTATGAAGTCTCGGTAAGCACTGAAGGGGTTGAAGAATGAAAAAGAACTGAATGTGAAAAAGGGTGAAAAGAAATAGCCCTCCATCAATTCAACCTTAGGGCAGTAACCGGGTTCAATACATATGCTACTGGTGTTTACCAAGGTAACTCCGGTATTGAAGACAAGACATCATGGACCCAGTGATGCACTGCACTAAACTTCCCAAACCACTCAAGTTCCTCTTAAAAGGGCTTGTTTCATTCTCACGGGGAACCGGCATTATCTATCGACTTTCTCTTAGAGATTGTTGATATTGAAGAAGGAGACCCTCTCCCTAGTCTCCGACACAGGAACCAAAAATGCACTATTGAGTCTAGAGCCAAGAGATCATCCACAATATCTCATTAGGACACTAAATTCTTGAAGACTTGCTGTATCACACAATGTGGAAAGTAAGTACATATTAAGAGTCCTACGCATTATCCTTGTGGTATTGCCAGAACATCCGAGTGATATGTAAAAATATTCACAATGAAGATGGAAATCCTTCTAGAGCCAACATCTAACAAGCTCTTGGTGGGTGACATGTGAAATCTTGCAAAAGATCTAGCTTGTGACAACTGGATAGAAACGATGGGGAGATTCATTCTTGAATCAACCTTGGTCCAGGAATGGAATTGACGAATACTTTTGGAAAAACCGTTCGATGTGCAAACCTACTTTTCTCTAGCACGTCGAATGTGTATTCATTTCAAATTCAAAAAGTATATCTGATTGAAAAATACTTTTGGAAAAACCGTTCGATGTGCAACCTACTTTTCTCTAGCACGTCGAATGTGTATTCATTTCAAATTCAAAAAGTATATCTGATTGAAAAATACTTTTAGAAAAACCGTTCGATGTGCGAATCTGTTCTTTTCGCTAGCACGTCGAATGTGTACTCATTCTCTAATACAAAAAGTATTTTGATTGAAAATTGATCTTTCTCATAAAACCTTCGTCGTATTGCAAAACTCTTTCTTCAAGCAATACACGATTGTTTTTCAAATCATTTTTCATCAATCAGTGAATCTCAATTTGCTGGTTCACTCACTCCGTGTTGTCTTCTTTGAGATGTTCCGGTTTGAGAACAGCTAGAACAGCTGCGAAACCCTGTCAAGGAGATTCTTAGGAATCCTACCTGATCACAGGCAGTATTTATACTGATCAACGGGGAACCGTGGGCCGTGTACCTCAATTCAGCGAAAGTGATCAAAGACACTTTCGTGTGTTTTATTGCTAACTGTTGTTTGCAGGTACATTTGGACGGTTGCAGCTGATCAGAATTGAGGAGTCAATCCAAAGCCGCATGCTCACAGCATCCACACTTAATTTGAAGAAATCATGACTGGTGCATATCTACATAACATGGCTCTGATATTTCATACTATGCTTATGCTTCGCTGCTGCAAATATCATGAACCAGTAAGGCTTCCGCTACTCTGATGGAAAGATGTCATGATTCAAAAGTGTGAGCATGTCGGTCCGAAAGTCACAACTTCACATGATGGCAACACAATAAAGGGTGATCCAGAGATTTACTGTGGCTGATGATCTCAAAGAAAGCTCAAAGATCATCAAGATGTGGATCAGTTCAAAGACCTCCACTCAAAGTACAAAACTATGCGGACTTTGAAGAATCGCTACAAATGCACAAAGATTGCGGAAATGAAGAATTCATGTCTACGAGCTCAAGAACAATGTCAAGAATAGAATGCTAGGATTTGAAATGTAAAACATGGGGTGACCTCCCTTAGGGGGAGATTGTTAGGAATTAGAAAATTCCATAGTGAAGAGTCGGTCACCCCAAATGTTATCTAGCTTAATTTAGCTCGTAGACTTGTCATTAGTTACGTTATTTAGTAGTTTATTTATTAGTTTGTAGCGTAGTATAGTTAAGTGCAACACCGTGGAGGAAGGACGGGTCTTTACCCACTGTATCCCTGATCCACAGGCCGATAGGAGGTCGTATTTCTTGTAACTATAAATACCCCTTCCATCCATGGAAGGGGTGGTGCTTCTTCTCATTTTAATCTAATCTTTCATTTGTGTAAACCTCTAGCAAGAACACCCTCTCTCTCTCTACTTTCTCTCTCTAAAATGGAAAACATGTATTTTGATCTCCCAAGACCACCCGAATCATCTAACACAATAAATATCGATCCTTTACACAAACTATCAAACGGTAAACCGTCAAATACTAACTTTCATTGCATACCGCTTAAAAGTTTAAGTACAAGAAAAACTGACATGTTCGGTACCCCGCTGCTTTTTGCGCTGGTACTATGTTAGTATTGTTGTTTCATACATCTTCAACTTCCTTTTCCTCTCGACTTTTAAGTCATGATTTGACACACAACGCTCATTGTCCCACATGTTTAAATGCCTAAGCATTGAAACCACTAGCGGAGCTATGAAGGGGCAAGGAAGGGTGGTGGCCCCCCACAATTTTGTTTCCTAATGTATTTTTGTTGTATTTTACATGATAAAAAATATACATTACATTTTTTACCCTCTTAAATCATGAGATTTACAGGTTTGGCCCTCCCACAATTTATAGTCTAGCTCCGCTACTGATTGAAATTAGCAGCAAGTATAACTCTATAAATACCCTCACATAGATACAAGTACATAACAAACCAAAACATCCACACAGCTCACTATCTTTTAACAAGTTACTTTATTAGTAAATCAAGAAGCTAGCTATAATATCCAAGAATCTTACCAATAACCATGTCGTTTAAGGAAGGACCACGGTCACCTTTGCAACCACCAACATACGGGAACTTAATCACTATTCTCAGCATCGATGGGGGTGGAGTGCGAGGAATCATTCCAAGTGTGATCCTTGAATTTTTAGAAACCGAGCTGCAGGTACACTTTATGAGTATATAATTTTTTTTTTTATAAACGATTACGAGTACTTATTTTGTGAATTTCGTTTTAAACGTACCATAATGCATCCATTTTTAAACCTTGTTCGAATTTGACAGAAATTAGATGGAGAGGATGCTAGGCTGGCAGATTATTTTGATGTGATTGCTGGAACAAGCACGGGTGGTCTTGTGACAGCTATGTTAACCACTCCAGATGAAGAGGGACACCCAATATTTGCGGCTAAGGATGTTAAAGACTTTTATCTTGAACATTGTCCGAAAATTTTCCCACATGACAGGTTCGTAATTTATATTAGTCATAAAACAATTTGTAGCTTTTTTGTTTTCAATTATGGCTTTGTGATGCTTCTCCATGCCACAAAATGCTGTGCATTCTCATGTAAACTTTGTAATCTAAAGATTTCTTTACTGTGTTTTACCTTGTTGAAACTACCCATTTGTTGATATAACAAGTAACCAATCAATTTGTGGTTTCTTACAATTTGGCTGTAGACAGGAAAATGACAACTTTTAGAGCAATTTTAAAATATTTCTAATTAATATAGTTGTCAAAGATCTTATCAGCACAATTAAAAAAAATTAACCGTTTTTTTCGTTGCAAACTTTCGGTAGACGTTTTTTTTGCACCACAAGCGATGCGCCTTTTTAGCTGCAAGTCTATTGTATCATATATTTTTCAGCATGTTATCTGAGTCTTTTGTACTGTTGCAAATAATCTCCTTTATGCAGCAATCTGCTGGCTCCTGCTGGAAAAGTGATCAAAGCTTTATCAGGACCAAGATATGATGGTGGATACCTACACAATATTATTCAAGAGAAGCTACAAGAAAATCGGCTTCATGATACATTAACAAATGTCGTGATTCCAACATTTGACATCAAATACCTACAGCCTACAATCTTCTCAAGCTACCAGGTACCAAATCTAACCATCTATTGCACCCAAATCCATCAACTTGTCGTCTTCCAAAGGACAAAATTGATGAGAATAAGGAACGCAAAGTTACCGGTCAATATTTTTTAATAATAGACGTGACAATTAAGTATAGAGAACTAATATTGTTTATCGTGTTTAATCAGTTACAGACAACCCCGAGCCTTGATGCCAAACTATCCGACATATGCATTGGGACATCAGCAGCCCCAACTTATCTTCCTTCACATTCGTTTCAGACCGAAGATTCTGAAGGAAAGTTACTAAAAGAATTCAATCTTATTGATGGTGCTGTGGCCGCTAACAATCCAGTATGTCTAGTTTACTATTTAATGTATAAACCACCATTACATAGACTGATGTAATAAACAACCGAATTGAAATATTTATTTTAAAGCATCAATTAAAATTACATTCCTAATTTATTTGGCATAAGTTAATCTGATTATATGATTTTTTGACAGACTTTGGTGGCAATAAGTGAAGTAACTAAGGAAATAACTAGAGGAAGTCCCAAATTTTTCCCGATAAAGCCAACAGAATATGGCAGATTTCTAGTGTTGTCATTAGGAACAGGGTCTCCTGAATTTCATGAGAGGTATGATGCTACAAAGTCATCCAATTGGGGCATCTTAGGGTGGTTGGCTGGTGGTGGCTCTACTCCGTTGGTAGACGTTTTTACTCAGTCTAGTGATGACATGGTTAACTATTATATTTCTGTAGTCTTTCAAGCCCTTCATTCAGAGGAAAACTATCTTCGAATTCAGGTATATTATGCATTTTCTTTTTAGAAGTACTGTATATGAAAGTAGTTCAACTATACTATTGTAGGGTTGAACTAAAATAAGCTAACCTAAACTTCAAAAATTCCATATTTCCCTCACAAAGGTTTATGAACATTGACATTATCCTGCTCCTAGGTGCAAACAACTCTAAAGTTGCCACACCAACCTCCTTAAAAGGGAGGGCTTTACCCAATTTGAATCTGTGCGGTGATGGGTTCGAACACCATGGAATTGTGGATTAGTCGGCCAAAATGTCGGAAGCCACGATTATCCAGAAAAAAAAAAAAAAAAAATTGCAAATTATCAAATTATCGCTACCAGAATTTACTATTCCTTAAATGCTCTCAAACACGTAATTTATGAAGCTATCTATAAGACCACCTTTAAACATTCGACTTTTTCCTATCAGTAACAAAGGGACGACGTTCTATAAATCGCATCTGTCAATTTAACCAAAAAAAAAAAAAAAAAAGCAAAAACTTAAAACACAACCAAGAAAATTGAACCAGACCAAGCTGTATTCAATAAATTGATGTTACTTGGTGATGTTTCAGGATGACACTTTAAGTGGTGACTTAGCTGCCATGGATTTGGCTACACCGGAAAATTTGGAGAATCTCGTAAAAGTAGGGGAGGAGTTGTTGAAGAAACCTGTAACGAGAGTGAATTTAGGCACGGGCATATCCGAGCCATACTATCAAACCACAAACGAGATGGCTTTAAAAAAGTACTTTATTTAATCAAATGACTCTACTATCATGTGTATCTTAAGAATGGAATAGTAATGCATTCTCATTTGAATATTTTAGGTTTGCAGCAATACTCCACAAGGAAAAGTACGTCCGTGAACTTAGATCACCAACCACGAACAAAGGACGGGTTAATCAAGGAAAGTCGATGGAAGACCAAATTGGAGCTTCACAAGGAATGCCAACACTTTCAAACACAATCCATCACTCTCTTCCCGATTTACATGACCTCAACCAAAACTAAGATTTCCTTGTATAGTACAAGGAGAGAAGTGACTTAGGTTTATTTATAGTGTAAACTCATTGTTGTTTTGTTTGGCCAAAAAAGTTTAGATCTTTATGGTTAGCGGGAATGACATCTATATATATAGTCCATATGTAACACCCGAGGTAGCTTTTGTTAGTCGATATCATATGGTTATCTACCTTGTGGGCTTTATTAGTTTATTAGGCCTAGTCCATTATTTATGTATCTATAATAATCTTGTGAACACTATATATTGTTTTGGAATGTAGCAAGGCAATTATTCTAAACTTATACAGTATGGTAATAAGAGCTGAGCCACTTAATTCTCTCCTTATTTTTCTTGTATCACATATCATTTCCCTCACTACAGTATAATCCCTCCACCTCTTAGGCTCTTACACAACCTCTTCAACTATGTACCCACTTTTCAAATTGCACTTCCGTTTGGAGAACATTGTAAATTTATTCATGACATTCGGTTCAAAGGTAATGCAAATACTCCTTCGTCTAATAATTCTACTATGGAACAAGTATTAAAATTTCACACCATGACAACTAGTTAGGGGTGTTGATCTGTTCGATTATTGGGTTATTCGGTTTATTCAGTTCGGTTAGTTCGGTTAAAAAAAATTTCTGGGTCAAACCAAAAACCGAACCGAACCGAATTCCATTGACTCAACCGAACCGAATAACTGAAAACCGAACCCCTATAGCCGAAAACCGAACCGAATAACCCGAATTACATAATTTTAATTATTTTTTTATTTAATTATAAATATTTTTAGTACAAAATTTATTTTCAAACTTAAATAATGATATATTTATACTAAAAAAAAGTTTTAGTAATTTTTTTCATATAAATACATAGAAAAATGTTATATTTATACTAAAAAAAGAGTTTTAGTACTTTTTTTTTTCATATAAATACATAGAAAAAATATATATTTATAAGAATTCAGTTTTCGGTTTTCGTTTCCATAACCATATCCAAACCGATAACCGAATATTTAGTTCGGTTCGGTTCAGTTATGACCAATTCGTTTCGGTTAGGAATTCGGTTCAGTTTTTTTCGGTTCGGTTCGGTTTCGATTTTCGGTTAATGTGGTTATTACCCGATCCGTGAACACCCCTACAACTAGTGTTTCTCCTTGGGCTACCTATGAAACTCGTCAGGCCCAACAACCTAACTGGTTGTCAAAATTGGCACAATTACAAGTTACCAGTCCACTGTTGTACCAACAGTCCCAAGGCTCGGCTAGTATTCTTGGCCCCGCACCCGATTTGTTCCTGACTCAGGACAACTTCTTAGCTTTTAGCACTATGACCTTGCATGACCCTATATGAAACATTGACAGAGGTGCGTCCTCTCATCTAACCGCACATACTTGTAACTTAAATACTATTTTTAACACATGCTTATATCCATTTGTTCGTGTCGGTGACCGAAAAACAATACTTGTCACGAACACTGGCCTTAGCATCTTGCCTACTGTTAATCGCCCTTTGTATCTTCATAATGTCCTTGTTACCCCTAATATAATCAAAAATCTTATTTATGTTCGTCAATTTACTAGGGATAATAAATGTAGAGTTGAATTTGATGAATTTGGTTTTTTTGTAAAGGATTACTTAACTCGTCATATCCTCTTCAGATGTGACAGTTTGGGGGACCTCTACTTAGTTACCAAACCATATCTTATCCCTAGTGCATATGTCTATCAGTCATGCGGCGTGGCACCAACGTCTCGGTCATCCCTGTGCGGAAGTGCTACAATCTTTTATTTCTCGTAATATCATTTCATGTAATAAAGAGAAGTCTTCATATATTTGTCATGCTTGCTAACTTGGCAAACATGTGAAGCTTCCGTTTGTCAGTTCAGATACTCGTGTTTCTTATGGAAAGGACTACGAGGGTGTTTCGATTAAATTATTTTCCGGACTTATGGCCTTATTTCAATCGGAAAAATCTTATAAGCCTACTTTTCTTTGGCTTATGAGCGTATGAAGATGTGCTAATGGATCTAAATAAGGCATAAGCTTTTTCTAATTTTCATATAAGCTCATAAGCCCGAATAATAAGCTAATCTAAACATCGCCTAAGTTATTATAGATGTAACAACAATTGAAGTTGAGCCTGTGGACTTAAATAAGTCGCAACTTTTACAATATTCAAATAAGCACAAATAATTAGTTGTTCCAAACACCCCCAATATTTTTATAGGTCTAACAACAAATAAACAGAAAACCTGTTCCACAAAGTCATATATTGATAGTTGTAATGCCCCGTGAACGACACGACTAAAAATCATGAAAATTTGAACTTTTACGCGGAAACGACTTGACTATAACGGACCTTTCTGTTACTCTTTTAACAACTGACGAGAATCTATTACCATTCAGCCCTTGCAAGCATTTTTACATGAAACTAGACTCAATTACCTTTCGAAATGACGAGTGGCACCACCCGTGACGACTTACGGTTTAAAAGATATGATTTTTCTAAAATTGACAAAATCTTAAAAATACTCTATTTATACTCTGGAGGAAGCATATGGCCATATCGATATGGCCATATGCTGGCCATATACCCTTATTAAACTTTCTGAGACAACCATATGGCCATATGCTGAAAATACTATATGGCCATATGCTGACCATATGCCCCTTATTAAACTTTCTGAAGCAGTCATATGGCCATATGCTGAAAATACCATATGGCCATATAGGACCTGCAGAAAATATTATAAAACAATATATCACACCTTTCTCTGGAAACCATACTTCCGTGACTCGAAACTTAACAAAACTGTCCAGAAATCTTTAATATAATATAACACATCATTTTCATAATCATTAACCCGCTTACAACCCAAAATGGGTATGATTACGCATTACTCCAAACACCTCTTTAAACATGACCATAAACACTTAAAACACACTTTGACCCAACGGTTGGCCACTGATTCATCAAGACAATCATAACATACAAATTGACACTTGGCTACACCATACCAACTATCATAAGACCAACGGGGGTACAAACTCGACATTGAGCTCGGTATACTACCTAGCTCCTACTTCCTTACCCACCTTCCAATCTTCTACATAACAAGCAATCCGTAAGCCTTATCCCAAGCTTACCATCATCACCACATAACAACCTACAAAGCATTAACATCTTAAACTGTAAACACGAATGCTTAGTAAATAAAGCGAGTATAACATATCATTATAATTCATTCACGCATAACACGCTATCACAATTATAAAGCATATCCACATACCTCGGCTACTTAAAGCCCTAACCATTCTTTCCTCTAATCCTTTTTCGTCTAACACGTAACTATCATCTTACTCATAATCACATAAGCACAACTAACCAAGCAAATCATCAATCTAGCACATAAGCCACATAACGCGTAACACATAGAAATCATTATAACTTTACATTATAGCCGGTTTACTTACCTTAGCTCCAAGCTAAGTCTAGTGTGGACATCTTGACTCTACCTTCATCACCATCATCATCATCCTTCATCATCATAATCAAACTATTAAAACATAACCTAACATCATAAACAAGGGTTTACATAACCCTTAAAACATACTAACCTTGCATCCTATATCATAATATGATCATATCTTGATCATATGATGATTTCCCACTTAACCCATAAACCTTAGCCTCAATAACAACAAATAGAGAGATTACTTACTTGGGATTATCATTGCTAGAACTTAACCTTAATAAGGTACTCATCTCCTTAATCTCTTTATCATCCAAGCTCTATTTCCCTCTTTTTCTCTTCTCCAAAACCGGAAACACAAACACACCCAAGAATGGTATGGAAAAGTCTAGACATCCCTAGATATAACTAGTTAGCTTGCATCTTTGGACAATTGGCATAACTAGTCCCTTAAGTCTCATTCATTCCACTTTGGCCACATCTAACTTATAACACATATATTTCTTTGAAACTTAAGTCCTTGAAGTCCATTCCCTTCTTGTTGTGCCACATAATACTTTTCATAACTATATAACACATTCTTTGATTGTCATTTTGACTATCGGGCTTGACTACAATATAACATTCATTGACTAACCAATCACATAAGGCCTTTGGTCCATTTTCATCTAGGGTGGGGTCCAGTACCCGGGAAACAGGTCTAACAATTCTACCCCCTTATTTAGATTTCGTCCCCGAAATCTCTCATCCATTACTATCCAAAACTTCATTAATAACATACCCCCGTTCTCATACTTCGAGTCCTTAGTCATTTCATTGCAACAATCTGGATGATCTTGCAATTCAAACCTTACTATAACACAATCATTACTCATAATCCACTATAAACAACACTTCACATCACAAGTTTATCTAAAATTTCCCACAATGACGACTTGTCATCCGGAAACATCTACTGTTTGACTTTATATAAGTCAAACTTCAAAACTATTTCCACGCCATTCATTAATGCACTAACATGACCTTAAGTTATAAATTGGTCAACCTCGCATTCTACTTAATAACCAACTCATTTCTACTTCAAAAATTGATAACTCATTTCAAATTTATATAAAGTACCATATAAACGGAACTTTCAAAATCTTTCTTATCTCTTTACCCGTACTCATGTCATATCGGCTACACATAAGCCCACTCACTTACAATTCTTTATTTACATAAAAAGGCGTCCCAATCTATGTAAGTAAGGAAACATAAACTTATGGTTAGGCGATTTACAATTTCTTTATTTAAATGAAAAGGTGTCCCAATCCATCTAAATAAGGAAATTACAATTCATCCTACTTATGTACTTCCGACACAACAATCATACTTACTTTACTTTCCATATTTTCTAGCCTGGGATCCAATCTCTCAACTTTTCATCCATGCCATAAGGGCAAGCTAAACAACATGCCATGAAAGGCAAGCTAACAACCATGCCATGAAAGGCAAGCTATACAACCATGTCATACAAGGCAAGCTAACAACCATGCCATAAAAGGCAAGCTAACAACCATGCCATGAAAGGCAAGCTAACAACCATGCCATGAAAGGCAAGCTAACAACCATGCCATAAAAGGAAAGCTAACAACCATGCCATGAAAGGCAAGCTAACAACCATGCCATAAAAGGCAAGCTGGGCTATCCCAAAGGATACCAAAACTAGTGCATTGGATCCGAGCTATATCCACCTTACTTTTACCATCAAGTACACTCTATCAATTCAACACTTCTCGTTGCCTTAAGCAATTTCGACATTCGCTACCATGTTTACTTCCATCTAGACAAGTTTCTATACAACACTTGTCAATTTATTACATTTGCATTTTCACAATGCAACTTATCACAAATCCGTCAACCTCAAGCTGACTCATACATTTTCACTATGTGCCATTTCTATTTTAGACAAGGTCTATTTGATGCTTGTCCATTTACAATTTACACATAACCTATGTGTTCTTACAACGCACTTTACTATTACCCGTCAACCTCTTGTTGACCACATTATCAACTTACATCATTTAGTCTACTCAACTTCTACGCATATAAACCTTACATAGGTTTATTTTATAATACTCTTATAAATTTCATCAATACACATTCCAATATTTCAACATGATTATATTCATATCTTACAATTCTTTCTAGCGCACTTCATATCACTTATAAATTCTAGCGCAATCTATATCTCATTCATCACTTCTACTTATCACGCTTAAACATTCATTCTAGCATATTTCACTTATCATGTTTTATATATAACATGATCTTATCACGTCTTAACCATACACTTCAACTTTTCTTATTTTAATTAAGCGTGTAAGAAATCATGCTTCACGTAACTTCTATCATCAACCAATATTTGCTCAATAAATATTACTCGCAAATATCAATTAAGTCTTACATAATATGCATTCCAATGCATCTATCTTATCTCGTACACTTCTATGTACCATGCTATCAAGCATAATCTAATTCTACTTAGATATATAACCAACCACCATAGACTTAACATCGCATAAACGATAACACTTAACACTTATGCAACAAGTGTTAAAACATTCGTAATCATAATCAATTCATATAGTCTATGGCTCATATATCACATTGCATAATCATCTATGTCTAAGCATCAACATTCTAATTAGCCGCAAACACTAGTCTACCTTATAACTAAGGCATCATAAAACTTTAATTCACTTATTAGCCCATCTCTAATACCACTTACCATTCTTACTCGCATTCCATTACCATTACTCTATCATACATTCATATAATCACAATATAATCACCGGCACCAACCAAGGTGCACGACTAACTAATCATTCAAACACTTCAAGTCCTCCACGGACTTACATCTCATACACATCAACACTATAAGACACATTCATCACTTATCATCAATAAGCTCATCTAACAAAAGACATAGCCGATCTCATACTTAACGACTACTTCCCGCATTACTAACACTTACGTTCAACGCTTCTACGAGTAGTTTAAGACTAGGAAACCTATTGCGGAAACCTAATTCACTTAAAACGAAGCTATGATACTAAGTTGTAACGCCCCGTGAACGACACGACTAAAATCATGAAAATTTGAACTTTTACGTGGAAACGACTTGACTATAACGGACCTTTCTGTTACTCTTTTAACAACTGACGAGAATCTATTACCATTCAGCCCTTTCAAGTATTTTTACATGAAACTAAACTCAATTACCTTCGAAATGACGGGTGGCACCATCCGTGACGACTTACGGTTTAAAAGATATGATTTTTCTAAAATTGACAAAATCGTAAAAATACTCTATTTATACTCTGGCGGAAGCATATGGCCATACGCTAACATTCGATATGGCCATATGTTGGCCATATACCCTTATTAAACTTTCTAAGACAGCCATATGGCCATATACTGAAAATACCATATGGTCATATGCTGACCATATGCCCCTTATTAAACTTTCTGAAGCAGTCATATGGCCATATGCTGAAAATACCATATGTCCATATAGGACCTGCAGAAAATATTATAAAACAATATATCACACCTTTCTTCGGAAACCATACTTCCGTGACTCGAAACTTAACAAAACTTTCCAGAAATCTTTAATACAATATAACACATCATTTTCATAATCATTAACCCGCTTACAACCCAAACTGGGTATGATTACACATTATTCCAAACACCTCTTTAAACATGACCATAAACACTTAAAACACACTTTGACCCAACGGTTGGCCACTGATTCATCAAGACATTCATAACATACAAATTGATACTTGGATACACCATACCAACTATCATAAGACCAACGGGGGTACAGACTCGACATTGAGCTCGGTATACTACCTAGCTCCTACTTCCTTACCCACCTTCCAATCTTCCACATAACAAGCAATCTGTAAGCCTTAGCACAAGCTTACCATCATCACCACATAACAACCTACAAAGCATTAACATCTTAAACATTAAGCACGAATGCTTAGTAAGTAAAGCGAGTATAACATATCATTATAGTTCATTCACGCATAACACGCTATCACAATTATAAAGCATAGCCACATACCTCGGCTACTTAAAGCCCTAACCATTCTTTCCTCTAATCCTTTTTCGTCTAACATGTAACTATCATCTTACTCATAATCACATAAGCACAACTAACCAAGCAAATCATCAATCTAGCACATAAGCCATATAACGCGTAACACATAGAAATCATTATAACTTTACATTATAGCCGGTTTACTTACCTTAGCTCCAAGCTAAGTCTAGTATGGACATCTTGACTCTACCTTCATCACCATCATCATCATCCTTCATCATCATAATCAAACTATTAAAACATAACCTAACATCATAAACAAGGGTTTACATAACCCTTAAAACATACTAACCTTCCATCCTATATCATAATATGATCATATCTTGATCATATGATGATTTCCCACTTAACCCATAAACCTTAGCCTCAATAACAACAAATAGAGAGATTACTTACTTGGGATTATTATTGTTAGAACTTAACCTTAACAAGGAACTCATCTCCTTAATCTCTTTATCATCCAAGCTCTATTTCCCTCTCTTTCTCTTCTCCAAAACCGGACACACAAACACACCCAAGAATGGTGTGGAAAAGTCTAGACATCCCAAGATATAACTAGTTAGCTTGCATCTTTGGACAATTGGCATAACTAGTCCCTTAAGTCTCATTCATTCCACTTAGGCCACATCTAACTTATAACACATATATTTCTTGCAAACTTAAGTCCTTGAAGTCCATTCCCTTCTTGTTGTGCCACATAATACTTTTCATAACTATATAACACATTCTTTGATTGTCATTTTGACTATCGGGCTTGACTACAATATAACATTCATTGACTAACCAATAACATAAGGCCTTTGGTCCATTTTCATCTAGGGTAGGGTCCAGTACGGGGAAACGGGTCTAACAGATAGAAGATTACCATTTAAATGTAAGGATGGTCACCTAAGCATGCATCAGAGGCGATTGGGAATTCAGAACTTTGCTACCATCGACTTCAACATACTGTATGTGGCATGATTTCTCTGAATGTTGTTAGATCAAAATTCGCGACGTCTCAAATTAAAAAAAAAAAAACATGATAAGATGAAGTATTAACGTATCTCTTACCATTTAAATCATTTATAACACTTTCAGTGTCCTGCATAGGAAAGAATAAATTTAGATTTTAGTTCTGATAATACCATATGAATACTGAAAGTTAAATTTTAATCTTGCTGATCTTTTCGTAGAAAAAAAGTTGAAAAGATCACACAAATGCAGGTAGGATCGTAAAAATGGCATTTACTTAAGGTTTTAGAAAAATACAGACTTGTGTCACCATTTTCTCCCAAAACAAATTGAGCAGGCTCAACCACTTTAACTGTGTATGACCCGATCCAGGTTGTGCTTGTCTAGAACGCATCAAATGTGACTACTCATTAACCACTTTTAAGGGACAAATAATGGCTTTCAAAAAAAATATAAGCTATTGAAACAAAAGAGAGTAGTTAAGTGAGTTAATAAGGAAAAGACAATATTTGCATAATATACTTTAATGCATGCTGCTTATGTTCAATACCCACAGGCCATTGAGACTGATATTTAAACCCTATTTTTTTCGCAAAGATCTAGCAATTCCAGGGTCTAAGAAAAGTAACACCGGAACTTTGGAAAACTAGAAGGGGGGGTTGAATAGTTTTCCAATTTAAATCTTCCTTTTACGTATTTAGATCGACTTATGTCAATCTATTTGGATGTGTATGTTGGACGTTGATAGATAAATATATAAAAGTGTAATGAAAAAGAAAGAGTAAGAAGCACATAACCACGACACGAGTATTTATAGTGGTTCGGCTACAAGGACACATTCGTTGCCCTACTCCACTCCCCGAGTCACCTACTCGAGAGTTTGTAAACACTACACGACACCAATCTCCTTATGGCGGAGAAGCCTTCACAACGTCGCCTACTCTTTTTCCGGTACTAGGCTAACTGCCGGGTTCTTTCACACCAAGGTGAACCACACCTATCACAACGTCGCCTACCCTTTATCAGGTACTAGGCTAAGTACTTAGTTCCATTGTAATAGAGGAACTACTACCTTACACAACACAACACCTAATCCCAAGGAGATCCACTCCTTATTACAACACCATCAAGGATATCACCATCCTTGGAAATAAACTAATACTATATGTATAACGATGCACCTCATCGATTATACGAATTAGGCATTCTTCCCTAATGCCACTTGATTTGATTCCTATGCATCCTTCACTAATGCCTTTGACACAACGCTTGGCACCTTTCACTAATGCCTTCGTTTTGACACCTTTAGCATTCTTCACTAATGCTTTTGACCCGGACGTTAAGCACCTTTAACTAATGCTTTCGTCTTGACTCTTTCGGCATCCTTCACTAATGCCTTTAACACAACTTATCTACAGAGGAAGAAAGAACTATCAACAAGAGAACCTCAGTTGTCTTGATGATGATGAAGCATGGCAACTCATGGACTTGAGCTTGCTTGACTTCAAGAAGTGGTGATCTCGCCTTTAAGAGGAACCTAGAGAATCACACAAAAACAAAAGACATACTACATAGAAAGATCCCTTAGGATAAGTGGTTAGAGAGGTACAATACTTGGGGAAAGTATGTGTGAGAGTTTCAAGTCAAAAGGAAGAAATGGCTCACTATTTATAGAGGAGGAATGCTCACTGTTCCCCGGATCCCACGGATCCCTCCCACAAGGGATCCGTCTAGCGTAAAGCTAGGGATCCGTGGGACACTCCTCTTTACCCATGGGTATTTTGATCATGGGTCATGGGTCATGGGTTATGGGTTGATCCATGGGTCTTTTACTAGATACAATGTATCTTAAGAGTGCAATGCACCTAGTCACATGGGTATGGGTCAATACCATGGGCTATGGATATTATCCATATATGATATAAGCATGATGTCATGCAATGGGTTATGGGTCAAGCTCCATGGATATGGGTCATGGACTTTGGGTTGTACCCAACTACATTCAATGTATTTGGTCAATGGGTTATGATACTTAACTTTCTACCCATTTATATTACCCAATATACTACATACTAGTTATATGTATAATTTACCCAAATATGTAAACACTAGTTGTTGTACATATGTAATACTAAATCATAAAATCACTTATACTTGTTTTAGTGTTTTATGTGAAAACGTAAGTGTGTTAGAAACTATTAGTTCAAACTAATTACGTATTTTATTTGTTTCTTTAAAATGATTTTACGTTTGTTATCGACAAAACATTAGAAGGTCGTAAAATATAAATAAACATTTTTACGGCTTATTTGTATTAACAATCTCCCCCTTTTTGTTGATGACAAAACATAAAAATTATTTTAAGGAAAAGCTAAAATTCGTAAAAGTTTGAATTTGTAGTTTTTACTTTCTTCTCCCCCTTTTTGTCGAAACAAAAAGAGCTTCGAAAGGAAACTAACACAAAGTTTTAAGAAAAACATGTAAAAAAAAATGTAAAGTGAGTAAGTGACGGGAATGGTTCTCGTCTTAACTTCCCCTTGACGAGTCCATCCCTTTGTGAGGGCGTCAAGTACATAAAAGTAAGTAAGCTAATGTATTGCAACTATGTTTGCAAATGGTTCGTCCTTGTGACGAAAATGCTCCCCCTTGAAGATTGCAACGTTGCAATGGGTTGTTATGAAGTATAATCCAAATAAGGATTATGTTGCAAATGGTTTTGCAATATAGTTTGACACAAAGCTCCTCGTAGTTTTATGGTGTCAAAATCTTCATGTGTATTTTGAAAATCTACAAAATAAAGGTTAAAAAACAAGAGTATAGTGCATAATTTCCTGCAAATAAGACTCAAGTTAGTAGTATTTTGTACTTCTGTACCACGGATCCCACGGTTCCCTCCATGGAGGGATCCGTCTAGGCCTTTTCAAGGGATCCGTCTGTCTGGTGACACATTTTCAGCAATTGTGATATTCCAAACAATGCTAAATATGAGAGTGAGATATGTATAAATAATACACTCAAAGTAATATGGCACATAAGATATCATTCAATAAAACAAAGAGATAATCAAAAAAATCTCTAAAACTAAGAGAATGATCTAGCCATACATTTTCTACAAATACTAACGAGTGACCTAAACTTAAGAAGTAACCATGTTCTTAAGAAAAAAAATGGGATTCCTAGACGGTCTAAGTTGAGCTTAAGACTAGGACACCGCTTTAGGCTCATGGTTGTTTAGGTTTGTTGACCTCTTCAAAACGTTCGAGGAGGTGATAAAACATGAAACGTTTCTCTTCACGTAGTTCATGTATCAACCTTTCAACATGTTGACAATGATAGCAATCCTTGTCATGGTTTTGAGCCTCTTGAAATTGAGGTTCAAGTGAAGTGGGTTGAGGATCCTCAAGTAAAGGAGGAATTGGTGGAGGCTCATTAAGTAGAGGCTCAACAATGTTTGAAGGTGGAGGTAGAGAAGTATCAACTTCCATGTGGTTGGGTGGTTGACTTTGATGTCTTATCATAATCCAAAATGGACTATTGGGGGGAAATGGAGAAATTGACATTGGTGCTAGTGTTGATTCAACATTTTGGTTTTGTTGTACAATCTTTTCTAGTGAATTTGTTGGTAATGGTGGAAGATGAGTTGGCCAAGGGGGTAATTCCTCTAAGTTGTGAGAATGTGGAGATGATTGTAAGGTGTTAAATGATGTATCTCTAGGCACCAATGATGTTGGTTGGGTTGAAAAGCGTGTTTGGTTTAGTATAATTTGGTGATGATATCCTTGTGGGAACAATCCTCTTGGGAATTAGTTTGATTGGTTTCTTTGGTGTAGGGGAAATCCTAGCATTTGTGGACTTAACCGGAGATGATTCGGTTGAGGAAACTTCGTGTATGAACCTAGCAAGTTTCTTGGGTGGTTCTTGGGTGGATGAGTTAGCACTAGGAGCTTTTCTCATGATGAAATGACTAAGGAAGATATTTTTAATTGCTGAGAATTGGGTTGTGTTTGATGACTAAGGTGTTCCAGCAATATGACTTATAAAGGGAATAATTTGGCAAGTGCATTTAAGACTTAGGCCATTGAGATTCATGGAAATGTGATGATTAACATGCACAAGATTCAAGTTCAGAGTTTCACTGATCTAGGAACTTAATAAAGATGAGGTGGAGTGTTCAAGTTAGCAAGATGAGCTTGAAATGATTGTTTTGGCTAGAGTTGACATAATCTGTCACCCGGATCCCACAGTTCCCTCTTTTGAGGGATCCGTCTAGGCTAATCATAGGTATCCGGCTCTCAGCAGCTATGAAAGGATAAAAATGATGTTTCTAAGGTCTAAGACCTATACCATCTTGAGTGTTTCAGTCCTCCTAAGTATCTTAAATGAGGGTGTACTTGTATGATCAAGAGTAATGAATGATATAACAAATGATTGCTTTTTATGGAAAGAAAATGGGACTAAATGACTACCAATTGATGTTCAAGGATAACACTAAGAGTTTTGGTGGTGTCAAGTCATAATAAATGATCCTAGAGACCAGATGTTAGCTTGAGATGGAGTTTGAAAAATCCTCAAAAATCAAAAGAATTGAAAAAACTAATTTTTGATCCGGTTTGAGATAAAGATGACTAGAAACAATTTCCTAAAACTGTTTAATATGTCCACCTAAGTATTTTGAAGAATGATAAGCAATTGAAGCGGAAATATGGTGAGTTTTGACGATTTGATAACTCAAAAGGCATTTTGAATAAGGTCTTATGTAAGCTATGAGTGAGTTTAAGGCTTTCTTATCCATGAAGTAGACTTAGTTGAGATCTAAGATCTTATGTTTAGCTAGTGTGAGGTTATCTAGTAAACTATATTGATGTATGGGATGCTGTATTGCTGATCTGTTATCACGGATCCCACGGTTCCCTCAAGGGAGGGATCTGTCTAGGCTAATCCTAGGGATCCGGCATCTGCAGATCAGAACCATCACAGAATCATGTGCAGATTTTGCACACTAATCAACCATTAAACTAAACATAAATAAAAGCATGTCATCACATAAAACATCTCATAGAAAATGGTAGAAATAGCAATATCCAAGTTAACGTAAACAAGAGTGCTAAAACATAATCATTCATACATAAAACAAGTGTTTAAGAAACAAACATAATCCTATAGTCTCTTTCATCAATTCTTTCTTTTCCTCTTTCCCGACTTTGTGAGGTGATAAGCAAGATTTTGAATCATACCCCTTAATTGTTTGAATTACGCGGTCTCGTTTGGAATAGTTGGAAGTTGTTCATAGTAATCAAAGGGTTCCAATTCAATGTTAGCTATGGGGTCGACATCTTCTTCTTCTCCATCTTCTTCTTCTTCTCCTTCCGAGGAGTCCGAGAGAGCTTTAGGTTTTCTTCCATTGACCATGAACCGTTTAGAGGGTTGTTTGGTAAGAGGTACCATTACGTGATCAGCAAAGAAATGATCATCGTTAATAGGAGATGGTTGCAATGCACTAACATATTTACAAAGTCGTGGTAGGAGCATACCATATGGAAGTACCATGTTGGAAGCTTTAAATACCCCGACCATTCTCCTCACCATGTAATAGGCGAGATTAAATGGCTTTTGGTGGATAAGACAATAGATCATTTGCACAAGACATGCATTTGGATGATCCTTTTTACCAACTAGGCTAATGACGTTTTCCCTAAGGATTTCTTCTCATTTTCTAAACATGGGATGCATTTCGAAAAGGATCACGGTGAATGAGCTTTTTGTTTCGGTTGTAACGGGATTGGTCAGTCCTAACCTTGAAGATAGTATCTTGAATGGTTGCGGGATCATCAAGAGGAGTATTGTAGATAGGTTTAGAATCAAGTGCAAGATTTTGAGCGTTAATTGCCCAATCTTGAGAATACATACAAATTCCTTCACAAGGAATGCGAAGAATTTGAGCAAATGAGTTGAGAGGTAGAATGAAGTTTCGTTTATTGATGATGAAGGCGATTGAAATGCTATCATCGGTGTTTCGAATGATCCTAATGCTTTTATAGAATTCAAAGATGAAAACCGGGCAAATTTGTTCATTAATGTCAAGAAGACAATCAAAGTTGATTGCCGAGAAAACTTGACGAGTGTCGGTATCTTCAAGGAAACATTCCTTGACTACACGACCTTCGTGAATAAGTCGTTTTTCAAGTCTTTTGAAGACTTTGCGATCGGTTTTTGATAGCCCTTCTTCCCGATAGTAATGGGTAAGATAATGGACGGTATTATGGTGGTCTTGTTGAGTGGCTTTAGGCATGGTTGGTCCTAGAAACAAAAATATTCTAATTAGGTAAAATTAGTTGAGATGGGTTTATGGTTTTGATTTGTATTAACAATGTTGTGAACAAAGTGTAATCCTAATTGTATTACAAGCCACTTTTAATGATTAATTTTGAAAACCCTAATTGAATTAATTGATTAGAAATTGTGTAACCATAAACCCTAGGATGAGTATGATGGAAATTAGAACAAGTTAGTGTAATTACTTACAATGGTGTTCAAGAAAGGAATACTTGAGGGTATGAATTCCTATGAGGATGAAATCAATTCTTGAGTCATTTTTGTGTTATGTCGGGAGAGGGAAAATGATCAGTGATGTTTTTCAAATGCGTATAGATGTGTTCTGTTCTACGGTTCCCCCGGATCCCTTGTATTTGGGATCCGGCTCCTGTAGACAGAAAAAGGGTTGTTTGGCTTTAATTTTGTAGTAGGCTATAAACTAGCTTACGGAACAAAATTAGTTTAAAGGTTTCAAATAAAAGGATGTTTTGGTCGACGGGATTTGATAAGTTAATTATCAAGGATCCATTTGTGACGACGGTGTTAGTTTGACGAATCAAGAGGAATACTATTCCCGAGTAAGTCGGGAATACTCATGGGATCCATGAGTAAGTCGGGAAAGTGACGAAAAAGAGACTTTAAAGAGACTAGCTAATATTAAACAAGAAGAACTATAATATCAACATACTCATGTAAGCTAGCTAATGAAAAGTAAACATACCTCTATGCTTCTTGGTTTGGCATGATACAAAAAATACTTCTTGAGCTCTTAGAGTAATCCTTTGTACTTAGAGTAAGTAGGTTGTGATTACTTTTCATAATACTTTTCATAGCTATATAACACATTCTTTGATTGTCATTTTGACTATCGAGCTTGATTACAATATAACATTCATTGACTAACCAATCACATAAGGCCTTTGGTCCATTTTCATCTAGGGTGGGGTCCAGTATGGGGAAACGGGTCTAACAGATAGAAGATTACCATTTGAATGTAAGGATGGTCACCTAAGCATGCATCAGAGGCGATTGGGAATTCAGAACTTTGCTACCATCGACTTCAACATACCCTGATATTGTATGTGGCATGATTTCTCTGAATATTGTTAGATCAAAATTCGCGACGTCTCAAATTAAAAAAAAACATGATAAGATGAAGTATTAACGTATCTCTTACCATTTAAATCATTTATAACACTTTCAGTGTCCTGCATAGGAAAGAATAAATTCAGATTTTAGTTCTGATAATACCATATGAATACTGAAAGTTAAATTTTAATCTTGCTGATCTTTTCGTAGAAAAAAAGTTGAAAAGATCACACAAATGCAGGTAGGATCGTAAAAATGGCATTTACTTAAGGTTTTAGAAAAATACAGACTTGTGTCACCATTTTCTCCCAAAACAAATTGAGCAGGCTCAACCACTTTAACTGTGTATGACCCGATCCAGGTTGTGCTTGTCTAGAACGCATCAAATGTGACTACTCATTAACCACTTTTAAGGGACAAATAATGGCTTTCAAAAAAAATATAAGCTATTGAAACAAAAGAGAGTAGTTAAGTGAGTTAATAAGGAAAAGACAATATTTGCATAATATACTTTAATGCATGCTGCTTATGTTCAATACCCACAGGCCATTGGAGACTGATATTTAAACCCTATTTTTTTCGCAAAGATCTAGCAATTCCAGGGTCTAAGAAAAGTAACACCGGAACTTTGGAAAACTAGAAGGGGGGGGGGTTGAATAGTTTTCCAATTTAAATCTTCCTTTTACATATTTAGATCGACTTATGTCAATCTATTTGGATGTGTATGTTGGACGTTGATAGATAGATATATAAAAGTGTAATGAAAAAGAAAGAGTAAGAAGCACATAACCACGACACGAGTATTTATAGTGGTTCGGCTACAAGGACACATTCGTTGCCCTACTCCACTCCCCGAGTCACCTACTCGAGAGTTTGTAAACACTACACGACACCAATCTCCTTATGGCGGAGAAGCCTTCACAACGTCGCCTACTCTTTTTCCGGTACTAGGCTAACCGCCGGGTTCTTTCACACCAAGTTGAACCACACCAATCACAACGTCGCCTACCCTTTATCAGGTACTAGGCTAAGTACCTAGTTCCATTGTAATAGAGGAACTACTACCTTACACAACACAACACCTAATCCCAAGGAGATCCACTCCTTATTACAACACCATCAAGGATATCACCATCCTTGGAAATAAACTAATACTATATGTATAACGATGCACCTCATCGATTATACGACTTAGGCATTCTTCCCTAATGCCACTTGATTTGATTCCTATGCATCCTTCACTAATTCCTTTGACACAACGCTTGGCACCTTTCACTAATGCCTTCGTTTTGACACCTTTAGCATTCTTCACTAATGCTTTTGACCCGGACGTTAAGCACCTTTAACTAATGCTTTCGTCTTGACTCTTTTGGCATCCTTCACTAATGCCTTTAACACAACTTATCTACAGAGGAAGAAATAACTATCAACAAGAGAACCTCAGTTGTCTTGATGATGATGAAGCATGGCAACTCAAGGACTTGAGCTTGCTTGACTTCAAGAAGTGGTGATCTAGCCTTTAAGAGGAACCTAGAGAATCACACAAAAACAAAAGACAAACTACATAGAAAGATCCCTTAGGATAAGTGGTTAGAGAGGTACAATACTTGGGGAAAGTATGTGTGAGAGTTGCAAGCCAAAAGGAAGAAATGGCTCACTATTTATAGAGGAGGAATGCTCACTGTTCCCCGGATCCCACGGATCCCTCCCACAAGGCATTTATATTACCCAATATACTACATACTGGTTATATGTGTATTTTACCTAAATATGTAAACACTAGTTGTTGTACATATGTAATACGAAATCATAAAATCACTTATATTTGTTTTAGTATTTTATGTGAAAACGTAAGTGTGTTAGAAACTATTAGTTCAAACTAATTACGTATTTTATTTGTTTCGTTAAAATGATTTTACGTTTGTTATCGACAAAACATTAGAAGATCGTAAAATATAAATAAACGTTTTTACGGCTTATTTGTATTAACAGGAACAAAATTCACCATCCGAACCAACCCATTGAACCCTACCCCTGAATCCAGTAACTGAACCCACTAAATTGTATGCTTATAGAATACAGTTTCACATTCTTTAAGTTGAACACCAAGCGTTGATTTATCATTAAGAAAAAACGGTCTGATACATATTAGAAAACAGCGTTTGGCAAATCATTAGTAAGAAAGTAAGTATATTTGTTATTTTTTGTTTTCTTAGAAAAAAATAGATCAATAAAGCTTTTAAATTTTTTGCTATAACTCCATATTTCAAACGCATTTTCAGTTTTGCAAACATAATCCCAGATCACCTAATTGCGGTGCAATAAATGGTTAGGCTCAGATTTGTAGATGGCAGTCCGGTCACAGGAAAATCCGGTTTCCGCTACGGCTGCAAAGAAACTTGGTTGCATAGACGCATATTAGCCATACGTGTTATGCCATCCGGTCATTGCCCTGCCAAGATGCGGTCGGATCTTCAATGACACAATTGATCGTGCTCAGATTTCACCAGCCATCATAGCCTATTTGGAAAACATTATCACGATCAGTATGAAATGCAAAAACCATACAAACTCTCATAACCACTGTTTGAAATCGCAAAAATTCGGCTACGGCTGCAAAGAAACTCGGTTGCATAGACGCATAGTAGCCATACGTGCTATGCCGTCCGATCATTGCCTTGCCAAGTTGCGGTCGAATCTTCAATCACACATTTCATCGTGCTCAGATTTCAACAATCATCACTACCTATTATATTATACTATATACTAAAGACCGTTTTTAAACAGGGCAAAGCCCAATTTCTTAAGGGGCCCGTTTTGAGTTAAATCTTATCCTTATTGGTCTGGGCAAAGTAAATTTCTTAACGTGCATGTTTTAACCCAAAACGTGTGTTAATACAAATAAGCCGTAAAAACGTTTATTTATATTTTACGATCTTCTAATGTTTTGTCAATAACAAAAGTAAGATCATTTTAAGGAAACAAATAAAATACGTAAATGGTTTGAACTAATAGTTTTCTAACACACTTACGCTTTCACATAAAACAATAAAACTAGTATAAGTGATTTTATGATTTAGATACATATGTACAACAACTAGTGTTTACATATTGGGTTAAACATATACTTAAACTAAGTGTATGCTAAATTGGGTAAATACAAGTATATACTAAATGGGTAAATACTAGCAAATGGTTTTGACCCATAACCCATGGTTTTATATATACCACTTAACCAAGTTCATTGTATCCTTAAGATACATTGTATCTAGAAAGAAAACCATAGATCAACCCATAAACCATGACCCATGACCCATAACCAAAAATACCCATGGGCAAAGAGGAGCGGACCACGGATCCCTAGCGTTGTGCTAGCCGGATCCCTTGTGGTAGGGATCCGTGGGATCCGGGAAAACAGTAGGACTTTTCCTCTATAAATAGTGAGCCATTTCTTTATTATTTCTTACTCCTCTCTAACATACTTTCTCTCCTGAGTTAAATCTCACTAACCTTAGATCCAAGAGATCTATGTTTGTAGTTTTGTTTTTGTGTGATCTTTTAGGTTCCTCTTAAAGGCAAGATCACCACCTTTGAAGTCGAGCAAGCTCAAGTCCATGAGTTGCCATGCTTCCTCATCATCAAGGCTATTGAAGTCCTCTTGTTGATGATCCCTTTCTTTCTTCAAAGAAGTGTAGTGTTAAAGACATTAGTGAAAGATGTATCAAGTGTCAAGACGAAGATATTAGTGAAGGGTATCTATCGTCTATAGGATAAGCACTTGTGGTAGGTGCTTAGAAGTCAAGACAAGAAGCATTAGTGAAAGGTGCTTAGAAGTCAAGACTTGAAGCATTAGTGAAAGGTGCTTCGAAGTAAAGACACAAGACATTAGTGAAAGGTGTCTTGTAGATCTAGTCAAAGGCATTAGTGAAAGATGCCTTAGATGTACATTCGATATGGTGTGTTTCGATGTACTAGATAGACTAGCATTAGATCCAAGGATATTGATGTCCTTGATGATGTTGTAAAGGAGTAGATCTCCTTTGGGATTAGTCGTTGGTGTAGTGTGGTAGTAGTTCCTCCATTGCAATGGAACTAGGTGCTTAGCCTAGTACCTAATAAAGGGTAGGCGACGTTGTGAAGGTGTAGTTGACCTAAGGTGTGAAAGAACTCGGTGGTTAGCCTAGCACCGTATAAAGGGTAGGCGACATTGTGTTAGGTGTGGTTCACCTTGGTGTGAAAGAACTCGGTATTTAGCTTTGTACCGGAAAAAGGTTAAGCGACGTTGTGAAGGCTTCTCCGCCATAAGGAGATTGATGTAGTGTTTACGAACTCTCGAGTAGGTGACTCGGGGAGTGGATTAGGGCAAGGAATGTGTCCTTGTAGCCGAACCACTATAAATACTCGCGTTGTGGTTTTGTGCTTCTTACTCTTTATATTTTCATTACATATCTTAATATGCTTGTTTATCAACATCCAACACACACAACCAAATAGATTGATGATGAGTGTGTAAATACTCATCATTTTTGGTTAAATCTGAACTGCAAAACGGTTAAAAATGCTCAGAAATGCATCAAAATACTGAAAATATTCCAAAATTGCATTTTATATGTTTCAGATGCAAAATGTTCAAAATCAGATGAAAAATGAGCTAAGTTTGCATAATTGGCAGTTTCAGTCCCCCAAGTTTCAAAAATTGTCAGAAATAGTCCCTGAGCACATAATTTCAAAAGAAAAATCACCAAAGGTCCTTTTAAAATCATAAGTTGTCAAAATTAGTCCTTTGGTGAAAAATATAAAAAGTTTGAGAAAATTACAAGTTTGGTCCTCCAAGTTTCAAATTTGGCAAAATTGGTCCCTGGAAATTTGAAAATGTCAGCTTTGGTCCTTGTACTATTAACACTTGTCATTTTCAGCCCTTGGAACAACTTTGCAATTTGGCAGATTAGGTCCCTCAATTTTCAGAATTGACACAATTGGTCCCTTGATTATTAAACCCCTAAATACACATTTGGACTTGTCACAAACCCATTTGACCCCTGCCAACCCCTTTTTGGACCCTTACTAATTGACCCTTCTATTATTAATAATCCCAGTCAAACAAACTTTGACTTCCTCCTTCCCTCCCTCACGGGTTACCCACCATCATCACTTGCCTGTGCACGCCTGCCTGCAACGCCTCCCCCCTCCTCCATCATCATACCCCTACTCCTACCCTCCACCTCACCCCAAGCCAAAGTGCATTTAATGCACTTCTACCAAACACTCAACCATCCCAGCTGTTAAATACAGTTTTGGCGCCAAAAAGCCATCCAATGGCCAATATCCATTCTAGCAATCCAAAGGCCAAGATTTTTGCTGGGATTTGAAGAGAGAGGTGAGAGAAAGAGATTGGAGTATAAAAAGGAGCAAGAGGAAGGAAGAAAATATAGAAGTTAGTTTATTTTTTAACAATGTATGTCGTTTTTTAGATTATCATGTCTTAAATAGTTTTCAGTTGTATTTTCAAGCTTATTTGTATCAATCAAAAGTATTTAAGTGTTTTGCAACTCTGTTTAAGTGATAATTCAAGTTAATGTTCATTTTCCATACTTTATGTTCACTGTTGAAAATTTTATTTTCAAACCCCTTTGTTAAAGCTTTTAGCAGCTCAGTTTTAATCTCATATAAGCTTATATAAGCTTATAATAGCTTTTTGTAAGCCTGTAATCAAGTTTCAAGCATCTTTAGAATCTGGTCAACAAAAGTCAAAATGGGGCAAATCTGATGCAGGAATGGAATGGGTTGATGCATTAATGGAAATGGGTTGATTTAGAAGCAGTGTGGTTGATTTGGATAGGTTAGAGGTTCTGGGTTCATTGTTGGCAAGCCATTGTGGCTAAGGGACTATATGTAAGTTCAAGTTCATTTCATAGCATAATCTGATCTTGTTGTTATAAGTAGTTAAAATCTGTCCATTAAGTAGTATTTAGGTTATTTAAAGTTAGTTTGATCAAAAGTACATGCTGGTTCAATGTTTGGATCAGTTTTGAGTTCAAATCAGTAGATTAAAGGGTGTTTGGATCTGCTGCACATTCTGTCTTAAAGGTTTATGCAGTGGTTAGAATTTGTTGTGTTATGCTTGTTTAGTTCTAGTATGCTCTTATCTGTCTTAACTTTGTGCATGCACACACTCAAGTCAACATAATCTCAAATCTGTCTTGCATGCTTAACTGTTGTGATTTTGTTAAATCATAATCTTGATTTGTGTTTATATAACTTAGATATAGTTTGCAAAAGCTTCATTTCATCACATTATATCAATATCATCTCACAAATCAGTTGCAAAGTTCACAAAAGTCAACCTAACTCAACTGCTTTCAAAAGTCAAAACTTGAAAAACTTGTTTTGGGTCCAACTGCAAGGATTTTTCATGGCTTCATTTTTTAGCCATATTTAGTGAAACCTGGCATTTTATAAAGTTCAACTGGTCTATTTCTTTATCACCATTTTTGTATAATTTTGCAATTTTTTATAAGCCCCAAATAAGCTTGTCAAAATGGAACTAAATGCCCTGTGCAGGGCACTGAGTCTGCACAGGGATTATGCAGATCTTGCATGCTTGTCACAGTGCTCATAACAGCTCTTCATGGTCTAGTTTTTGGTTTTAAGGTTCTTGGCCAGGTCTTCTCCAAGTTCCAATTGCTGGTTTTCATATTCAGCTTATTTTGAAGCTTGTGCATAAGCTCAAACTTGGTTCCCTAAACCTGTGTTTGGCACAAATACTCTAATCATCCAAATCTGTTGTAATTGCAAATCAGTGGTTTAGGCTTGTTGAGACTTGTTGCATTTTGGCTCTTTTAGCTTATCCAAGCTTCTGTTTCAGTTTGGTGGCCCTTGGTGCTCACTAGCTTATTCCAAGTGCTTATTTCTTAGCACTTTGCACGTCAGTTTCAAATTCCTCCACACAACCCCTGTTTTTTTATATTTTTCTTAGATTCTAAATATTATTTTAGAGTTTTCCTGAAATGTTTAGATTTTTCCTATCTTGTTTGCTATTTTTCTTGATTTAAATTAGTTTTTAAGCCTTTTTAATTAGGATTTAATACAATTAATTAAGAAAAGGTTCAAAAAAATAATTTTTCATTTTTCTTAAGTTAAGATAAATATAAAAAGACAAAAAAATATTTTTCTAGATTTTTCTTAGTCAAATTTGTATTTTTAAATAATTTAAGTAATTTTTAATAGTTTTTAATTCCTAGAAAATCCAAAAATATTCAGAAAAATATAAAAATAGTTTTGAAAATTCTTTTTTGTTATTTTAGATTTTTCCAAGTCATAATTTTATTTTTCTAGCTTTATTTCCTATTTTCTTGTATTTTAGGTTATTATTTATTAGTTAAAATTAGTTTTTAATTAATAATAATTAATTAAATAGTTATAAAAATAATTTTCTTTTTCTATAAATTTTCTTTTATCATTAGGTTTGTAAAAATGTCATTTTCATATTTCTAGGACTTTTATTTCTTAGATTTCACTTTTTATTTTGTACGTTTACGTAATTTTTACTTAAACGTAAGTTTTAAAGTTTTAAACGTTCATCAATTTTAAAAATAGTGATAGCGTTTATTTTATATTTTTATCTTTTTAATTTCCTTTAATTTGCATTTAAGCCGTTGTAATTTGTTGGCTTTTTCTGTAGTTATAATCATATTCAATCCCTTTTTCTGTTCAAATTCCTCGATCACTATACGTTTGGTGATCCATTGCATAGCTCGCTGGGACATAACGACCCGGGGAAACACTATACTCTCCTGATCTTCATTGCATTCGTGCTTAACCAGTTTTAAGTTTCTTACGGTCGGCCATTCACAAGTGGCCGGCTTGCGTGAGAAAACTTGACTGTTCGGGAGCGAATCAATTGACATAAGTCGATCTAAATAGTTTAAAATGAAGTTTTAATTGGTAAAACTATTCAACCCCTCCTTCTAGTTTTCCACAATTGGCATCAGAGCTTCGTTACCAAGTTTCTTGAAGTATATTGTACTTTAAAAACTTGATACGATCCATAGTTAATTGAAAACTACAAAGAAGGTTTTTCATAAAAACAAACACCATTTTTAAAAACTATATGTTTGGATGTTGAGTTGATAACAACATTTTTTTTATATCTTTTCATTTAAATTGCACTAATCTTCTTTGTGATGTTGATTAGTCAAAGCTCATACCCACCAAGCTTTAGGAGACACTTGGTAACAAGAATACCTTCCTTAAGAAGGTATCTTAAACACAAATGAGTGGGAATCGTCTAAGTGACATTTGTCATTTGTAAAGACATTCCTAAGTGCACTCGAGGTATGACTTTCCACTTATATCTAAATGATATTAGTTTAGTAAATAAGTGTTATTTGTTAGGAATTTACTTGAGTAGATTTTTGTGTTTACACATGATCTACATAAAGCTTCGTTAGGAAGCCTTTCTTCTCTCATACGTGTTATATTTCTCATCTATAGTCATAGTATATATAGCTTATATTTTATTTCTTTTAATTCTATAATAAAACAAAAACACGTATTTCAAAATTCCTCCTTCCCTATTAATAATCCCACTCGACGCCCACTTCATTCAATCCTCACTTTTTCAAATTTTCCAATTTCAAAAATTCCCTCTCATTTAAAAACTTCATCTTCCTCCTCATTTCATTTCATCCGAAACCAAGAAGATCCATCATCAACATGGTTTACATCGCACTCGTGCTCATCGCCCTAACACTCATCGCACTTGTGTTCCCTATGATGAAGTTCACATACGGAGACATTTACTTTGTGTTGTTGATCTATATTGAGGTTATATACCCAATCCTTTGTATCATCCTAAGTATTGAAATGCAATATTATTAATAATCTAGTTTATCTATATTATTCTTTTCATAATGTGTTTATCATTTCTTTTATTTTATATGTTTTATATTCTTTCATGATACATTAGAAGTCATGTATACATGCTAAAATAAAATGTAGGATGAAACATATTTCGTGGTATAAAAACTGTAAAACCTATGTTTTTATCATATCTGTTTCTGTTACTACAGATCCACGGATCCCGGAAGATATACTAGCCGGATCCCTTTTGTAAAGGAACCGTGGGATCCGTCCTACTGGAAAACAGTTTTCATGCAAGATTAAAAACCACTATCTTTCTAAAAGTAATAATCCACTAGAATTTCAAAACCATGAGTTAGTTAAGTGTTAAATACCATTGTTAATAAAATCTAGTAAAAACATTAGATTTTTATAGGTTGACCATAAACATCACCTCCTATTAACCCATCACCTCTATAGGTTCAACTATGACGCATGAATACAAGTTTGATTTTTCACTTACTAGCGTCTACACCCCGAACATCTCCCTTGAGCCCAACACACCTGACAATCATGTCCGTGGGTTCAATAATCTCGAAAACCGTCACTTCCATGAAGGACGTATTGTAGACACCTCTCTACAATTCGAAGAAGGTATCAATACCTCCTGCCGAGCCATAGGACTAGAATGTCTTCTTGAAATCAACGAGAAGATATGTCCAAGGTTCATAATGGAATCGTCAAGTCGAACTCGTTCGTAACGAGGATCACTCTCTATCTCTTTGGTTTTACATCAAAAACCAAAAGTTCACTCTAACCCTTGGGCATTTTGCTCACATTCTCCGGATTCCAAATCATGGACAAAGTGCCTTCACCGAAGATTGGTCTCTTGATTCTCTCTTCAACTTTCGTGAAGAAAATAGTCCATATTGTTCACACATACCCTCTCCGAAAGATTTAAATCGCATAATATGCAAATCTCGACCATATTACTCCTATCCAAACATTATCCATACACGGGATATCCGAGAAGAGTACAAGCCTCTTGCTCTCATTCTACGTGAAAATTTTTGGAGTCTTAGGGGAAATCGAGATATTCTTCCCGCTTGTTGTGCTCACATGTTGTACTGTTTGCTAACACAACAACCATACAATCTCGCCTACTTCTTCGCAAGGCGAATTGCAAATCTTCAAGGCTCCAAGAATAAACTCATCCCTTATGGAATGTTCTTGACTTGCCTCTATCACAATGTTATGCACTTCTATCCTCAATTTCAAAGTCCGTTGTACGTACTTGTGAACAAGATGATGGAACCGCTAAACATATCTCTCATGAAGACTTTCTTCATTCTTGATTCCACCAATACCCATCAAACACATAATGATCCTCCTAGCGAAGACACTCAAGGAACCTAGAATAGTCAAATAGGATCAATTCTACTCTACTCATTATTTATCAATGTAATCCTATCTCTTTCATGAAATAAAACATCTTACATTTGATATCCTAGTTTTAGAACTCCTTTAAACAAAACTTGGAATATAATGCATTGTCAAGATCATTGCATACCTTTAGTAAAGGTTCTGTCTAGCAGATAGACGGATCCCAAATGTTGTACTAAACGGATCCCTACATCTAGGGAACCGTGGGATCCGGCAAAACAGAAAATGCAATTGCAAGCATTGTATGTCAAACACATCCTTAGAACACCTCACACTAAGCTAAACATAGTGTCTTAAGGTAGATTAAGACTTCATCAAGATAGGTTGATCTTTCCTACTCATTCCAACTCACATAGAACACACTCTAAGATATTCATAGATCTATCACTTTGTTTTAATCCATCTCTCTTCCACTCTCAAAACTCACACTTCATATTTTTACCCTTCACATCTAGGTTAAAAATCTTTTATAACAAAATTGATCATAAATCAATCTCACCTCAAAATTGATCAAAGTTGATCAAATCCTAGTTTTCCCATCTCAAAACCATTAGGATATTTTCCAAAACACAATCCTAAGTCACAACCTCATCTCTAGGATCATTTAGCTTCAATTGACACTCTCTTCTTTAGTGTCATCCTTGCTCATTCATTGATACTCATGAAAGTTGCAAATCCTTCCACAAAAGACAATCATTAGCTACACCACTCACCACCTTCAAGTACTTAAGCACCCCTTTATTTAAGACACTTAGAAAGACTGAAACACTCAAGATGTTATAGGTCTTAGATTTTAGAAACATCATTTCCACTCTTTCATAGCTGCTGTTAGCCGGATCCCTAGGAATAGCCTAGACGGATCCCTCTGAGAAAGGAACCGTGGGATCCGGATGACAGTATAGGTCAAATCTTGCTAAAACAATCATTTCAACTTATCTTCCTAACTCAAACACTCCATCTCATCTTAAATGAGTTCCTAGATCAGTCCAACCTCTGAAGTTGACTCTTGTGCATGTCAATCATCACATTCCAATGAATTCTAGTGGCTTTAAGCTTAAATGCACTTGTCAAATCTCTTAGTTTATAAACCACCTTGTTAGGACCTCCATAGTCATCACTCTCACTCTAACTTTCAGCTCTTGAAATCATTTCATCATGAGGAAAACCCAAAGTAGTAACTTATCCACCAAAGAACCACCCATGAAAAAGGCTCGTGTTATACACGAAATCTCCTCAACCGAATCATCACCCGTCAAACCAACAAATGAGAGAATCCTTCATCATCCAATTAAACCAATTCCTAAAAGGATAGTACCCACAAAACTACCTATGCCTAACACCACCATACCTCCTAGGCCAAACAATATCATCTCCACTAAACCATCACCATTGGTTCCTAGAGCTATTTCATTTACTTCACCACTATCATCACCACACCTCTACAATTTAGAGGACTTGCCTCCTAGGCCGTCTCATCCGCTTCCGCCGACAACATTCTCCTCATTAGGAGGAATAATGGTTCAAAATCAAGGTGTTGAGTCAACACTTGCTCCGGCTTCCTTTTCGCCGTCTCCATCATATAATCCTATATGGATTATGAGAAATCATCAAAGTCAACCACCCGACCATATGGAAGTTGACACTTCCTTACCACCACCATCATTCTTGGTCGAGGCATTCTCAAATGCACCTCCACCAATCCCTCCATCGTTTGAAGCTCCGCAAGCCGCTTCACTTGATCCTTCGCATCAAGCCATTTTATTTCCTCCATCACCACTACCTAGCCATGACAAAGATTGCTATCATTGTCAACATGTTGAAAGTTTGATACATGAAGTACGAGAAGACCAACGTTTCATGTTCTATCATCTCCTCGAATGTTTTGACGAGATCAAACCTAAACAAAACTTGAGCTAGAAGATTTTAGTGGTGTCCTAGCATCAAGCGTTAGATAGTCTAGAAATTCCTAGTCATGTATTGTCTATTTTCTTATTTTTAGAGTCATGTATATCATAACTCTTGTTTTATTAAATGGAACTACATGCTACTTGTTATTTTTCTGAGGATATGTATTCATATCTCATTTATGTGATAACATTACTTGTTATATCACCTTTGCTGATTTTAGTCATCAGCCAGACGGATCCCTCAGTATTGCCTAGACGGATCCCTACTAGGAGGGAACCGTGGGATCCGTGAAGTCAGAAAGTTTTTTTTTATCATATTTGCAGGAAATTGTGAATTATACTTGTTTTATAACCCTTGTTTTGCAGTTATTCAATTAACACATAAAGAATTTGACATCCTAAAGCTAGGGGGAGCTTGGTGTCAAAACAATACGTTGCAAAATTACTTGCAACCTTTGATTTAAATTTCATGACTTCCCGTTGCAAATATTGCAATCATCTAGGGGGAGCAAACTCGTCACATTGACGTAATCTTTTGCATAAGTTAGTTACAAATGAACTAGATTAGAATTAGTTTCTTGACGCCCTTACTTAGGGATGGACTCGTCAAGGGGGAGTAACGATGAGATCCTTTCCCGTTACTTGCTCTCTATTTTTTTCTTTCCCTTCACATGTTTTTCTTAAAAACAATGTGTTGCTTTCTTTCAAACACTTTTTGTTTCGACAAAAAGGGGGAGAAGAAAGTAAAAACTACAAATTCAAACTTTTATGAATTTTAGCTTTTCCTTAAAATAATCTTATGTTTTGTCATCAACAAAAAGGGGGAGATTGTTAATATAAATAAGCCGTAAAAACGTTTATTTATATTTTACGATCTTCTAATGTTTTGTCAATAACAAAAGTAAGATCATTTTAAGGAAACAAATAAAATACGTAAATGGTTTGAACTAATAGTTTTCTAACACACTTACGCTTTCACATAAAACAATAAAACTAGTATAAGTGATTTTCTGATTTAGATACATATGTACAACAACTAGTGTTTACATATTGGGTTAAACATATACTTAAACTAAGTATATGCTAAATTAGGTAAATACAAGTATATACTAAATGGGTAAATACTAGCAAATGGTTTTGACCCATAACCCATGGTTTTATATATACCACTTAACCAAGTTCATTGTATCCTTAAGATACATTGTATCTAGAAAGAAAACCATAGATCAACCCATAAACCATGACCCATGACCCATAACCAAAAATACCCATGGGCAAAGAGGAGCGGACCACGGATCCCTAGCGTTGTGCTAGCCGGATCCCTTGTGGTAGGGATCCGTGGGATCCGGGAAAACAGTAGGACTTTTCCTCTATAAATAGTGAGCCATTTCTTTATTATTTCTTACGCCTCTCTAATATACTTTCTCTCCTGAGTTAAATCTCACTAACCTTAGATCTAAGAGATCTATGTTTGTAGTTTTGTTTTTGTGTGATCTTTTAGGTTCCTCTTAAAGGCAAGATCACCACCTTTGAAGTCGAGCAAGCTCAAGTCCATGAGTTGCCATGCTTTCTCATCATCAAGGCTATTGAAGTCCTCTTGTTGATGATCCCTTTCTTTCTTCAAAGAAGTGTAGTGTTAAAGACATTAGTGAAAGATGTATCAAGTGTCAAGACGAAGATATTAGTGAAGGGTATCTATCGTCTATAGGATAAGCACTTGTGGTAGGTGCTTAGAAGTCAAGACAAGAAGCATTAGTGAAAGGTGCTTAGAAGTCAAGACTTGAAGCATTAGTGAAAGGTGCTTCGAAGTAAAGACACAAGACATTAGTGAAAGGTGTCTTGTAGATCTAGTCAAAGGCATTAGTGAAAGATGCCTTAGATGTACATTCGATATGGTGTGTTTCGATGTACTAGATAGACTAGCATTAGATCCAAGGATATTGATGTCCTTGATGATGTTGTAAAGGAGTAGATCTCCTTTGGGATTAGTCGTTGGTGTAGTGTGGTAGTAGTTCCTCCATTGCAATGGAACTAGGTGCTTAGCCTAGTATCTAATAAAGGGTAGGCGACGTTGTGAAGATGTAGTTCACCTAAGGTGTGAAAGAACTCGGTGGTTAGCCTAGTACCGTATACAGGGTAGGCGACGTTGTGTTAGGTGTGGTTCGCCTTGGTGTGAAAGAACTCGATATTTAGCTTTGTACCGGAAAAAGGTTAAGCGACGTTGTGAAGGCTTCTCCGCCATAAGGAGATTGGTGTAGTGTTTACGAACTCTCGAGTAGGTGACTCGGGGAGTGGAGTAGGGCAAGGAAGGTGTCCTTGTAGCCGAACCACTATAAATACTCGCGTTATGGTTTTGTGCTTCTTACTCTTTATCTTTTCATTACATATCTTAATATGCTTGTTTATCAACATCCGACACACACAACCAAATAGATTGACATAAGTCGATCTAAATAGTTTAAAAGGAAGTTTTAATTGGTAAAACTATTCAACCCCCCCTTCTAGTTTTCCACAACGTGGATGAACAGGAAATTCCCAACATGTTTGAACCAATCAAAGATTGCCAAACCATCCTCTAACTTATTGTTGCTTGTTGATATGCGTTTTCTCATTTGCGAAAGACCAATGAGGAAGTAATTTAACCCAAAACTGAGAGCTTAAAAAAATGGGCTTCCCCCGGTTGAAAAACGTAAGTCAAATCGCACTAAGGGCATCATTGACAAATGCTAACTTTCATAAAAACAAACGGTAAGTTTTATGCTAAACAGTTGCCAGAACTTTTAACATTCATACAAGCATCATTCATGTGTCTTAAATGCTTATCTAAAACACATTAACCAGATTACCAAATTTCGGCGTAGCTTAGACATAAGCACAAAATATAAGCATCCAAAGTTCTTGAGGTATGGATGCGTAAAGAATCGAAAATAGAGGATATATTTGCCATGGCTGCGAGCTTAGGGAGCTCGCCGCGCCACAATGCGAATAATCACATTCTTTTCACTACACGTCAACACCCAATAATATCGCAACCCGTAATTTCCAGGTCAATACTCATAGCTAAATTACTTATTTTTGTCAAATAATACAAGTTATTTATTTACTGATAAACAAAACACGACAACGAGAGGTTATCTCGATAAACGAGCCCACACGCGTACCAACATGGCAGTATATATGATTTAATTCGAATAAATATTAATGCGAGTTAATAATTTTTATCAAAAAGGTTCCAAAAATATAATTCGGACATTTGTTCGAGATAAAACACACTGTTTATATTATATTAAAGCGGGATACGGGTTACACATATACAATTAGTAATAATAATAATGCTAAAGTTAAAATACTTTTACCCTACCCTAAAAAATTACACCGCCCCACTCCTCCTTCTCAGACTTTTCTTTTTCCTCTCCTGTGTAAGCCGCCCTATCTATCTCCCCTATCTCAAAAACACCGCCTTCCATTTTCAAGACAAAAGGTGAACCATCTCTATCACCACACAAACCTGACAAGGATGAAGAGGACATCATGATCGATCCATCACTTTCACTCACATTTCCCCAAAGGTCAACCACCTAGTGATTGAAGAAGGATGGAGAGTATAGCTACCAACGGTTGTCCTCATCTTCTAGGATCAAAAGAGAGTCGAAGTCTTACCCTATTTTTTTCTATTTATTGGTACTCGATGCTCTGCAAGATCCACAGACTCTCAAATCTCACTATAATAGTTTTCACAAGTATTGTAGCCTCGGTATAAATCTGTGCGGTGTGTGGATTTGCTGGGAAATCGGAGTCGAGCCTTACTTGTTTTCTTGTCGATCGACCTTCTTCAGTTGTAAGAATCTTGGTTTATCTTGTTGAATAATTTATGTGATTATATCTATTTTGATGTTATTCATATGATATGGATATTAGTTGGGGTGATATATTTTTTTTTACTACTATAATGATTTTGTTAAAATTTTGGTTGTTAATTGTGGAAAAATTAAGGCTATTAATGAGAAAAATGTTTGGCTTGTAAAGTTTTGGAAGTGTTCTAAGAATCAGATTTTGTTCTTTGTTGTGTATTGCTAATTTGGATTGATGTAGTTTGGGTTGTGTCGAGATTTGTTGTGTCAAGTTTAGTAGAGTGGATTTGAGCGAAACAAGTCCTTTTAGTCGATTTATACCTTTGTCGAATATTTGGTTTAGATTTTTTTAAGCCTAAATGAGTATTGTTTTCGGTTGGGTGGTGTTAAGCCAAGACCACCAAGAGTCGCTTGGAAAAACTGTTATGTTTGGCTTCGGGTTTTGCCATCGATCATTAGGATATGTTTTGGGTTTGGGCAACTTTTACGTTTCAGCGTGTGGTTTCTGACTAATATTTGGGTTGGGTTAATTACAAATCGGGCCTCGAGCCCATTTCATATAAAGGGTGCGTTTAAGTTAAATCTGAAAAAGGAAAACATGTATAAAAACTTTTGTGTTATATGTTAAAACATTTGAGATATAAAATAACTTAGGTGTATAAGAGATGGTATGATGTATACTCGAGTCGTCATTCCAATCGCGTAACGACTAATTGTTTCCTCGGTCTGTCTCGCGTCTCGTTCAAGACCCGACTCGTTTATTTACAACATACCTTAAATTACTAGATATATTTTATAAACATATTTCGAACTATAACTATAAACAAGAATTAGCTTTTAAATCGTTAGGACATTTTATTTAGTCTAGACAAACACTTGTTTTGATATCGACGGGTTAGTAGTTATTATGACACTTAGTCGCCGCATAAAATTAAAACTTATATACGGGTCATACCAATTTTCTAAAAAACTATTATAACTTATAAACGTAATTTATTTTTATTTAAACTTTTATAATAAAACTATTACTTTTGTACTTCTCTTATTAACTAATATTAGTTATATATAAATATATATACTTTAATTGACATTTCTATAATTTAAGTACGTTTACTATTTATATGTGATATTTTCCCTACATCGCCTTCCGGTTATCGACGAACCAAAGATTTATCGTTTGTGATACTTTCTATTATATATACATATATACTTAAGCACTTCTGAAAGCCAATGATAGCCAATAATTTGCCAAAACTAACTAAAACGAAAACGCTGCCGCACAAGCAAAGGTAATATAAATGTTACAAACTCAATTAAACTACGAGCTAAGACTTGCCATGTCATTATAGGTCGCGTGTCGGTACTTAACACTACTACCAATTGATTTTACTCTATTGCAGACTACTTCAGTAAGGTGAGTTTCATAGCCCCTATTTTACTTGTTTTCAAATATTTTTGGGGGAGAATACATGCTTATTTTTACGATTGAACGCAAGTAAAAAATTACTGTTGCATACTGGTCTAAGTCCCGATAACCCAATTACTAATACTAAACCCATTATCATGAACCGTTAGTTACTCATTTGTGAGTAAGCGCAAATGCTATGAATAGATCTATTGGGGTTGACTCCCCCGTCCATAGTAGGATAAGCTCTACTGACCATTAGTACGAGTCGGATGAACGCATATTATTTGAGTAAGTCACAAGTGTGTAGGTTATGCACTTGTATTCGGGCATTCATTTCGTTAACGTTTCGGTGTCATGAGCTTAGACCATAGAATACTTTATTTCGTGCCATTGGGTTACATTGGTCACACCTTGCAAATCTTGTAGTTCAATAATTTCATTTATTTTAAACCTATGATCTCACCAACATATTTGTTGACAAATTTTAGCATGTTATTCTCAGGTAACTAAGATGGAAGTGTATGTAGCACCATTCACAGTGATCACTTGCATGTTAACTCCTTTTCAAGACTTCATTATGTTCGAGTACATTCAGTGGAACTACTTAATAATTGCTTTAGTTTATGAAGTGTAACTTGACAATGTTGAACTATTGTTTTCAAAACCTGAATGTGCTATTTTTAAAACGTCTCATATAGAGTACGTTCTTTATTATCTTGTGGTGTGTGCTACATATGTAACGCTCCTCAATACCATTCCGCTGCGTAAATTTGAGGTTGTTATAGATTGCGATCAGAGCCAAGGTTATAGAGAAGT
>BPTQ01000006.1:264867628-264967628 GCA_019973895.1 Chrysanthemum seticuspe | reverse complement strand
AGCAAAATCCAATCGGCTCGTGGTAGGGGACGCAACTACAAAAAAGAAAAAAGTGAACGAATAAGTTCACAAACGCTAAAGAATGATAAAGACCACAAAGAAATAACTTACCTGCAGGTACATCTGTAAGTTATATTGGATTTCATAAACACATATCAAACATAAGTATGGATCGAATAGTATAGAGATTTAGAGAGAGAAAGTAGAATGGGAGCCTTTCTAGAGAGAGAGTAAATAAAAGAGAAACGGTTAGATTAGAATGAAAGGTCCAACCCACTACCTTGGGAGGTAGAGGGTATTTATAGTTACATATTAAATGTCCTCCTTCGGACTGTGGATCAGGCATACAGTGGGTAAAGACCCGTCCGTCCTCCTCGGTGTTGCACTAAATTAAATAACTAGTAAATAACGTAATGTCTACCAGCTAACTTATGCTAGATTGTATTTGGGGTGACCGACTCTTTACTATGGAATTTCTAATTCCTAACAATCTCTCCCTAAGGGAGGTCACCCCATGTTTTACATTTCGAATCCTAGAATTCTATTTTATCTTCTGTCTTGAGCTCGTAGACTTTAAATCTTCACTTCAGCAATCTTTGTGCTTTAGCAGTGATACTTCAAAGTCCGCATAGTTTTGTACTTTCAGTGGAGGTCTTTGAACTGATCCACATCTTTGATGATCTTCGAGCTTTATGGAGATCATCAGCCACAGTAAATCTTTGGATCACCTTTTATTGTGTTGCCATCATGTGATGTTGTGACTTTTGGACCGACATGCTCACACTTTCAGGATCATAACATCTTTCCATCAGAGTAGCGGAAGCTTTACTGGTTCATGATATTTGCAGCAGCGTAGCAGAAGCATAGTATAAAAATATCAGAGCCAGGTTATGTAGATATGCACTAGTCATGATTTCTTCAATTAAGTGTGGATGCTGTGAGCATGCGGCTTTGGATTGAATTCTCAATTCTGATCAGCTACAACCATCCAAATGTACCTGCAAACAAAAGTTAGCAATAAAACACACGAAAGTGTCTTTGATCACATTCGTTGAATTGAGGTACACGGCCCACGGTTCCCCGTTGATCAGTACAAGTATTGCCTGTGATCAGGTATAATTCCGATGAATCTCCTTGACAGGGTTTCGCAGCTGTTCTAGCTGTTCTCAAACAGTAACGTCTCAAAGAAGACAACACGGAGTGAGTGAACCAGCGAATTGAGATTCACTGATTGATGAAAAATTGATTTGAAAACAATCGCGTATTGCTTGAAGAAAGAGTTTTGCAATACGACGAAGGTTTTATGAAAAAGATCAATTTTCAATCAAAAATACCTTTTGTATATGAAAAGAGTACACATTCGATGTGCTAGAGAAAAGAAGAGATTTGCACATAGAACGGTTTTTCCAAAAGTATTTTTCAATCAGAGATACTTTTTGTGTTTGAAAACATGAATACACATTCGATGTGCTAGAGAAAAGAAGATTTGCACATCAAACGGTTTTTCTAAAAGTATTCATCAATTCCATTCCAGGACCAAGGTTGATTCAAGAGTGAATCGCCCCATTGTTTCAATCCAGTTGTCACAAGCTTGATCTTTAGAAAAAATCTCACATGTCACCCACCAAGAACTTGTTTGATGTTGGCTCTAGAAGGATTTCCATCTTCATCGTGAATATTTAACATATCACTCGGATGTTCTGGCAATACCACAAGGATAATGCGTAGGAATCTTAATATATTCTTACTTTCCACATTCTGTGAAACAACAAGTCTTCATTAATTTTGTGTCCTAATGAGATATTGTTGATGATCTCTTGGCTCTAGACTCAATTGTGCACATTTGGTTTCCTATGCCGGAGACTAGGGAGAGGGTATCCTTCTTCAATATCGACAATCTCTAAGAGAAAGTCGATAGATTATGTAGGTTCCCCGAGAGAATGAAACAAGCCCTTTTAAGAGGAACTTGAGTAGCTTGGGAAGTTAGGTGTAGTGCGTCACTGGGTCCATGACGTCTTGTCTTCATTACCAGTGTTACCTTAGTAGACACCAGTAGCATATATATTGAACCCGGTTTCTGCCCTAAGGTTGAATTAATGGAGGGCTATTTTTTTTTCACCCTTTTCACATTCAATTCTTTTTCATTCTTCAACCCCTTCAGTGCTTACCGAGACTTCATAACTAGAACGGTGTTGGGATTATTCCAGTTCTAGCTCTGTCTCAGTCCGCACTCTTCCCATATTCTCATTTTTCTCCTTTTTTCAATATACCTAAGGACTCTACACTATCTAGTGGATTGTCCCTGGGTAGATCCATCTGGCTCTGGCGGGATCGTGGGAACGAATACCTAACCTAACCTTCCTTATAACACCATGCATAAAGTAAATTGGTCGGTCTTTTGGTATTGTTCTTTCCTTCTCGAAACCAATTGAAAAATCATTTGGAAAATCAATCAGGTACTTGTGATATAACATTAAAGCATTTTGTACCTTAATTGTTTTGATCATTTAGAAATGCTCCCCCTCAACATGTGTATATGATTTTGAAATTGTTTAGCACATGGAGGCAAGAGTTCTTAGAAATGTATTCTTGATCACAATTTCCATAGAAAAAGCCATTTGAATTTCTTTGGTAAATTCTCCCCCTCAATATGTTCGTAGGATATATGAAATCATTTTATCACATAGAGGAGAGAGTTCTTTTGAAGTACATCCACGATCACAAAAGCCATTAAGAAACCATTTAGAAAATCAATCAAGGTATTTTATGTTGAAACATAGAAATCTTTGTACCTTAAAAGTTTATTTTCTTTATGAAATGTTCCCCCTCAATATGTGCTTCAAGATTCGAAAGCGTTTAGCACATATGGGAGAGCAGCCTGCACTTTTGAATCAAATCGATCATCTTTTATCAAAATTTATATTAAATCACAAAATCTCCCCCGATCAAAAATATCAAACCCTTTGAGATTTTGGATCCCAAGTGATTTAATATGGTTTAGAAAACATGGGAGAAAATGTGGCCTTGTTTAAATACTCTTCTGGTTTTTGGTTAAATGCTCCTCCTCAATCATGTGCATCATGTATTAGAAATCGTTTGGCACATGAAGGAAGGAATGCTTTTGAAACAATCACCCTTTAAACAGATTTGAGATTTAAATCACGATCTCTCCCCCAATCAAAAATTTCAAACCTTTTGAGATTTGTGATCTCAATTGATTTAAATCATTTAAAAGATTTTGGGGAAAGACGTGGCATGATATAATTTTGAAATAGACTGATAAGGATCAATTTTAGACAATAAAGATTCTTAGTGTCAGGTATGATAGTTTTTAAGAGATCTTTAAGTAAAATAAAACAATTTCACAATCAAACAAGAACAGAAAAAATTTCATTTTGAAAGATCTTTGAGTTTTAAAGAAAATCATACCATGACATAACATTAAATCTTTAGATCACCACTACATTTTTTACAAACCGGAACTTTTATGAAGAAATATTTAATTTTAAATCACTCTCCCCCTCAATCGATGACCGTAGTCGATGATTGAGTGACTTAAGTTTTGATAAAATGAAGTCCGGTGATTTATAAAATTAAGTCCAATTATTTTCAAACAAATATTTTTCTACCATATGAACATGGTATCATCACAATTAATCCTGCACAAAGATACGTTAGGTGGATAAGAAGCTTTTGTTGTTGCTGTAGGGCTAGAAGAAAACCATCTACAGATGCAGTGAGACCTCTTAAGTTGCATCTATCGTGCCAACTATCCATAGAGAGATCAAATTAAGCTCCGTTTCTTCTTTTGTTGACCCAAGAAATAATTACCCTTTCCTTTCGGCATCCAATCATCTTATTATGTGGAATCCGGATCGGGAACATTCTTATAAACCATGATATATGCATACATTAGTGAACATACATACAGATATATGGTGGTCGACATCACCCAAACAGCAACCGACTCATATCAATCAGATCATACAAAGGCATGAGGATTATGTGTTCATCAATCTCTAATCATCTAAACCTAACAATCATATCCTAGAATCCTAGTCCTTCAACATAGGCAAATATATTTTTCTGATAAGCACGTAGGATGATTATATAAGCCCTGTTAGATGATATAAATTTGAAAACATTCTCCCCCTCAATCAATGACTCATTTCATAAAAAGTTTTAACCATGCTAAAGTCATTGATTGGGTTTTGAAAATTTATGAAAATTCTTATTCTGATTGATTTTCAAGCAACTTGATATCCACCATTTTGAAATACAAGAAATATTTTTCTGAAGAATTTTAGACGAAAAAAAAATTTGTGTAGGAACAGCAGTCCTTCGACATACTTTCCTTGTTTTGATTTAGGATAAGTGCACGAATTTTGTGAAAATCATTTAAGCGTAGCACTTTCCTTCTTTGAAAAATGGGTTGCTATCTGAAATAATAGCAAACCTTGGTTTAAGCACGGGTTACAGTCTAAAGTAACTACAAGCCATTTTAAGAGACATGTTTAGAAAATAAATATTTACACCTTCTGCTCGAACTTCATCTAAAGTCCCGTGCCATTATTGAATGACATTTCTAAGACCATAGATGTTATCGATACCAGAAGACATGTCTTTGAAAAACAATTTTTTTTTTCAAATTTTCTGATTTTTTATGGATTTTTGAAGGTTTTATAGTTTTCTATTTTCTTTTTGTTGGTTTTATAATTTTTTATTTTGCTTTTTGATAAATATATACAAATAAGATGATATAGTTTAAGAAGATGGTGATACGAGTACCGAGATAAGGATATCGTTCAGCACTTAGAAGATAGAAGTCATCATTTCTTAAACTTTCACCACCAAAGCTTTCGAGACTCTTGAATGGACGTCAGAAATTGAGCCTACAGAAAGTGAGACTTTGGTAGCTTCCCCTCAAACCGACAATCTTCGAATAAAGACCATTTTCTCAAGAGGTAGAATGTGAAGAGAAACAATCTCATTGAATGAAGCTCAACACCCCGAAGAACACGAGAACACCGAAGTAACAAGTTTAAACAATGATCATCTTTGCGGTTATCAAACCTGGAATACATGATTAAGCTTTATCACGTGAACCTGTTGTTCCCCGATGTACACATTACTCTTCGAGTTTGAGCAGTTGTCTATTCGGGAGAACAATATGTCAACATCTTCATTTCATCAAATGCATTCCAGTTATCTTTCATATACCCATTCCGCCCATAATGTACACATGTACCCAACAAGAGAAGAGACGATGACATCCAAGTAACATGTTGAATCACTGATCATCTCTGCGGATATCAACTCCGGAATAACTGAATAAGCTCGATCATGTGAACATGTTGTGCGTCCCTGATGTACACATATCTCTCCCCTGATGGTTATGATCTCATCAAAATCATCATAACATTGTGTACATGAAGCAATAACCAGAAGCACTTTATCATAAGCCATATATAAGATGTCGATAAGCAATATCATCTCACTCACCAGGTATTCTTCTCAAATTTCTTCCTACTGAAGGCTGAGTTAACACATACCAAAAGTATCCAGAGACCACTTCCTCCGAAATGGTTGGAATAATACATCCTTCCCCCAAATATTTGGAATAATACATCCTTCCCCCAAATAGTTGGAATAACACACCAAAGGCTATGAGTTAAGCACTGAGTTTCTCTATGGCTATGACATTTGTCTTTCCCGGGATTACTTCAATATAAAAGAAGTATTAAGTTCATCACGTGTACTCGTTGTGTGTTTAGATGTATGTCTCCTTCCCCCTTGCTGGTTTTGATAACTCAGAATCAGCAACACATTATACATACCACATATTCTTGAAATATAGAAGAACAACAAATTAGCTCAAATGAGTCTTGTGAGAATCAACTGCTACAGAAACTCTCCTTGACTATCTTAACCAACCCAGATGTAGACAATTTGAAGTGACCACTGATGAAGCAAACCCGATATACCAAACTTGAAGCTGAAGTAGAATTCCCCGCATTTGTATCTTATGCTTGCACTAATGTTGGAAGAACGGTGTAGAGAATTCATGCTTCATGAAAATTTCTAAGTACTCAATACCCAATGAAAGTATGAGACATTAACACCTCTTGCGATTATCCACACCGTCATCTGCGTGTGACACTGAGTAAAAACAACGTAACTCCTAATAGTGATAGTTAACCAGGTCTTCAACCATCCACCCCGACTGCTGGTAACTAGATAAACCAAGTCTTCAACTCAAATTCTTAAGCTCGAGCAAGTTATCAAATAAGAACACGCCTTTGTGAAAATCAACTTCAATGTCAAATAAGTGATAAATGATTAACTTTGAAGTAATCAACTTGTGTCAAATGCCCAACACTTGAATAAACATACAATTGGATGTACATTGATCCACTGAATGAACCGGAACAAATGATTCATCAACATCAATGCCTTCTTCCTAAAGGTATACATGTAGAGACTGATATGGAAGATTCACCAATAATGTCTTCGATCGGATAAGGTAGTAATTTTCCTTAATGTTCATGTGGCTGATTTATAGCGTGCACAATGAGAGGAACAATAATCCGTGAAGATTTGGCAAAGGAATACCAAAGAGCGGATCATTATTCAATAGTGCAACTATAATATCATGATAGTCATTATCAACACCTTGTGAAGTAACTGGAGATAAGGTTTCTTGAGAATTCCGAGAAGTACTTCTTATATGGTGAACCAGTTGAGTCAGTAGGAACTGGAGCATAAGCTTCAGAAACTGGATGATCAACATTCGTTGGAGGTTGAAAGTACTCATCAAACATATCTTGAAAACAATGAATCCCAAATAGCAAATCCCAGTTGTCCTTAGTGAGTGAAGACGTTAGGCGTTGGAGAGTCGTTTGACCATAACTCAAGCATCCATCATCATGTAGTATATTCACTCTTCTCCCCCTCAAAAATTGCAAATGAGGTTTGCCGTTTTTGATTGAGCATGGAAAAACATGAAGCTTGTTGATGAAGAATGTCGATGAGAATGGTCATAAAAATGAAGATTTCTCTTCTTCTGAAGATAAAGCGCACTGAGGCGTACACTTTTCTTTTCTTTGAGGAACGGGGCCTGAAGTGTTATCTACAGACGCCATAGTGTTGAAGAACGAGGCCTGAACTGATGTGAACAGACATCATAGCCGAATGAATATCAAGATTGAGTTACTTGAACCCGTGAGTTATGAGATATCAATCCATTTGTAATCCATACTTTAAGCCAATCCATGTAGTGAAGGATCGAAGTATCTGCAACTGAGTAAGGACTACCTGCACTAATATTACAAACTTGATTGCATATATTTTGGTTAGTGACATTAGTATCCAAACCCTTTGGGGTTTCACAGTGAAACTTGATTTTGTCATTGGTAAACAGCTTTCCGGTAGGCATCCACCTAAGTTCAACATCCTTAAACATTTTACCAGACGGAATCCAATTATGGCAAGGTATAGGATTGGTGACATTCTTATGCACAGTGGAAGTGTTAGGAATTAGAAATTCCAGGTATTAAAGAGTCGGTCACCTCTAGTATATGTAATCGTTAGAAAGCTCGTAGTCGTAGTTCTTTTAAGCTAAGTAGTATTTAGTTAAGTAACACCGTGGAGGACGGACGGGTCTTTACCCACTGTATGCCTGATCCACAGCCCGTTGTGTGGCGTTTTATTGTAAGACTATAAATACTCTCTACCTTCTAAGGTAGAGAGTTGGAGCTCATAATAAGATTTTTCTTTCTCTCACTAAAGTTCCCTAAACCTCTAACTTTCTCTCTCTAAAACCTCTTGTACGCCTACTTTGTGTTATGGTTTGATGCGTATGTGAAATCCAGTAACTTACAATTGGTATCAAGAGCCATGGTTAGATCATCTCTTACATATCTTTGGATTTCTAGTAGTTTTTAGGTGGTTTTTGAGTTTGAAAAAGTTTAGTGGTTTTTGCATCATTTGGCTGATTTCTAGTCTTAAAGTTTTGATTTTGATAGTACTTTTGTGTTTAGAATCATCACAAGTGTTTAGGTTTTGACTTTGAAGGCTTGAATCATCGTGGTTGTGTTGTTTTTGGATTGAAAAGTGGTGTTTATGTGATTTTTCTCGCTAGCGACTTGGTTCTCGGTGTGATATTCATCATAGCGACTTGCTTCATAAAAAGTTAGCGAGTTGGAGTGTTATTTGGTAGCGATTTGGTCCTAGCGACTTGTCTATTGAGACAAGCCGACAAAAAGTACACTTAGTGGATTCTCCACTACGGGTAGCGACTTGGTGTAAGTTAGCGACTCTACTTTATATTGTTAGCGACTTGGTGTTAGCGAGTTGGTACCTAGCGAGTTGCTATTTAGCGACTTGACAAATTAGCGACTTGGTGCTTAGCGACTTGCTGTCAAAATTTTGCTAGCGACTTGGATTGTAGCGAGTTGTTATATAGCGACTTGGGACTATAGCGACTTGGCACTTAGCGACTTGGTTCAAGGTTTCCTAGCGACTTGGGTGATATCCTTTGAATACGGTTTTCTCTTGATTTAGTAGAATCCCGTGAAAGAATATATTTCCCGGTTTAATCATAGAGTTATAAAATCCCCGTTTAATCTGTCATCATGTCTACCAACGTTCCTACAACCATCTCCACTGTTGCCGAGGATGTTCAAGCAGCTGGTTCAGATACTCGTCCACCCATGCTTGACAGAGCTGACTACGACTCTTGGGCTCAACGAATCAGATTGTACTGTCTTGGAAAGGAAAATGGAGTCAACATTCTCAAATCCATTGATGAAGGATGTTAGCCTTAATAGTTTTATTAGAAGTGATGGTCATTCACGATTAGGAACTTTGTAACGTGTGTTAGATATCGTGATAGAATAGTCAACGGGCTCGTAGATTGGACTAAGCTAAATGGGCTTTAGTTTAGTTAAGCTAGCATTGAATAATGGCGTGTAACCCATGTCCAAACCCAAGTCCACGAAAAGCCCAAGCCAAGCCCATAGGAAAGCCTTTTAGGTTTTCATGTCTTGTACTATAAATACCCCTCAAGTGGTCATTTGAGGGGTGTGCTTGAAAGTGTGTGTGTGTGTTTTTCCTTTGGAATATACAACATCTTGTGTTCATCTTTATCTCACATCATACACGAATTTATATCTTCAAGTCACCATCTTTCTCATCTTATTTCTAAGCTTTGTTTGTGTTTTTTTCACGTGGGTATACTTGTATACGTGTTGGGTTTGCTTGGTAAAGTGATAAGGTTGATAAAACTAAGGTCCTACAATTGGTATCAATCGCCTAACAATGGTTTAGGAGTGTTTGTGTTTGGTTTGAAGGGGTTACGCGTAAAAGGCTCTCGTTATACGTTTTTGTCACGCTTAAAACTTTAATTTTTGCACTCAAAAATTCAAGATTCTTGTGGTTTAAGGTTTATTTGGTGCTAAAGTTTCAGTTTTTTGCAAAAAGTTTGAAGCTTTACGTGTTTTTCTTCATTTTTAAGCTCGTATTTGGTTCTTTGGTCATTTCTACTCGTAACTTTTCTAAGCACTTTGGGTGAAAAAGGTCAACATTTTTGGGTTATTCGAGTGTTTTTAAGGATATCTGTGCAAGAGAAATCGGTTGAATCATTGAAATTTTTTTACGAGTAGGTCAAAACCCTAGTTCTACTCGTAAGAAAGTCAACTACGCATAAGTTTTCTACTCGTAACTTTTTGGTGAAGAATCTTCGTGCTCTAACGGTGACTCAGTGCTTCCCTCACTTGGATAAGTGTGTGGAACACTTCGACTTTTGGATATCTCTTACACTGTGATAGTGTAAAGGATTTTTGGGCAAAACCCTAATCTTACGCATAAGTTTCGACTTACGCGTAGAATACTTTACGCATAAGCATTTTTCTTACGCCTAAGTTTTCTTACGCATAAGCTAAATCTTACGCATAACTTTTTCTACTCGTAACTTTAAACCTACGCATAAGATCCTACGCCTAAGGAATCCTACGCCTAAGATCCTACGCATAAGATCCTACGCCTAAGTTTCTACTTGTAACTTGTGTTTCTACGCCTAAGCTCTATTCTACGCATAAAGGTTAAAAAAAAAAAAAAAAAAAAAAACAAAAAAAAACAAAAACAAAAAAAAAAGTTTTTTGGCGGGAAAACTTGAGTAAAAATTAAATTTTTGAGGAGACTAAACGTTCAATTTTTACGCGAGATTCAAATTTTGGTTTAACTGTGAAAATTTTGGTCAAAAATTCAAATTTTTGGGCCTAAATTCAAATTTTTCGGGTCAAATTTTGCGTCAAAATTGTCATAACTCAAATTTTTCATACGACCTTAGAATTGATTTTTATAGTGAATTTCAAATTTTGGGCGAAAATTTTTTAAGAACCGAGTTTACGAGTACGACTTTCGGAATCACCTCAACCGAGCTTAATCATCATCAACCACAACTCCTTTATCGTTGAATCGATCCTACATCAACTTTATCAGATCGTAACTTCATCAATGGCAACTCAACAAGACATTCATGCAGCCGGTGCCGAAAACCGTCCTCCTATGTTGGAAAAAGGTGGTTATCTTCAATGGACAAGTCGAATGCTTCGTTACATCAAGACAAAACCTAATGGAAAATTGATGATCAAATCCATTCAGGATGGACCCTTCATACCTCGACAAGTCCAAGACCCTGGAAATCCTGATGCAACACCTCCCACCCCACCATTTTTTCGTCTTCAAAAAGAATCGGAATACTCTGAAGAGGATCAGAAGAAAGTCGAAGCAGATGACATGGCAATTCATATTATCCAACTGGGTCTACCAAGAGACATCTTTGCTGCTGTAGACAGTTGTGAAACTGCTTTCGATATGTGGGAACGTGTTAGACGACTTTGTCATGGAACAGAAATTGGTCAACAAGACACAGAGAACAAGTTGCTAACTGCTTGGGAGAAGTTTACATCTACTCTAGGAGAATCCATTGAATCCTACTATGGAAGGTTCTGTACTTTAATGAATGAGCTGATCAGAAACAAGCTGACACCCAGAACTATCGTGAGCAACATCAAGTTCTTGAACAATCTACCAGAAGAATGGGGACGATATGTCACTATTGTCAACCAAACAAAAGACTTACATCAAGTGAACTTTGATCAACTCAACGATTTTCTGAAACAAAATCAAGCTGAAGTGAATGAAGTCAGGCAAGAAAGATTAGCAAAGAATCATGATCCATTGGCACTCATTGCAAAGACTCAAACTCCAGTGAATACACAACAACAACCTTCATCATCTTCCAATAACAACAACTTGCAGCAATACATCCCTCAACAACAAAACTATCCACCTGAACAACAACATTACCAGGAACAAGGAATCACTGATCTTGAAATGGAACAAGAAGAAGCTTTGTCACAAGCATTTGCATTCTTGGGTAAAGCATTCAGAGGTCGCTATTCCACACCAACTAACAACAACCAAAGGATTTCATCAAACACTCGCAACAGGCAAGTTGCACAGCCGGGTGTGAATATGGGTCGTCAAGGTCAAATGGTTGGAGTTATTGGGAATCAGCAGGGATATGCTACTGGATTTCGCATGGGTAATCAGGCGGTTCCGAATCAGGGTAATCAGATGGGTCAGAATGTTGGGAATAGAGCAGTAGGTAATCAGAATGGGAATGTTGCAGCTCCAGTCGTTGGGAATTATGGAAATGTGAATCAGGGTAATCAGGTTACGTGTTATAACTGTCAAGGAGTGGGTCACATGGCAAGAAACTGTCCCACTAAACCGCACAAGAAGACTGGTGATTTTCTTCGAAAAGATGCTTTGTTAGCAGATAAGCAAGCAGCGGGGTTACAGTTAAGTGCTGAGGAAAATGACTTTTTCGCTATTGTGGATGAATTGGAAGACCTCGAGGAACTCAATGCAAACTGCATCTTCATGGCAAATCTTCAGGAGACTAAGTACGACACTGATTCTGACGCACCTCCTGTCTATGACGCCAACGCAGTATCTGAGGTACCAATCATTGATCCATGCTATAACAATGTCATATTTGATGTGTTTACTCATAACGAACAGCATTCTGTGACATCAGCACCTACTTATGATACATACATGGACAATCCGAGTTGTAGCAATACTAACTCTGAGACTCCAGATGTGGATCCTAGTGGAGACTGTGTGGCACAAAATACTGAGACTGATGAGGAAACACGTGCTTATTTTGAATCATTAATCAACAACTGTGGCATTGAAATTGAGAAAGTTAAAAAGGTCAATCGCGATGTTAAGGCCGCGAATGCCAAATTGACCGCTGAGCTTGAGAGTTACAAGGAGAACGCAAAAGCCTTTGAATTTCAGAAAAACAAAGAATCAGAATTAGAAATTGGTTATCGAAATTTGGTTTCTCAAGAACAACTTTTGCAAATCAAGTACAACACACTCGATGTGAATTTGAACTTGAAAATTAAATCTTTAAACAAGGAAATTTCAGATTTAAATAACCAACTTTCTAAACAAAAAGAAATGTTTTCTAATCTTGAAAAAGAGAAGAAGCAATTGATAACTGATTTTTCAAAACGAGAAGATTCTCTTCTTGATGAAATTCTTGATAAAAATGAAAAAATCCAAACTTTGGAAAATTTGCTTCTTAAAACGGGTCATTCTGCTCAAACAATCAAGATGCTTTCTAATCAAGTAAATCCGCGTTTTCATACTAATAATAGAATGGCACTTGGTAACGACCCTTCTTCGTTCCTCAAGAAAGCTCAGAAATCTCAGAATGTGTTAAACAATGGAAATGTTTTGCATAAACCCATAATTGTTCGTGATTCTCTTGAAACGTTGGAACTATCTGAGGAGAGTAGATCAAAAATGAAACAAAAGAATCCGGAAATCAAACCTATTGATTATAACAAATGGAACCAAATTAACGGAATTACTTTTGTTAATCAAAAAGAAAAGTCAAAGTTCTCCATCACATCAAGTGTTTCAAACAAAGAGTCAACACCTGCTTCAAAATCTGTTTCAAAACCAGTGGTTGTCTCAAATTCTCTTTCGAACATTGAACAAATGTCTTCAAATAATCCTTTTAACACAAGTGATGCGAGAAGTATTTTAGACAATGTGAAAACTAGAATTGTGGATCTTCAAGACACTGTTAAAACTAAAACCACTATTACACCTAACAACTGGTTCTCTAGTTTTGACATCGAACAAAGAAAGTTTTTTGAAACTCAAATTGCCCCTCAGCTGAATGCCATCAGTGCAAGGGTAATTCATTTTGAACAAGCGTTTTTGAAAGAAACAACTGACTTTGTCAAGGATCATAAATCCCTGGTAAAGCAAGCTAATGACCGTGTTGAACAAATCAAAGTTTTGGAAACTTTAAATGACTCTCTCTTCGAAGATGTTCTGACTACTGATATTATGTCCATCATTTTGCAAACATATTCTGTTGAAGATCATGAAAGACTCCAGTCTGAGACCTCCGAAATTGTTTCAAAATATGAAAAAGCACTTGAGAAAATTGAAAAAGAAAATATCTCATATTTTAAACAACTTGATCGTAAAACTGAGGAATGCAAGTATGACAAATTGTCGTATGAGCGTGCCTACAATGACATGAAAGAGAAAAATGATCTTTTGAGGGCTCAGCTGGAATGTCAAAAAGGAAAGGCAGTGGATATTAAGATTACAAAACCATTGACTGAGGAGAAAGCAAATGTTCCCAAACCGGTTTCCAAACCAAAAATGTCTGTTTCTATGCCTCCTCCAAAAGTCAATGAGAAAAATGTTTCATCAAAACCAGTCACTCCACCTGCCATACCTAAACATAATGTTGATAAAGGAAAAGCGGTTATAGAGAAACCAACAGTTTTAGCACCTGGACTTTTTAAGATGAGTACCACTAATGCGTCTGCCTCCACATCTAAAACATATGGATCAAACGACATAAGTTTAGAAAAGCACTCTAAAGAGACTAGGAAAGCTGAAACCACTTCTCTAGATAAGATTGTGAATCCTAATGAGTGTTCCTTACCTTCTACAGGACTAGGAAGCACCTCTAGGAGCAGCAGACTAAAGCCTAAGAGCAATACAAGTAACAATAGAGTCTCGCTTGCCTCTAAGAGTAGTCGCTTGAATAAAGAGAAGAAAGTAGAAGAACACCCTAGGAATTTACCGCTTTGTAATAAGAAAGACATTTCATCTGAATGTAATGAACCTATGAAATCTGCTAAGTTTAATGAATCTGTTGAATCTGTTTGTTTAACTGGCAAGAAATCTGTAACTAATGTTCATGATGATTGTGTTTCTAAGAATGAGATTGTTAAGCCTGTTAAGAAGAATGTTCCCAAAAGAACTTATGCTAAACGAATAGGAAGACTAGTCGCGAGACTTAGGCTTTACACTACTGATAGAGAGCATAATGTTTACTTTAGGGATGACATTTGGAAACCCACGGGTAGAACTTTCACACTCGAGAATGGAAGAATGAGTGATGCACCTGTCTTACCAATAGATGACTTCTATGAGTGTGATCAGGATTTTACCTCTAACCCAAAGGAACCAAAATCAAAACGGTTTCCAAACTCTTCTTCTTCTGTGATTGGCAGGTTATCGAAATATGTCTTTGGATCGTCGACTCGGGTTGCTCCAAGCACATGACCGGGAATCTGAAGCTGCTGATCAATTTCGTCTGGCAATTCATGGGAACCGTACATTTCGGAAATGATCATGTAGCAGCTATCATGGGTTATGGAGATCTACCTTTCGGAAATTATTTGATCACTCGGGTTTACTATGTCCAAGGGTTGGGACACAATTTGTTCTCAGTCGGGCAGTTCTGTGATGCAGATTTAGAGGTTGCTTTTAGGAAAAATGCTTGCTTCGTTAGAAACTTGGATGGCACTGATCTCTTAACTGGGAATCGTGATACAAACTTGTATGCTATCGACATCAACAAAATGGCCTCTTCATCACCAATATGTCTTATGACACGAGCATCTGGAACACAGTCCTGGTTGTGGCACAGACGGTTATCCCATCTCAATTTCGACACCATCAACAAAATTGCCAAAGACAACATCGTCAATGGACTTCCAAAGTTCAAATACACCAAGGATCACTTATGTCCATCATGCGAACAAGGAAAAAGCAAAAGAGCATCATATAAACCCAAATCCGTACCTAGTTCGGAAGCAAGGTTGCATATGTTGCACATGGACTTATGTGGCCCAATGAGAGTTGAAAGCATTAACGGGAAAAAGTATATTCTTGTTATCGTCGATGACTATTCGAGATATACATGGGTTAAGTTTCTGAGATCAAAAGACGAAGCACCAGGCATCATCATCACCTTTCTGAAGCGAATTCAAGTACTTCTTCAAACTCCAGTAAGGGTTGTAAGAACAGAAAACGGCACAGAATTCACTAATCAGGAGTTAAGAGCTTATTTTGAAGATGTTGGAATTACTCATCAGACATCAGCTGTTAGAACTCCACAGCAGAATGGGGTAGTTGAAAGAAGAAATAGAACTCTTGTGGAAGCTGCTCGCACAATGCTAATCTATTCTAGTGCACCGTTATTTCTATGGGCTGATGCGGTTGCCACTGCTTGTTTCACTCAGAACCGATCCCTAATCCATCCTAGATTCAATAAAACACCATATGAGCTTGTGAACAACAGAAAACCTGATATCTCTTACTTTCACGTGTTTGGCGCTTTGTGCTATCCTACGAATGACAGAGAAGATCTTGGAAAACTGAAAGCAAAAGGTGATATTGGAATCTTCATTGGATATTCAGATAACTCGAGGGCATTCAGGGTGTATAACAGAAGGCTAAGGAGGATCATGGAGACGATGAATGTGACGTTTGACGAACTTTCACAAATGGCTTCTGAGAGACTCGCTCTAGAACCCGCACTAAACCGACAGACTTCTGGACACATCAGTTCAGGACTCGTACCTCAAAGAGCTCAATCAACTTCGTTTGATAATCCTAAAGAACAAGAATGGGAGAATTTCTTCGAGTTAATGTTCGATGAATACTATGGTGGAACTTCGACAAATGCATCAAACCATCATTCCGCTGCACCCGCTCAAAATCATCCTCCACCACCAACAGAAGATGCATCTACAACGGTCGAAACCAATGCACCAACTCCATCAACATCATCTACATCTACTCAAGTTATTGCACCCGTTCTACCAACAGTTGATGAGCAAAACCAAAACCAGAACGATGCAACGTTAGATGAAGACTTATTTGAAAACCCGTTTGCTACGGAATCAGCTGAATCTTCTTCAAACTTACGAGAACCTTCTAACTCGCATACGTATAACCAACAGTATCCTTCTACTCTGAAGTGGACAAACGACCACCCAATTGAACAAGTTATTGGTGAACCTTCAAGGCCAATTCAGACGAGACGTCAACTTGCCACCGATTGCGACTTGTGCATTTACCTTTGCTCAATTAGCAATCTAGAGCCAAAGAACATTCGTGAGGCAATGGCAGATCCCGCATGGATAGAAGCAATGCAGGAGGAACTTCTTCAATACCGTCTACATGACTCTTGGGAAAAGGTTCCAAGACCAATTGACGTTCGTGTCATCGATCTCAAATGGTTATGGAAGAACAAACGGGATGAAGAGATGACTGTAATTTGCAACAAAGCTCGTCTTGTGGCCAAAGGATACAGACAGGAAGAGGGAATAGACTTTGAAGAGTCATTCGCGCCGGTAGCTAGACTAGAAGCAGTCAGGATATTCTTGGCCTATGCAGCTCACAAAAACATCACGGTTTATCAGATGGACATTAAGACCGCTTTCTTGAATGGAACTCTGAAAGAAGAAGTGTACGTGAGTCAGCCAGAAGGCTTCATAGACATGGAACATCCAGACTACGTCTACAAACTCAAAAAGGCTATATATGGTTTGAAACAAGCTCCGCGAGCGTGGTATGACGAACTGTCCTCTTTCCTTATCCAAAACAATTTCACCAAAGGAACAGTTGATCCTACCTTGTTTACACAAAAATGCAAAAACGACATTTTGATTGTTCAGATTTATGTGGACGACATCATCTTTGGGTCCACTAATCCGATACTTTCAAAACATTTTGAAAATCTCATGAAAAGCAAATTTGAAATGTCCATGATGGGGGAACTAAAATTCTTTCTTGGTTTACAAATACATCAGTCCCCTCGTGGAATTTTTATTAATCAAGCTAAGTACACAACTGAGATTTTGAAAAATCATGGTATGGACAATTGTGACTCGGTCGGAACACCAATGGTAACATCACCAAAAATTGGAGCCGATTTGTTTGGGAAACCTATTGATCCGAAGAAATATCGGAGCATGATTGGTTCTCTCATGTATCTTACTGCTAGTCGACCAGATATTCATTTTGCTGTTTGCTTATTAGCGCGGTTTCAGGCTAAGCCTACCGAACTGCACCTCAAAGAGGTTAAACGGATCTTTCGGTACCTGAAGACATCCATTCACATGGGACTTTGGTATCCGAAGGAATCCGGATTTGATCTAATTGCCTTTTCAGATGCGGACCACGCAGGTGATCAAGTTACAGCAAAAAGTACATCTGGAGGAGCACAATTTTTGGGCGAAAAGTTAGTAAGCTGGTCTTCAAAGAAACAAGATTGCACTGCACTATCAACCGCTGAAGCTGAGTATGTGTCTCTATCTGCGTGTTGTGCTCAAGTTCTATGGATGAGAACACAACTCACAGATTATGGCTTTACTTTCGATAAAATACCTATGTATTGTGACTCGAAAAGTGCCATAGCCATATCATGCAATCCTATTCATCACTCAAAGACTAAGCATATCAGAGTCCGCTACCATTTCATCAAAGAGTACGTCGAAAATGGTACTGTTGAATTATTCTTCGTGAAGACTGATTACCAACTCGCCGATCTATTAACTAAAGCCCTTCCAAAAGAAAGGTTTGAGTATTTAGCTCGACGAATTGGAATGCGAAGCCTAACCCCTGAGGAGTTAGAACGTCTTCTCGATTCTTCTTGAAAATGATTTTCCAAAAAGCTTCGCTGTAAATATTTTTGAAAAACAAAATACAAAATTTGAAAAACCAACAAAAGCAAAATATAAAAATATAAAATCTTTCAAAAATACAAAAACAATAGAAAATCAAAAATCCAAAAATATTCTTCTACGACATGTCTCTTGTATAATCGATATTCTGTACGTATCTAGAAATGTCATTCAACAATGATACGGGCATGTACAGATGCTTGAGCGAGAGTTCTTTAATATGTTTTCTAAAACATGTCGTTTCTCAAAATTTCTTCATAAAATGGCTTTCGTATACATCAGTACGAAACCCGGACCGAAATGATGACTTTTGATTATTTTAAAATCAAATCTCGTGCTTTGATCGAAAAATGAGGTGTACGCTTCAGTGCACTACATTTAAAAATGGTGAGAAATCATCATCATCTTGAGCACCTTTTCAAGATTGTGCAAAAAGATTTTCAAAAACTTTCAAAATATTTTGTGCTCAAGATAACTCCCTCTAAAACCCTTTAATTGATTATGCTTTATTAAAGGGGGAGTATAAAACAAAAATGTTCCAAATTCATGCTTAAATCAAATCCGTTTGTCTCCCCAAAAAGATTCAAAAATGTTTTTAATCTGTTGATATCAAAAATATCACATATATGCTATTTTTGAGGGGGAGGAGACGTGATTAAAATGTGATCAATATCGTTGTTTGAATCTCAAATGAGCTCGACTCAGACGGAACCAATGAATTGACGAGCAATTATGTACCATCTCGAGAAACTTTCTATGACTTGACCAGGACGGGTAATAATTTCAAGCTAGTTCTCTAGTGATGTAAACGTGTCTCGAATCGGTCTTGTTCATTTAAAGTCGATCAATTCAAAAAGTGCGAACTCTACCCTCACTGTGAAGATTTAAGTTAAAACAATATAAGCACATGTGAAGGGGGAGTATTTCTGAAAATATAAAACTCTCAAGGTGTTAACAAAATCATGTTTTATAATCATAAACACTTTGAGAGATTTTCAAGAAAAAGGTTTTTATGACAACAATAGGACAGTCATGGAGTTATAAGGTGACTAAGGATAGGAAATCCGTCCTATGATCCGCCAGAGCCGGAGGGATCTACCCAAGGACATCACAAATTGTTAGTATTAGAAGTCCTTAGGAATGATTGAAAAAAGTAGTAATGTGAGAAAGGAGAAAGAAGGGGTTGAAGAATTAAAAAGAAATGTAATGAAAGAAAGGGTGAAAAGAAATAGCCCTCCATATTCAACCTTAGGGCAGAAACCGGGTTCAATTCATCTGCTACTGGTTGTCACTAGTTGACACTGGTATTGAAGACCAAGACGTCATGGACCCAGTGACGCACTGCACTAAACCTTCTAGCCACTCAATTCCTCTTAAAAAGGATTTGTTTCATTCTCACTGGGAACCCTACATAATCTATTGACTTTCTCTTAGAGATCGTTGGTATTGAAGAAGGAGACCCTCTCCCAAGTCTCCGCTCAGGAAACCAAAATGCACTATTGAGTCTAGAGCCACGAGATTCATCAAAATATCTCATAGGAACACATGACATGACATCGCTTGTTGTTCATCAATAAGGGCACAAGTGATATATTATAGAGTCCTACGCAGGTCTTAGCAATCTGCCAGAACATTTATGAGAAGTTTCACATCAGTGATCTTCAGTGATTGAATGGAAACTCCTGCCAGGGTCAACATCAAACAGCCCTGACAGCAGGTCACTTCGGTAATTCTCCGTGGATTACGCTTAGTGTGTCTCAAACGGTCTACAGTCGTGGGGTGATGCTTCGGTGTACCTCAGCGACTCATCTGAACTGTAGATGTACTTCGGTATATCGTGTTATCTCACTTGTGGGACTCCAGTTCAGGAACGGCCTCTGTGAGAATTAGAGACGTGTTTTCACACTATGCTGTTAACACCCTCGAAATTCAAACTTGTAAGTGCCGGAATCCGCTTATTACTAACAATGTTTTATGTTTTCTTCTTATGGAAGCTTCGGAGCGGATGGATCGTGCAGACTTGCCACATGCTCATACCAACAACACATGAAAGTTCTCATCATAATCAAAGAAGATGATTCTTCGTCAATGTCAAAGAATCTACAAAGTGTAAAGACTCGAGAACTTCATCATTGGAAACCCAAAAGACAAATAGAAGTGTGAGCATGGTGGAGAAAGACGTGGAGACACCTAACCAACGAAGTTGACAATGGCAGACAACCACATTATCTGATCACAAAGCATGAAGGAACAAAGAATCTAGACTATTCAATATCTACACACAAAGTTCTTGCTCGAGAAAAGTAAAGACCTAATCAAGTGGAGCATCATTTGAATGACCACCCCTTAGGGGGAGATTGTTAGCCTTAATAGTTTTATTAGAAGTGATGGTCATTCACGATTAGGAACTTTGTAACGTGTGTTAGATATCGTGATAGAATAGTCAACGGGCTCGTGGATTGGACTAAGCTAAATGGGCTTTAGTTTAGTTAAGCTAGCATTGAATAATGGCGTGTAACCCATGTCCAAACCCAAGTCCACGAAAAGCCCAAGCCAAGCCCATAGGAAAGCCTTTTAGGTTTTCATGTCTTGTACTATAAATACCCCTCAAATGGTCATTTGAGGGGTGTGCTTGAAAGTGTGTGTGTGTGTGTTTTTCCTTTGGAATATACAACATCTTGTGTTCATCTTTATCTCACATCATACACGAATTTATATCTTCAAGTCACCATCTTTCTCATCTTATTTCTAAGCTTTGTTTGTGTTTGTTTCACGTGGGTATACTTGTATACGTGTTGGGTTTGCTTGGTAAAGTGATAAGGTTGATAAAACTAAGGTCCTACAAAGGACCATATCGGGTTGAGACTACTAGAGACTTAATTGATACTGCTGAAGATGGAACAATGATCTATGGAATTGACAGACCAAAGACATATGATGAGCTCGATGATAAGGAGAAAAAGAGATTCGATGCTGATATCAGGGCTTCTAACATCGTACTTCAAGGTCTTCCAAAAGATATCTACAAGCTGATCAATCACAACACCGAAGCAAAGGCAGTGTGGGATAATGTCAAGATGCTTCTCTCAGGTTCTGAATTAACTATAGAAGACAGAGAATCACAACTCTATGATGAATTTGAACACTTCAAGATGAAACCAGATGAGAGTGTCTATGAGTACTATGTGAGATTCCACAAGCTTGTTAATGATATGAGGAACATCAGAATGACTATGCCTAACATTCAGCTGAACTCAAAATTTGTGAACAACATGAATCCCGAATGGCACAAGTTTGTCACTTCTGTGAAGCTCACTAAAGGATTAAAGAATACAAACTATGAGCAATTGTATGCCTTTCTTCTCCAGAATGAGAGATATGCTATGTTTGAAAAAAGGATTCTGGAGCAGTTCAAAACCAATCAGGGAGAAACCAGTTTATCAAATGATTCAACTGTATTTTTCACCAATGATGGAACCACTACTAAAACATCTCATGTCATTCAAGATCCATGCTTCAAACAACCTGATGCCAATGCTGTCATGGAACACTTTATCAATAAGCTGGCTTATATGGTTAAACAAAACTTAACATTCTCACCACATACCAACAAACTTCACACTAATAATGAAATCAGGACTGCATCCAATCTACACAACCATGCTTTGGTCAGAGATGGAAAGGTTACAGTACAACCAGCTCAAGGAAGACAAAATGAACAAAGAAGAGGTGGAGTAGGAGGAGGGTATGTGGAAAATCAGAATAGAGGAAGGAATGGAAATCAAGGACAAGTAAAGCTGACCAAGTGTTACAACTGTGGAGGTGAGGGACACATTGCAAGGAACTTCACATCGCCAAAACGCCCTTAGAATGCAGAGTACTTCAGGGATAAGATGTTGCTTGTGCAAGCTCAGGATAATGGTGCAGCTTTGGATGAAGAGGAGTTGTTGTTCTTGGCTGAGGGAAATGCTAAGACATATGATGCAGATGTGGATGAGCAACCAATTCAGGAGATAGGCCATAATCATCAGAATGCCTTTCAAGTAGCTGATTGTGATGCATACGACTCTGATGTTGATGAAGAACCCACTGCACAAACCATCTTCATGGCTAGCATTTCTCCAATGGTCTCTCCTAAAGTCTCTTCATCACCAATAGCTGGTCCATCCAAAGACAAACTCATTTCTGAGGTATTAAAATTATACGATGAAGTTGATGAGCAAAAGATACATAACGAAGTACAATCAACTGTATTTATTGAGTCAGATATTGAAAATATGGGTAATATCAATGTTATCCCATATGATCAATATGTGAAACAAAGTGAAAGTGAGATTGTACCAAGTGATGCATCTTCTGCAGTCAATAATGATTATGTTTTTGATGAATTCACTGCATGTGCCCCTGATGATTCTGTCATCTCTGAACTGAATGCCTATAAAGAACGTGTTGCTATTTATGAACAACGTGCAAATTTTGAGTTGACCACCCGTGAGCAGGAAATGGATGACCAAATGCATACAACTATTAGAAAAAGTAGGTTTTGAGAAGAAGTATTAAAACAAGAGTTAAACTCCTTACAAGAAAAGCTTTCTAAAACTGCTAAGCAAAAATAAGAACTTCAAGAAAATGTTAAAATGCTTAAGCAAGAATTCAGTGCTAAAGAATCAAAACTTTTGAATGATTTTTCTAATCTAAAAACCTTGAAAAACAAGCTTGAAAATAAGTTGTACGTACAAGGAAATACTATTCAGACTGCTCACTTAATCACTAAGCATAGTGTCTTAAGCGATAAGCATAGCATTCCCCTTGTTGAGGAACCAAATCCAGAGGTCATAAAAAAGGCTAGAAATGCTCATAAGGTTCTTTATGATGGCAATGAAATTCTTAAACCTAGACAAAAACCTAGTTGCGTTAAGTGCACAGAGGAAGATAAGAAATCAGATGAAGTCACTAGGGAGAAGATGAACAAGAAACTAGATGATCCTAAATGTAAAGAGAAGAAAATAATTATCACACCCCATGACTACAAAAAGGAGAATTGGATCTCCTTGAACATGTTTAAGCCTCAAACATTGTTGACTCCTGAACAAGTGTTCTGGAAAATAGACTTAGATAAGCAGAAAGCGGAAAATATTGTTGAAACAAACTCTCCCCTTAGGAAAATGCCTAAAGCGACTGTGTATCCTCCCAATACACCAATGCATCTAGTTCCTAGAACTATTGCCACTAAAAGCAAGACCTTAATCAGTCAATATGTTATTTTTCAACTATTTGGTGATTTTGAGAAAACTTGCAAGAAAAGGATCACACCCACTGGTATTACTGAAGGGGAAAGGGGTTTTGAGCAAACAAAAAAATGTTATTTAACTGAAGTCATGCCTTTCTTTAAACAACTAAAAGATCATTTTGAAAGTCTTAAAAAGGGAATGAATTTAGACATTAAAGAAATGGAAAAGGAATTTGATGTAATGATAGTTGAGGTTAGTGATTATGAGCGTGCACTAAAATATAATGAGATTGAGAGAAAGAACTTGCATACATTGAATGAGACTCTTATTACTGAATGTGTTGCTCAAGATGTGTTTTTCACTGCTACAAATTGTTCCATTAACGCTTCTCAATTTCATGAATTATCTGTTGCCCTGAAAGTCTCCCATGATCGTGTCATTGAGCTTGAAAAGACTAATTCTAAACTAACTTAGAAAATTGAACTGGATGATCACGACAATGTGGTTAAACATTTTTCTAAATTAGAGGTTGAACATTTTAATCTACAACTAAAATGTCAACATCTTAAAGAAAATGTAAAAACTTCAAATATCAAGACATCCTCAGATGCTCCAGAGTTTGATGCAGTTTTTCAAATAAACAAACGTGATGAACAGATTCATGCTCATTGTAACACGATCAGAAAATTGAAAGCCCAAATCTCTCAATTAAAGGGTGAAAAGAACAATGTCACTGGCTCCCAAATGCCTCCTCCTTTAGATTCTCAGAATTCTCAAACGTTTCATCTTCAAAACTTAGTAAATGCATTACAAAAGGAAAACAAAAGTTTTCTAGAAGAAAATGAAAAGGTTAAACATCATTTCAATTAGTTATTTGAATCAATAAAGGTCACTCATAACAAAAACAACGAACAAATAGCTTCATTGCAAAAGGAAATTGAGAATCTGAAGAGCCAGGTAAAAGGGAAAATGCCAATGACCAATGGGGAGAATGGTGTATCAAAGGTTTACTCTAGTAACAAATATGCTTTGTCTGTGAAATATGTTCCCCCTCATCTCAGGAATAACAAACTTGCTATTCAAACATATTTCTCATCCCTTAAGGATTGTCTAGAATGTCTACGTGAGATTGTTGAAGAGGATAAATTAGAGAAACCACTTGACAATGCAATTGGGCATGCATGCTTATATGTCAAACGATCTCAAGAAATTCTAGAATGCTTAATTACAATATGCCCAAAGTCCTTAGGTGAGAGAGTTAATCCTTTGATTCCTTGTTCTATGCCTAGTGCCAAGTATGATATTCATTCGATGCCCGATGTTTTGAATGTGATCCGTAGTGTGCCTTCAAGTAGTTCAGATTCCAGATCTGTTAGTGCTAAGAAAGCGAACTCTAGTGTGCCTTCCAGAAGTACAAATCCCAGCACGTCTAGTGTTAAGAAAGTGAACCTTAGTGTGCCTGCATGTAGTTCAGATCCCAGCACATCTAAACAGGAGAAGCAAAGAGTAGCAAAACCAACTAATGTTCCCATTCCATCTACAGGAGTAATCGGTAACATTAAAGCGAGCAGGTCAAAGTCTCAAGACAATACAAGAAATGACAGGACCTCGCAAGCTAAGAATGTGCATTGGAAGAGAGTAGAAGACCAATCTAGGAACTTTAAGTTTGAGCCGAATAAAACAAATTGTGTTGATTCTAGTATTAGCCATAGGCGTACTATAATTAATTCGAATTCTGATACTACTTGCAAACCTTGTAATGATGTCTGCTTGAATTCTGGTGCTAATCATGAATGTGGTATGAATACTTTGTCTAATACTGTCAAATCCCCAGTGAATCTTGTCAATGAAAAATATCATGCTAAGAAGGCAAAAAGGCAAAGGCGAAAGAAAGTTAGAAAAAAATGGAAACTCACAGGAAGAACAATTAGTAAGATAGGCTATCATTGGATACCCGTTGGTCATAAGACTAATCAGACAATGCCCACTAGAAAATGGATGCCTACTAGTAGAACTATTCCCTTAAGAAGTGAGCACACTTTGAATAGGGCTAATACAGACACTAGTACTGCATCTATTCATAATGATTCCATTGCCTTAATTTCTGATATGAATGCTTCTATTTCTGATGTGGGTGTTCCAACCATTGTTACTAACCAAATGGAACCCATTCTTGCATGGGGATCCCAATTATCCAGTTATCCATTCTTGTCTGTGTTCAACTGCAGATCTTTCAAATCGTTCTGTGGTACCTGGACTCAGGCTGTTCCAAGCATATGACTGGCGACCGGTCGCGGCTCATGAACTTCGTGAGCAAATTCATCGGGACAGTTAGATTCAGGAATGATCATTTCGGTGCAATTATGGGTTATGGAGATTATGTTGTTGGTAAAAGTGTTATCTCCAGAGTATATTATGTAGAAGGTCTTGGTCATAACCTGTTCTCTGTTGGTCAATTCTGCGATTCTGATCTAGAAGTAGCCTTCAGAAAACATACTTGTTTCGTTAGAGAACTTGATGGTAAGGAACTTTTAAGAGGTTCACGTGGTTCAAATCTATACACCATCTCTATCGAAGATATGATGAAGTCTTCTCCAATTTGCTTGTTGTCAAAGGCTTCTAAAACAATGTCATGGTTATGGCATCGTCGTCTCAATCACTTAAACTTCGGCACCATCAATGATCTCTCCAGAAAGGACTTAGTTGTAGGTTTACCTAGACTTAAGTATGAAAAGGATCATCTTTGTTCAGCATGCCAATTGGGAAAAAGCAAGAAGTATGCCCATAAACCCAAACCTACTAACTCTGTCACAGAAGTTCTTCATACAATTCACATGGACTTATGTGGACCCATGAGAGTGCAGAATATCTTTGGGAAGAAATATGTGTTAGTTGTGGTTGATGATTTCTCTAGATTCACCTGGGTAAAGTTCTTAAAGACAAAGGATGAAACTCCAGATATCATCATCAAACTCATCAAACAGCTGCAGGTTCGTCTTAACAAAACGGTCAGAATCATCCGAACAGACAATGGAACTGAGTTTGTTAACAAACAACTTAGTGAGTTTTATGAAAGTATTGGAATCAGTCATCAAAGAAGTGTTCCTCGAACTCCTCAACAGAACGGTGTAGTTGAAAGATGAAATCGAACTCTTGTGGAAGCCGCAAGGACAATGCTGATTTACTCAAAAGTTCCAATGTTTCTCTGGGGTGAAGCCATCGCCACTGCATGCTACACCCAAAATTGATCCCTGATTCACACTGCTCATGGAAAAACTCCATATGAACTTGTCCACAACAGAAAACCTAATCTTTCATTCCTTCGTGTGTTCGGTGCATTGTGTTATCCAACTAATGAGGGCCAAGATTTAGGCAAACTTAGAGCTAAAGCAGACATGAGTATTTGTAGGTTATGCACCAAACAGAAAAGGATACCGAATATACAACAAGAGAACCCGAAATATCATGGAAACAATTCACGTCACGTTTGATGAGTTGGCCGGTCAAATGGCTCCTGGACAACCCAGTTCTGGACCCGCACTTCAAAACAATCCCATTGGTTCATCCCTTGTACCAAATTCCTCTCCAGCTATTTCATATGTACCTCCAACTGAAGATGATTTGAAGAAATTGTTTGATCCGATGTTTGATGAACTCTATGAGCCAAGTGCTATTGAACTGCCAATTCCCACAATAGAGGCTGCTCATATCTCTAAGAATGAAGTCAATCCTTCAGTCTCAATATCATTAAGTCAAGAAGCACCTGCTGCTGAGAACTCAGTCTCATCAACAAATCATCAATCTTCGAATGTACATCATGGAACTGTTTCTGGCATCAATGATGAAGTTAATCCCTTTGCTACTCCTAAAGATGCTCTATTTGAAAACATATTTGCTCCTGAATCATCATCAGAACCATCTTCTTTAGGAGACATCGACTCTGCTACCTCAGTCCCTCAACTACTGCCACATGAACACCTTAGAAAATGGACTCACGATCATCCATTAGACAACATCATTGGAAATCCCTCTCGTCCAGTATCAAAACGGAAACAACTTGCAACCGATGCCTTATGGTGCTTCTTCAACTCCGTACTCTCTAAGATCGAACCAAAAGATGTTAAAACTGCCATGAATGAAGACAGCTGGTTCAATGCCATGCAAGAAGAAATTCATGAGTTTGATCGACTTGATGTATGGGAGTTAGTACCTGCTCCAGATTGTGCTATGATCATTGCTCTAAAATGGATCTTCAAAGTGAAACTTGATGAGCATGGTGATGTGTTGAAGAACAAGGCTCGATTAGTTGCTAAAGGATACCGTCAAGAGGAGGGTATTGACTTTGAAGAATCTTTTGCTCTAGTTTCTCGAATCGAGGCAATCAGAATCTTTTTGGCTAATGCTGCTAGTAAGAACATGGTAGTCTATCAGATGGATGTAAAGACGGCATTTCTGAATGGAGATCTTAAAGAAGTCGTCTACGTCAGCCAACCGGAAGGATTTGTGAATCAAGAGCATCCTACTCACGTTTATCGTTTGAAGAAGGCTCTTTACGGTTTAAAGCAAGCTCCAAGGGCATGGTATGATACGCTATCAAAGTTTCTTCTATCTACCGGATTTAGCAAAGGAGCAGTTGATCCAACATTGTTCACCAGGAAGTCAGGCAAACATTTAATTCATGTTCAAATTTATGTTGATGATATCATCTTTGCCTCGACTGACCCCAATGAGTGTGACCGTTTTTCAAATGAAATGGGTTCTAAATTTCAAATATCAATGATGGGACAAATGTCATTTTTCTTAGGACTACAAATTTCACAAAGTCCCGGAGGCATTTTCATAAATCAATCTAAATATGCAAATGAGAATTTAAAGAAATTTGGATTTAATTCAAGTGACCCTGTTGACACTCCCATGACTGAACGTACCAAACTAGATGAGGACCACTCAGGGATCATGGTAGACCAAACGAAATATCGTAGTATGATTGGATCCCTGATGTACCTCACAGCTAGTAGACCAGACATCTTGTTCGCTGTTTGCATGTGTGCTAGATACCAGGCTAAGCCTACGAAAAAGCACCTTGAAGCAGTTAAACGGGTCTTTCGGTATCTCCAAGGAACCATCAATATGGGACTTTGGTACCCGAAGTACACCGGTATGTCACTAACAGCCTATGCAGATGTTGATCATGCAGGATGTCAAGATACTCGTCGAAGTACGTCTAGAGGTGCACAGTTTTTGGGTGATAAGCTTGTGAGCTGGTCTTCAAAGAAGCAAATGAGTACTTCTATTTCCTCTACAGAGGCTGAATACATAACCATGTCATCTTGTTGTGCTCAAATCCTATGGATGAGATCCCAATTATCTGACTATGGCTTAGAATTTAACAAAATCCCTCTGTACTGTGATAATAAAAGTGTTATTGCTCTCTCATGCAACAACGTACAACACTCAAGAGCAAAGCACATCGACATTCGACATCATTTCATTAGGGAACAAGTGGAAAACGGTGTGGTGGAACTTTACTTTGTGAGGACTGAATACCAGTTAGCAGACATCTTCACCAAAGCTCTTCTTAGAGAACGTTTTGAGTTTATTCTTCCACGACTTGGCCTTAAAAGCCTTCAACCAGAAACACTCAAACGTCTTCAAGAGGAAGAATAGGAGTAAAAGGTTTCTTTCATCTATCTCTTGTATATATCTATTCGAAAAACAAAATACAAAATTATAAAACCTTCAAAAATCAAATCGAAAAATATAAAACTTTCAAAATCCATAAAAAATTTGAAAAATTCGAAAAATCCTCAAAAAATATTGTCATTTTGTCATGTTTTTCTCGATTTGATTATATCTACGGTCTTGATGCTGTCATTCAAAGAATGATACGGGACTTTAGATGTTGTTCGAATTTAAAAAAATAATAATAATAATAAAAAAAAAATCAAAAAAATCAAAAAAATATTTTTGAGAGAAAGAGAAACAATGGTTTATTGTCATTTCAGGCAGTAACCCGCTTTTTAAAGAAAGAACAGAGCCATACTTTATCATGTTTTCAAAAAAAATTCCATGCTCTGATTCTATTAACATTTATCTGCTGAAAACTAACTGTTTTGAAAAATAACTCGGACTCTATTTTTGATAATCATCTGGACTTATTTGTCAAAATATCTATCTCTCAATCAACAACCTATGTCATTGATTGAGGGGGAGAATGATTTCAATTAAATTAAAAAGTTATTTGTGATTCAATTGTTTTCATAAGATATTCATGCATGTTTAATCAATGGAGTTTAAAGTCTTAAAATCCGATCCTTATCAGTTAAAACGTTTTCATAATCAAGTCACAATTCTCCTTAAAAGCTTTCAAATTCAATTTAAATCTACAGAGATCACAAATCTCAAATGATTTGATAATTGTGATCGGGGGAGAATTTGTGATTTAAATTGGATTTAAACTGACAATTCGGTAAATGGTTTTATAAGGATGTACAAGCTCTCCTTCCCACATGTGTCAAACGATTTCAAATTTTCCATGCACATGTTGAGGAGGAGCATCTATCTTAAACCAAAAATATTTGAAACGTGATCAACTTATCTCTATGTGCAGTCTTTTCCTAATATGTGCAAAACATTTTCAAATATCTATGCTCATATTGAGGGGGAGCAAGCTTATGAAAACCTCATCCTTCCCCAAAATGCTTTATCTACTTGATTTGATTAGGGAAGTGATGTTGATATTTTTTTTGAATATGGTAATCAAAGAAGTTAATTCTTTCTCTTGCCTCCGTGTGCAAAACGATTTCAAACACTTGATGCACATGTTGAGGGGGAGCTCTTGTTCTAAAAATATCAAAAACAATTCAGGTACAAAATGCTTTGATAATATATCACAAGTATCTGGATTGATTTTCAAATGGTTTTCAATTAGTTCCAATGGCAGATGAACAATACCAAATAAACCGACCAACTTTACTTTATGTATGGTGATATAAGGATGATAAGGTTAGGTATTTGTTCCTATGATCCGCCAGAACCGGAGGGATCTACCCAAGGACAATCCACTAGATAGTGTAGAAGTCCTTAGGTATATTGAAAAAGGAGAAAAATGAGATATGGGATGAGTGCGGACTGAGTCCGAGCTAGTACTGGAATAAACCCAACAAGGTTCTAGCTATGAAGTCTCGGTAAGCACTGAAGGGGTTGAAGAATGAAAAAGAATTGAATGAGAAAAGGGTGAAAACAAATAGCCCTCCAATTATTCAACCTTAGGGCAGAAACCGGGTTCAATTCATTTGCTACTGGTGGTTACCAAGGTAACACTTGTATTGAAGACAAGACGTCATGGACCCAGTGACGCACTGCACTTCAACTTCCCAAACCACTCAAGTTCCTCTTAAAAGGACTTGTTTCATTCTCACGGGGAACCGACATTATCTATCGACTCTCTCTTAGAGATTGTTGATATTGAAGAAGGAGACCCTCTCCCTAGTCTCCGATACAGGATCCAAATATGCACAAATTGAGTCTAGAGCCACGAGATCATCCATAAATCTCATTAGGACACTTTCAATGAAGACTCTCTGTTTCACACAATGTGGAAAGAGAGATTATATCTTGAGTCCTACGCATTATCCTTGTGGTATTGCCAGAACATCCGAGTAATATGCATACATATTCACAATGAAGATGGAAAGCCTTCTGGAGCCAACATCAAACAAGCTCCTGGTAGGTGGCATGTGAGATCTATTCAATAGATCAACCATGTGACAACTGAACAGAAATAATGGAGTGATTCAATCTTTTGAATCAATCCTGGTTCAGGTTATGGATTGACGGATACCTTTGAAAAACTGGTCATTGTGCTTAAAAACTCTTTTCTTTAGCACATCGACCATGTACGAATATTTCAAATCAAAAGGTGTTTATGATTGATAATTGATTTTCATTAAAACCTTCGTTGTATTGCAAAAACAATTTCAATTGTGCGATACACGATTGTTTTTCAAATCTCTTTTCATCAATCAGTGAATTTCTATTCGCTGGTTTACTCACTCCGTGTTGTCTTCCTTGAGAGGTTCCGGTTTGAGAACAGCTAGAGCAGCTGCGAAACCCTGTCAAGGAAATTCTTTGGAATTATACATGATCACAGGCAGTACTTGTACTAATCAACGGGGAACCGTGGTCCGTGTACCTCAATTCAATGAAAGTGATCAAAGACACTTTCGTGCGCTTTATTGCTAACTGTTTTATGCAGGTACACCCGACGTTTGCAGCTGATCAGAATGAAGCGGTCAATCCATAGCCGCATGCTCACACAATACATTCATTTCTCAAGAAATCAAGATAAGTGCATCAATGACTCTGATATTTTCACTACATGCTTCTGCTACGCTGCTGCCAATATCATGAATCAACGAAAGCTTCCGCTACTCTGATGAGAAGATATCATGATCCAGAATGTGAGCATGTCGGTCCGAAAGTCACAACATCACATAATACCAACACCACAATGGATGTCTCAAAGATTTTTGTTAGCTGATGATCTCAAAAGCTGGCTCAAAATTATTATCACGTGGATCAGTAAAAGACCTCCACTTGGATTAACCAAACATGCAATGAGAAGAATCAATGACTACGAGCTTCGGAGCAAAGTGCTACATCAAGAATGCAAGAACAATTTTTAATGTAATATCTGTTTGTATTCAATGTAATTTTAGTATATGTTTGAGGTGACCTCCCTTAGGGGGAGATTGTTAGGAATTAGAAATTCCAGGTATTAAAGAGTCGGTCACCTCTAGTATATGTAATCGTTAGAAAGCTCGTAGTCGTAGTTCTTTTAAGCTAAGTAGTATTTAGTTAAGTAACACCGTGGAGGACGGACGGGTCTTTACCCACTGTGTGCCTGATCCACAGCCCGTTGTGTGGTGTTTTATTGTAAGACTATAAATACTCTCTACCTTCCAAGGTAGAGAGTTGGAGCTCATAATAAGATTTTTCTTTCTCTCACTAAAGTTCCCTAAACCTCTAACTTTCTCTCTCTAAAACCTCTTGTACGCCTACTTTGTGTTATGGTTTGATGCGTATGTGAAATCCAATAACTTACAGGAAGACTTATCGTTATTCCTAGACACCAAATATTTAGCAGTTGGGATCCATCTAGGTGAAGTTTTGGGTTTGCTTTGCTTCATAATATGTTGAACCTTAGCCATGAAGGTAGTCTTAGTGGATTGTACCTTAGCATGTGAAATAGGAAAATGTTTCTTATTCGAAAAAAACTCAGAATTTCTAGTTTCATTTTCTACATGCTTAGCATTCTTTTTCATATAACTACTCTTAGATGCAAGCCAACCCCTAGTCTTTTGAGAGTTCCTAGGTAATGGTTTACTACTACTAGCAGTGCCTTGAAATCTCGTGGAATGCATCAACCTAGTTCTTGCATCTAAAATTCCATATTTTCGAATCTGTGCCTTTTTCCTAGCTTCTTCTAGATAATAGTTCTTCCACAAGTCATTCATATCATATGAATTCTGGGTTTTAATGCTTGGTTTTGACACTGTTTTCGAACTATTCCTAGAGGTGCTGGGAGTAGAAGTGGCTACTTGTTGAGGGTTAACGGAGCTATAAGCCTTATTCTTAGGTAACTCAGGTGAAGTGACTGGTTTTGACAAAACTTTTATCGCATCAACTTGGGAAGCAAGCCTTGTCTTTAAAGATTTTGTTTTTTCAGATTTAAATGCAGTAGGCTGCCTAACAGCAGTCCGGTCTCTAATGGAATGAGAAACTGGCTTCCCCAAGGTTGATGGTTTTGTAAACTTAGTGTTCACACTATTCTCTGTTGTTTTTCTGAGCTCATTTTTTAAAGCAACAATAGCGAAACCCTTTTCCTGAAGTTGAGCTTTGAGTTCATCAATTTTTGCTATCAAAGAGTTTGTTTGTTCCATTGTCTTAGTTCTAGCTTCTTTGACAGAGTCACTTAGATCTATGTGATGATTTCTCAAAGTTTCATTTTTCTTTAGTAATTTGGCCACACAAACCGCTAATTCATTATTTCTCATTTGAATATCATCAATAGTATTAACATCAGATTTACTTGTAACCAAATTATTTTTCACATGCATATCAGAAATATGTTTCTTCAAATTGTTGATAGTCGAGTTTTTGGCTTGAAGCTGAGCTTTTAAATCGTTTATTACGAAAAATTCACGAAATTCAGGAAATTCCGGATTTTTACATGGTTTCTTAGTTTGAAAACTTTCCTCCTTTCTTTGTATTGCAATTTCAAGTGAAATGCAATGTTTTTCAAGTTTTGAAAATTTGTTTGAAAGTTCATCAAAAGCCTTTTTATCAACCATATCATTTGTTTTGAAATTATTACACTCAGCCTCAACCAAGGAACATTTATCAGAATCATGTTCAGCATTAAGATCAGTATGTTTAGGTACATTAGCAGATGCACTATGTTGAACAGTTAAGGGTACCTCATCACATGACACCTGTTCATTTATCTGTCTGATATATGCATCCACATCATGTGTAACAAGAGTCACTGAACTACTGGTTGTTTCAAGCTTAACTGCCTCTGAGCCCATGTCTTCAGTACCAACTGATCCATCATCTGGTGCATTACCCATCTCAACACTACAATCTCTTGATTGCACTTGATATTCATTCACCTTTCTGATTACTGTATCCACATCTTGTCTGACATGAGTTACTGAACAATTTGTTGCATCATTCTTTGTTGTCTATGTTATTCTGCATTCAGCAACATCCGATCTTTCAACTGATACATTACCCAACTCATCACAACTATCTCTCAACTGTACCTGACACTCATCCACTTTTTCATCTTTCTGAATAACTTCCTCAATATACTTCTCCACATTATCCATGAGTTGGATTAATATCTGTCTGAACACATTAGCTTCCATCCCAGTGTGATTCTTAAAGCACATTTCAGTCACCAGATAATCATAATCTGAAGTGTATTCCCTTTTGATGAATGACTGAAGTTGTTTGTTGATCACATGAAGTGCAGCTTTAGAACTGGCTTCTTGAACCTTTTTCCTGTTAAGTTGTTGTTCTAATTGTTCCAAGTTCAAGAACAATGTGCCAGTAATTGATGATAATTCTTGACGGAAGAGTGTAATACATGATCGTACAATTCCTATTGTGTATTTGTCATCAATTCTAAGTAACTTGAGGTGTGAATGAAGTTGTCGATAAGGTTCAATGCAACTTTCCTTACCCTTTGCAAGAGCATTCTGTAACCTTGACTGGTGCATTTCTGTCTCTTTAGATTCTAAACACGGAGATCTCACATCCTCATTGATTGATTCCATCATCTGTAACCGTTCAGTATAACTAATATTCTCATGGTTGTCAACAGCATCATACAGTTTGAGTACTTCTGAAATTACTGAATCAGGAGTGTAAGACATGATGTTGGTGTGTATACAGGATTTTACAAGTCTGTGATTTAAACCGAGAAATAGAATCTTTCGCGGGATTTTACTAAAATCAAGACCAAACCGTAAGAAGGTGAGAAGTAGAATGTAGTAAAGGAACAAGAAGATGATAAGCAAGTGAAGATCAATTGGTGTTATGGTTGAGTTTGTGATATTCCCTAATTCTTTATATATACCCCCTGTTCCGCGGATCGAGGGTGCATTGTATGTTAGGTTTAGAGACAATTCGCAGGGCAGACAACTCTGTTAAGGTACAACTCACTTAACTACCAACTCGCATAAGTTCTCAACTCGCTTCCGAAGCAACTCGCTTAATCGACAACTCGCTTAAGGTGCAACTCGCTTAACTGCCAACTCGCATAAGCTGTCAACTCGCTTCCAAAGCAACTCACTTAAACGACAACTCGCTTAAGACACAACTCGCTTAACTGCCAACTCGCATAAGCTGTCAACTCGCTTCCAAAGCAACTCGCTTATACGACAACTCGCTTAACTGCCAACTCGCATAAGCTGTCAACTCGCTTCCAAAGCAACTCGCTTAAGGTACAACTCGAGTGGACTAAAAAGTCAACTCGCATCCAGGGTGCATTGAATCTGGACCAGAAACACAACTCGAATTGAAGAATAAACACAACTCGCATCCAAGATCAATTACAACTCGCGTCCAAGAAAATCACTACGAGACTCAACTCGCTTTGTACTCATATTCAAAAAACCACCACTTTTCAATCCAAAAACAACCTAACCACGATGATTCAAGCCTTCCAAATCAAAACCTAAACACATATAATGATTCTAAACACAAAAGTACAATCAAAATCCAAACTTTAACACAAGAAATGATCCAAATGATGTAAACTACTCTAAAATCATTCAAACCCAAAAACCTTATGAAAACCACTAGAAATCCAAGAACATGAAAGATGAGTGATCAAATCATGGCTCTTGATACCAATTGTAACTTATATTGGATTTCATAAACACATATCAAACACAAGTATGGATCGAATAGTATAGAGAGTTTAGAGAGAGAAAGTAGAATGGGAGCCTTTCTAGAGAGAGAGTAAACAAAAGAGAAACGGTTAGATTCGAATGAAAGGTCCAACCCTCTACCTTGGGAGGTAGAGGGTATTTATAGTTACATACTAAACATCCTCCTTCGGACTGTGGATCAGGCATACAGTGGGTAAAGACCCCGTCCGTCCTCCACGCTGTTGCACTAAACTAAATAACTAACTAAATAACTAGTAAATAACGTAATGTCTACGAGCTAACTTATGCTAGATTATATTTGGGATGACCGACTCTTTACTATGGAATTTCTAATTCCTAACAACATCATTATAAATAACCTGATGAACCGTTGCACCAACAACATTTGTATCATACACGGAAATATACACGGATTGACCCATCACCCAACTGACCGCCTATGGATCTTTGTGGCATACTTTTTATTTTATTTTATTTTATTTTTTATATCACATAATTACTTCCAAAATCAATGTCGCACTCTTTTTTTTTAAAGATTACTTATCTGAAAAAAAAAGGTCCAATTTAGTTTCGGTTCATGCTAAATGGTGACTAATCAACGAAATTAAGAAAGCATAAATGAATGGACGTCAAAGTTGAACTACCTCTTTAGAAATGATGGGTTCATTTGTTACAGCTTCGACCATCCACAGGGAAAAGTTACCTGTTTGTCGGGTAGAAACAACACGTGAGGATGAAGGCTCCATTAGAAGTGGATGCTGAAACGGGACAGAAGTTTCACCTGATCTGATTTGACAGGAACACATAAGTAAGTAGAACTACCTACTTTGAAGGTTTATAAACAAAAAGAGAGAACTCATATCATATTCTTACGAAAGTTAGGAGCGCGAAGAGCTCTCATCACATATTCTTCCATAGGTCACCATCTTCTACATTCCTTTGGGAAATACATTAACCCAACCCACTGCAGTCTGTATATATAGTACATAGGCAGTTAATTCACATAAATTATTCCAAAAAACAAATAAAGCGGGTGTATGAAGGATTTTATACACTTTCACCTATCAAAACACTCTTCTTAATTGCAGTTCTGCCATAGGTAACCCTCTGTCATAGAAACACCGGGTCCTCTTACCAATGAAATTTAATCTTTTTATACAAAATAAGCAAAAATCAAAATACTATTTCTTGAAGTACCTATTCTCTAAGCTTCTTATCCGCAACAGTTTACAACCGATATATTAAATAATTCCAAACCCCTTCATAGGATTCAAACCCAAACTACTATCAAAATTCCTATAAACTAAAAATGCCACACCATTTAAACCATACCTACAAGATTCAAATTCAGCTATAACTAATTGCTAATGGGAAACGAATACTATGTAAATGCAACATATAAATGATTACAAACGGAAAAGCAGAGAAAGAATATTAAGGGAGATTGGTGAAGATGATTTAGTACCTCACTTAGAATCAAAACACCTTTCTTTGAAGCTTGGCAGGCTACAAATTCATAACTCACAAGATTCATTCCGTCCCTTAAAGATGTATGAGTGCCATATCTGATACATGATGAAATTCAAGCTATCACAATCTTGTTGGTAAAAATAATACTTAAAAACCTTCATGATATTGCCTACTTGTTCAAGAATGAAAGCGAATCTTTTTGGTTTTTGGCATAGCACCAAAAGTTTCCACCTGTGATATACAGATTAATGGTAACCGGTGCTATAAGAAAGAGTAACATACATAATTCCATATTGGGATATCAAAAGACGATTTACAAACCAACCACGATACCTTGAGTCAAATCAACAGCCTCGACTATTTGACATTACACATGTCTGCTACACTAAAATAGGATTTTTTTAAAAATGGGACATATGCAACAAATATGTATAAGATTATAAGCACAGAGAAAATCCCTTACCCTTAAAGCAATTGCCAAAGGTGAATGTGTGGATTGTGCTTGCTGAGCTGCACGTGTTTGTTCTAGCAAACCCTCAAGAAATGGAGCATCAACTTGATCAAACATGGCCTTGCACAACATAATTCTCCATACTCGATCTCATCCTACAAGATAGATGGCAGACTTAACTCTTCGGATAGGGTAAGATCAGATCATCTTATGATTAGGAAAATGTGTGCCTAAACATTGTAATGCTAATTCATCTAATATTAGATTAAGACTAATTCATCTAATAACATCAAAATCGAGAAAATTAAGAACGCCATCAATCCAAATCTAAACTTTATAACACCTTTTAACGCAATCAAAACACAATAAAATCCTCAAAATTAAAAAGGTCGTGCTACTAAATCTGGCATTCGATTAATAAACAATTACTTCATACAACACACTTTAATTCGAATCAGTATTTGAACACTAAACATCGAAGGAAAATAATAATAATAATAATAATAATAATAATAATAATAATAATAATAATAATAATAATAATAATAATAATAATAATAATAATAATAATAATAATAATAATAATAATAATAATAAACAATAAGTGAATTCAACAATAAAAAAAGAAGTGAAAATGAAGAATTTACTTCACACACATTTCATCAAACACATGGTTAGCATAAAATCATATTCTCAATTCGTAGAAAATAAAACTTACATTTTAGTCACATATCAAACAGAAAAAAGGCAATTTATAGAAATCCCATAAACGCAGCCCTATAATCCCAAATCTGAAATTGAAAATTAAAAATAATATCAACACATACTAAATGAACTCATTATTCATAATAATCAAATTAAAAAATAATAATAAATAAAAAAGGACCCAAGTGAAAATAAAGAGAATAACCTCATCAGACTTGTTTGGATTGGTGTTACCAGTAGAATTCATACCGAATGTAGACATGACCCACAATCTGACAAACAAAATCTTAAAGATAATGAATTGTCACTTAAAGATGATGAATCTTAAAGATGATGAATCTCGCATCACATTGGCGGATGTCCCTTAAAGATGGATTATAGATTCGATCCTGTAGAATGTAATAAGAGAGTTAGGCTTTTTAAACAAAATCTTGAATAAGGAAGATTTATACTTAGATTCGTATTCAGTTGAATCAATGAGACTATGAGAGTACCAGATGATGAATTGGGACAGTCGTAAGTGAAACTATAACAATACTAAAAACATTACTTAGATATCAGAACAAATACTGCTATCCACATACACATATGATATTTAAAAATACTAAGCAAAGAAAAAAATACTTTATCTCTTTCAGGTGCAGCATGCAAAGATGTATATATATAAAATAAACATACCTCGACCTCCATGTTTGAAAGTTCATAGATATATGATCGAGCAGATTTTGTTCTGTAAATAAAAACCCTAATACATGAATGAATTAGGATTTGTTTTATGTATGTTTATTAGGGTTAGCTAAACTGTAGGGATTTAATATTGATCTCATGGTTTGCATAGGTTTATAGTTTTAGAATTACAAGATATAATCAAAAAAGGTGTTGGCTTAGTGGTTATCATCCTTCTTAATGTTACCCAACATCCCAAGTTCGAACCCCTCAAATGTCATTTTTGAACAAATTAATTCCGGATTGCTTACGTGGCATTGACTGGACAAAACGTGACAATGACGTAGCATTACCTGGCATTTCGGTTAATTAATGACATCATGAGCATCCTGTTATATACATGTTATAGATATACTAGCTTAGAGACCCGTTGACACCGGGTTAGTTTTTAAAGAAATAGATAAATGAGATGATAATAAAATTAATAACGTAAATTTGTTAAATTTAAAATATGTGTGAGTCACAATCGATAAGTAAAGTCAATAATAGATGCTATGGGGTCATCAGCAGTATCTATTAGAATATCTTCCGGCACATCTATAGAAACCTCTCATTCGTTTGGTCCTCCAAGCTTGCCGTCTCCCACATTCAATATCCATTCTGCAAATTCTCTTATCTCGCTAACATCTTCCGGTCGTGAACCAACAGTAAGCCTAATGTTAGCGGTTAGCTTAAGAACTTTGTAGTAATCCCATATATCTTATTTCGCTAACATCTTCCGGTCGTGAACTTTGCAGTAAAGTCAACCCATTAAGTAGTTTAAATAAGCCCTCCAAACAACCCATATATCTTATTGAGAAAAGTTTTAAAAAGTGACCCATTTTAGTAAATTAGTACTTAGGTATCTATTATCTACTCGATAACCCATTTCATTCCAAAACAACTTTATTAATTTTTAATATAAGCGCTCCAAACAGCCCCATAAGTAGTTTAAATAAGCACTCGAAGACAGACTTAAGACCAAATACTTGACTAAAAAATACAAGGTTAACAATGCTCATAGATGCAGTCTTAGAAATTTGCAAATAACAAAAGCAAGAATGCAAGATCATTAAGAATACCTCCTAATAGATGTTAAGTTTGGTAAAAGATAACTGATCAGTCACCACTTGCGCAGCCCTTGCAACCATAATGCACACACTCTATTACGCTTTCCTCCCTTAGGTGCTTGGGCACTCTACAAACACACCTTGTCTGGAAGTTGTGATCACGTGGCTGAATGCATCTTAAGCATCAAAGTCGTTCAAACCGAGGCTGAAAATTCCACAACAGAACAATGAGTAGGCATGTAAAATGTACACTATCAACGGTGTGTTCATAATAAGACCTTAATTGGAGACAGATTCCAACTATAGGAGGCAAATTACATATTTACTTATTGATGGGATGATTCAAATTGCTTATAATTAGAAAGTGTCAGCAAGTTTTTTAGTTAAGTACGACATGCAGGCATTTACTACGTATTATATAATCGAAAAAAGGAATAAGCAAACTATAACGTAATTGGTTTCTCCGAGAATAGAGGAAAAGTCAGCACTCAGTATCGAGTTCCTTAAAACAAAATTAACAAAAATGATAAGTAATGTAAATACATCGTTCGTATCTGCAATATAATAAAATGTTCAGATCTTCGCATCATGATAGTAATTTTGGAGTACCACTTTAGATAATTTTTTACCCATTTGACCCGTATCCTTTTCAATAAATTTTATAGTATAACCCGTTTGACCCGTTAGAGATAAACATACCCAAAATCAGCCCATTTATAGACAAACTGGTCAAAACTTGTCACCACTAATTAACTGCCAAAATGCACTATAAATGATATAGAATACTTACTTGTAGTAATTGGTTTCTCCGAGAATAGAGGAAAAGTCATCACTCAGTATCAAGTTCTGTAAAACAAAATTAACAAACATGATAACTGATGTAAATACATCGTTCGTATCTACAATATAATAAAATGTTCAGATCTTCGCATCATGATGAATTTTACAACAGGACTAATTCTCTTTAAAACTCTTATAATTTATGCTGAATGTTGTGTTACATCATGTGTTTAGATAAACCACAAACTATGTACTATATTTTATTCGTTTAGTGTTGTGCCTACAATGAAAATGATTACAACGGTGTCTTAATAGTGTCTAACACAAATCTGTGGTAACACATCCCTAAAGGCTGTCGAAACAAAATACATTCCCTTATGTATGGTATTTGAAGTGCAATTTAGTAGTGCCTAAAACAAAATGAGTACTCAACCAATAATTCAACCTTTTTGTGAAGGCATCTCGTAATATAATGACTAAATTAATAAGTAAGTATAAAAGAACTGAAAATTGAGTTGTGTTGCATATTTCCAATCAATCGATAAGTGACAAAATACTAATCCAGTTTGTGGTGTTTTGTACTCCCTTTTACGTCTAAACACATGATCCGAACATAAGCTACATCTTATTATAGAACTGAACAAAAAATTAGATAAGACATCAACTAAGATAGCGGAGGAAATTTTACTCAATTCGAACAAAAATGTGAAAGTATCATTCATGCTTTTTAATTGAGTGTATCAGGATACATAGTTAGGATAGTCATTGAGATAACAACAGATTATCAGATTCAGTTAAATGGTATGTGGTAAAGTTCTGGTAGTGGTGAAATTTCTCTAATTTCCCGACTTTTTATCCACTTTTACATATATTCAGACTCCTATTTGTTAGAAATAATTGGTGACTGATTAGATTTTATACGTTATTTGTTAGAAATAGTTGATTTATTTCTTATATTTATAAACTTCTATTGATTGACAGGAAGAGCTCTCGACGCTGTAAATAAGCTAATTACATAGGTAGTGAAAAAGAAAGAAATAAACCTCATCATCCAAGAACGAAGAGCTTTTCTTGGTTAATAGGAGTGATACAGCTTCTGTATGTAATGTAGATTTCTGATCGAACTTCCTTGATAGATGATGATGAGTCTTTAACCAATCCCAAACGCCACCTAACCTTACCAGCTGATGCTCCAAGCCATGCCCTTGCAAAGAGACATAATAAGAAGGGTAACGTTAATCATTTTAAACAGGAAAAACATCAATAACTACTACTGGCATGGAAAACAATATACATCTCTTGTAGCCACCTGAGAATTGGATTGCATCCATCGAGAAACCATTGCAATCACAAAGACATAATGAATTCAATACAAAAAACTTTTAGGAATTTTTTCCTCCTTTTATGCTCATGTATAGCATACATGTTGTTTTGTGACATTGCCTTGTAGGACTCGATTGCATTCACCAATGAGCTATGAGCTTAAATAAGGAGTTGGGTCTTCACTTTAGAAAAATGTTCACCTGGTATGCCAACAGTTTCTACCAATCGGATTTGGCTGTCTTCCATTTATATCAGCAGCAAAGCTTAACATCCTTCTCCACGTTGGCTTTCTAAAAAAAATTTATTCGACAGAAAAAACCTGTTTGAAATTTAGCAACATTAACATTAAATTACACATTCTAACCATCAATAACTATAACTTTTACCTCAATTTCATGCTTAAAGATTTCTTCTTTGTTAGCTTCTAATATTGCACTTCTTTTCACCTCAAATACAACAACAGCTAAGCGAAAACCAATAAAACCTCATAAGATAATCCAAAAAGTGAGCGCATAATTGAACATATCATAATCCAAAAAGTAAGATAATCACCTAATTTGTACTGCGTTATTATGAGACTATTATCAAAAATATGAAAGCTAAAACTTTAAAGGGGTGTTTAGCTCAGCTTACATGACAGGCTTATAAGTTTCTATTAACTTTAGCTGGAGGGCAATAGCTTAGGTTCAGGAACGAACACTGAAAAGATTATGAAATCACAGAGAAGAGAATATCATTACATAGAGTTAGCCAAATCTATCATTTCATGTCTGATCTTTGTGTGTGTATTGCATAGCTACCTGTTGAAAATGGGTTGTTGAACTTCCATGACCAGATTGATGAAGTTGATAGTAAGTTAGTAAAAGAATTTGAAGGTACTCTATGGTATCAAACATGTTAGCTATCAGTTGCATTTATAGAACTTGTTTGTTCAAAAGCATAGAAAGCTAAAAGGCTAAAACATACTTTTGTAGAAGAGGAGCAGCTCGTTGGAATGAAGTTTAAATAGTACAAGGCTCCACACTCAGATGTTTTCTCGCTCTTCAGCAATAACCGGGGAGTGCCAGTAATCATCCTATCCGGTCCATGAATTTCGGTAAAAACTCAGTGTGAGAATGATAATAGTACGCTGATATGTCTAAGCATACATACCTTGTGCATTTGTAACCAAATTTCGAAGTCAGTTGGCCCTTCATATGAACCCCCAAAGTATGCGGCTGAGAAGCTGTCGTGATCACTCAAATTCACAAGATTGGCCAATTGAAGCTGCACCTCCGACATGTTCCATGAGTTACCAAGAATAGCCCTGCCCCAAGGGATTGTGTTGCACCCGCAAATTATAGGTACAAAAAAAAATTGATTATCCTAACATCTCTTAATATATATAAATCACCATCATCAAATTATCAAAATACAACGATAAAAAAACATACGTAAAGAGTTAAAAGATCAAAACACCATTAACGTAGGAGCATCATTCTTTAAAACCACCAGAAGTGGTAGCATTTATAATCAAATCTGGTTGTAAGGCCTGAATAGCTGCATAAGTCACAAGAGATGCATAAACGATGCCAGCACTGTTAACCCCTGTGAAATAAATAATTCCAAAGGCATAAAGAAGTTGATTTTGATGACAAACTACACAAACACGTGGCGTTTTTGAAATAACATTTGCATTCGAACGTGGATCTCATTATAAAAAAGATGGATGATTCAAAGGCTTTTCACAAAGTAATCTAGCCAAAAAAGCATAAAACTTTGCTACATATCTTTCATTTATTGCCATTTTTTAACTTCAAACAATATTAACTTCACAAAATGGGTTATTGTTAAGTACCTCAAATAGAGTTCTGAGTGCTAAATCTTATCCCAAACTTGTTCCCTAATCTTATCCCAATACACATGCAAGTATATCATCAAGTATACATGACAACTAAAAACATATCACCAACCATTAAACCATACTCAATTCCTCCAAAAATCACATCACATTTAACAATTCATTCCAGAATAAAAGAATACGAAAAAAATCAAAAACTAAACTTTATAAACAAAAAACATACTAAAATCATTAACATAATCCATATTCAAAGTATAGCCCTAAAAAACTTGGTTATTTAAGTCGAAACTCACCTCAATTAATCCTCAGAAGCTTTGGTGTTGTCCTCATCCAGTTTCACCAAACACCCCTGCACTATAATCAAAAAATAAAGATTATAGAATCATCAGGCATCGTAACTATGGAATTTACATCAAAAACCTAAAAAAATAAAAAAATAAAGTTGAATAGATTCAATACTTACCAAATCACTGGCAAATGAAGAACAATTTAATTGCTTTCCAAACGTACAAACAAATCGCTCAAAGTCAGGTTTTGTGCATAGGATTCTGGTAAAATACAAATAAATTTGAATAGTTATATTGAAAATTATCTTATAATTGAATTGAAACAAAATTATGTAATATGGAACTAATAATTCGATAACCTATAGATTATAATAAATCAGTACTTACCAGCTCTTTCTGCAGGTGCATCATACACATCACCAACACACAAATGAATCAATCAAAATGTTTTCTTGATGGATTTGAATCGGTATGGCACAGAAAATGGTATGGCACATAGTTTTGGAATATTGAAACGTATTCTGAAGTGTAGAGAGAGGGTGGTTTTTGAGGAGGAGCGTGGTTTTTGAATGTTGAATATTATTACCTTGACTTTAAAAGTGTATTGCATAAAACAATTGTACTTAGAAGCTAAATAAGGTATGGCATTAAACCAATTTTTAATGCAATGTGCTTAGTAGGCTTGTACAAAAGCTTATTTTATTATATATAATAGATATACACGCTAGTTCATTCATTTTATTTTTTTTTAGAATTTTTTTGATACGGAGTACTTTCAAGAGAAATAGGAGCTTAAGATGGACATTCTTAAAGAAAGTTAAACATCTGGCTACATTAAAACTTACGTCACCTTAACATGGACACTTTTTTTATAATCCTCACGTTAATTAAATTTAATAAATGGTCATCGTTCACCATGTTTTTTTAATAGTAGGCCCGACGTAATGTTAGTTGTGACCATCATCAGACCATGCACGGTCCATTGTTAGAGTCGGTTAGAATCATGCATGGTAGGACAATTTTGGGAGAAGAAGGTGAGCATCGCCACCGCTTTCAAATAAATATTTTGTGTGTGTGTTTTGGGTATGTACGTCTTTGTTAAGTGTATATAAATGTAAGGGTAAGGTAAGCACCACAAGTTAAAGGTGATGGCTGAGAGAGAGAATAAAAGACGATCGATGATATTAGCTTTCATACTTTTAAGAGGGAATTTTATGTTTTCCGTCATTTTGATTGATAATATCACATTTACTTAAATTATAATGTTGGAAAATTGGTTTTGCAAAATTAGTTTTTGCAAATTTTATACATTATTTAATATATGTATATGTTATATATATTTATATTTCTTGGTAGATTTGCGTTCTCCTTGACGAGAGCTTCGCAATGAGCTAAAGAGTGTCAAAATGGAGCTGACATGAATGAGATATTGTGTCTCAAAGTGAGGCACTTGAAACACAAAAAATTAGAAAAGTGAGAGAATCCCACATCGCCCAAAACAAGAAATGAAAGCTTGTTTACATAGGAATCATGATATAAACCTTCAAATTGATTTGTTTTTTTTTACTCCAACACCTACGTGCGCGCGCGCAAGGGGGTGCCGATTTCAGGATTTCTGGGCCAAAATGGGTTCGAAGCTTCTGAACTCATGCGAGCCCGCGTGACCTGCGGACACGAATGCAGCTCTGAAACCTCGCATACCTGCGTATCTTTTTGCTGCAGATTCGGGCTTGTAGTTTTCCAAATTCTGTATCAATCTATTTTAGGAATAGATATAAACTTAGGGAATAAGTTTTACAGAATAATGTTGTGTTAATAAATTATATGCAAATCGTGTTTTATTATAACAGATTCGTATATATTTGGAACTTATTTATCTTGGAAAACAAGACATGTTTTCAATATAAATACAGGCAAGTCTCAATCGGTTTGCGATAGAACCAGAAACGAAGTCCTCCATAGTACCAGCATTCCTTCGATCAGAAATATGCAGAGCTTCAGTGATATTTCAGGAAAGTGTGTCTAGTCTGGCTGTACAACAGCTTTGTACGTTGTACCCTGGGAAACAGACGACGAATCTGTTTTAAGGGAATCTTGTTAAACACGAGCCTCGTGCCATTGTCCTTACTGCTTTCATTAATTTCATTGAATAGTTATGTCTTCTGCTTCTACTCCATTCTGTCTGTTATTTAATTTTTTGTCTTCTATTTTCTGTTAATTATATTAATTGTAATCTGATTTATATTAATAAAAGTGTACACCGTTTCTCACAGTCTTAAAACAGATTCGGTTTAACCAAATTTAAAACACTTTGTTAAAATCGGATTAATTATTAACAGATTTTCATAAATTGTTTTCTGTCGAAACCTTGTTGAGTTTCTTTGGAAATCAATTTCAACTAAACAGATTTAAAAATATAGATTTGGATTACAGATCTATAACGTTTTTTTAAGCATTTGTTCTTATCAGTTTATATCGAAACCAAGATTGAGTTTCTAGTAAACTGATTTACTTGATCCATCGAAACCAAGATAGAGTTTTGTTGAATCAGATCCGGTACAAGTAGATATCGATTTACAACAGTTTGTTTAACTGTTTGTGTTTGAATTTTTAGGATGACAAACACCACTACCCCTCCTGTGACTACTCCTGTGAACGTGACTGGTGCGCCAGTTACTAACACGGTTGCTAATCTTGCTGAGAAACCAGAGAAATTCAATGGGCAGAATTTTAAGAGGTGACAACAGAAGATGTTCTTCTATCTCACTACTTTGAACCTTGCGCGGTTCTTAAAAGAGAACCCACCTAACGTGGAACCTCCTGCAGAAGGTCAATCTTCTAATCAACAGGTTGTTCAAGTCTTGGAAGCATGGAAACATTCAGACTTTTTGTGTCACAATTATGTTCTGAATGGTTTGGTGGATTCTTTGTACAACGTGTACTGCAAGACCAAGACTACCAAAGAATTATGGGAGTCATTGGAACGCAAGTACAAAAGTGAGGATGCTGGTACAAAGAAGTTCATGGTAGCTCGTTTTTTGGATTACAAGATGTTTGATTCAAAGAATGTGATAAGTCAGGTTCAAGATCTGCAGGTTTGCTACACGACATTCATGCTGAGGGAATGACCTTGAGTGAAACTTTTCAAGTTGTTGCTATTATTGAAAAGTTGTTGTAGAAAACTAGAAGGGAGGGTTGAATAGTTTTACCAATTAAAACTTCGTTTTAAAATACTTAGATCGACTTATGTCAATCCATTTAGATGTGTATGTTGGACATTGATAGATAGATATATAAATGTGTAATGAAAGATAAAGAGTAAGAAGCACATAACCACGACACGAGTATTTATAGTGGTTCGGCTACAAGGACACCTTCCTTGCCCTACTCCACTCCCCGAATCACCTACTCGAGAGTTCGTAATCACTACACGACACCAACTCCTTATGGCGGAGAAGCCTTCACAACGTCGCCTACTCTTTTTTCGGTACTAGGCTAACCACCGGGTTCTTTCACAAAGGAGAACCACACCTACCACAACATCGCCTACCCTTTATCCGGTACTAGGCTAAGTACCAAGTTCCATTATAATGGAGGAACTACTACCCAACACAACACCTAACCACAAAGGAGATCCACTCCTTATTACAACATTATCAAGGATATCAATATCCTTGGAAACAAACTATCACTATTTGAATAACGATGCACCTCATCGATTATACGATCTTGGCATCCTTCACTAATGCCACTTGATTTGACTCCTAGGCATCTTTCACTAATGCCCTTGACACGAACGCTTTGCATCTTTCACTAATGCCTTCGTCTTGACTTCTTTAGCATTCTTCACTAATGCTTTTGACACGAACGTTAAGCACCTTTCACTAATGCTTTCGTCTTGACTATTTCGGCATCCTTCACTAATGCCTTGGACACAACACTTCCATAGAGGAAGAAAGAAGTATCAACAAGAGAACCTCAGTAGTCTTGATGATGACGAAGCATGGCAACTCATGGACTTGAGCTTGCTCGACTTCAAGAAGTGGTGATCTCGCCTTTAAGAGGAACCTAGAGAATCACACAAAAACAAAAGACAAACTACATAGAAAGATCCCTTAGGATCTATGGTTAGAAGATTACAATACTTGGAGAAAGTATGTGTGGGAGTGGCAACCCAAAAGGAAGAAATGGCTCACTATTTATAGAAGAAAAACAACTATTGTTCCACGGATCCCATGGATCCCTCACTTGAGGGATCCGTCCAGTGTATTACTGGGGATCTGTGGGACGCTCCCTTTTGCCCATGGGTTTTGGGTCATGGGTCATGGGTTATGGATCATGGATATCAAGTAGATACAATGTAACTATAAGATGCAATGCATCTAGTCCATGGTACATGGATTAAAACTATGGTCCATGGATTAAAAACAATGGGTCATGGATATTATCCCTATATGACATAAGCATGATGTCATGCAATGGGTTATGGGTCAAGCTCCATGGGTTGTACCCAACTATATTCAATGTATTTGGTCAATGGGTCAAATACTTAAGTTTCTACCCAATTGTATTACCCATTATAATACATACTAGTTATGTATATATTTACCCAATATGTAAACACTAGTTGTTGTACATATGTATTACTAAATCATAAAATCACTTATACTTGTTTTAGTGTTTTTATGTGAAAACGTAAGTGTGTTAGAAAACTATTGGCTCAAACCATTTACGTATTTTATTTTTTTCGTTAAAATGATTTTACGTTTGTTATCGACAAAACATTAGAAGATCGTAAAATATAGATAAACGTTTTTACGGCTTATTTGTATTAACAATCTCCCCCTTTTTGTTGATGACAAAACATAAAATTATTTTAAGAAAAAACTGAAATTCGTAAAAGTTCGAATTGGAGTTTTTACTCTCTTCTCCCCCTTTTTGTCGAAACAAAAAGAGCGTCGAAAAGACACTAACACAATGTTTTAAGAAAAACATGTAAAAGAAAAACAAATGTAGAGAGCAAGTGACGGGAAGAGTTCTCGTCTTAACTCCCCCTTGACGAGTCCATCCCTTTGTGAGGGCGTCAAGTAAATAAAAACTACTAGGCTAATGCATTGCAACTATGTTTGCAAATGATTTCGTCTTAGTGACGATAATGCTCCCCCTTGATGATTGCAACTTTGCAAACTTAAGGGATGTAACAAAATGTAATCCATATGAGGATTATATTGCAAATGGTTTTGCAATGTATTGTTTGACACAAAGCTCCCCATAGCTTTAGGGTGTCAAAGTCTTCATGTGTATTTTGAACATCTACAAAACAAAGGTTAGAAAACAAGTATATAGTGCATAATTTCATGCAAATAAGACTCAAGTTAGTAGAAAACTGGTCTTCTGTTGCACGGATCCCACGGTTCCCTCCTTGGAGGGATCCGTCTAGGCAAAACTCAGGGATCCGTTTATCCGATAACAGATTTCAGCAATGGTGATGTAACAAATAATGTTAACATCAAAGTGAGATATGTATTCAAGCAAAACATATATACTCAAAGCAATATGGCATATAAACTATCATTCAATAAAACATAAGAGATGATCAACAAATCTCTAAAAACTAAAGGAATGATTTAGCCATGTAATACATATTCTACTAATACTAATAAGTGACCAAAACTTAAGAAGCAACAATGTGCTTGAGTCTAAGAATGAGTAGACTAGTTGATTTGGTCCAATCTTTCAAAAAGATGATTGAACATGAAATGGGATCCCTAAACGATTTAAGTTATGTTTGAGATTAGGACACCATTTTAATCCTTAGGCTCATGGTTGTTTGGGTTTGTTGACCTTATCAAAACGTTCGAGGAGGTGATAAAACATGAAACGTTGCTCCTCACGTAGTTCATGTATCAACCCTTCAACATGTTGACAATGATAGCAATCCTTGTCATGGTTTTGAAAAGATGGTGGTAAAAATGGAGCGACTTGAAGCGGAGGTTCAAGTGAAGAAGGTTGGGGATCCTCAAATGAAGGAGGGATTGGTGGAGGCACATTAAATGGTGGCTCAACAAGGGTTGATGGTGGAGGTACGGAAGTATCAACTTTCATGTGGTCGGGTGGTTGACTTTGATGTCTCCTCATAATCCAAAATGGACCATTATAGGGAAATGGAAAAATGGACATCAGTGCAAGTGTTGATTCAACACCTTGGTTTTGTTGTACAATCTTCTCTAGTGAAGAGTGTGTCGGTAATGGTGGAGGATGTGATGGCCTAGCGGGTAGATCCTCTAAGTTATAGGAATGTGGAGATGATTGTGAGGTGATAAATGATATGGCTCTAGGCACCAATGATTTTGGTTGGGTTGAAAATGGTGTGTTTGGTTTAGTAGGAATTGTAGAGTTTGGTGATGATATTTTTGTGGGAACAATCCTCTTGGGGATTGGTTTGATTGGTGGAGGGGAAATCCTAGCATTTGTGGGTTTAACCGGAGATGATTCGGTTGAGGAAATTTAGTGTAGAACACGAGCAAGTTTCTTGGGTGGATGAGTTAGCACTAGGAGCTTTCCTCATGATGAAATGATTAAAGAAAATGTTTCTAATTGCTGAGAATTATGTAGTGTTTGATGACTAAGGGATTCTAACAAGATGACTTATAAAGGGAAGGATTTGGCAAGTGCATTCAAGACTTAAACCACTAAGATCCTTTGGAATGTGATGATTAGCATGCACAAGAGTCAACTTCAGAGTTGTATTGATCTATGGATTTAATTAAGATGAGATGGAGTGTTCAAGTTAGCAAGATGAGCTTGAAATGATTGATTAAGCTAGACTTGACAAAATTTGTCACCCGGATACCACGGTTCCCTCCTTTGAGGGATCCGGCTATCAGCAGCAAAGAAAAAGGAAATATGATGTTTGTGAAGTCTAACACCTATACTTCCTTGAGTGTTTCAGTCTTCCTAAGTTTCTTAAATGAAAGAGTACTTAAATTATCAAGGCCAATGAGTGATGTAGCAAATGATTGCCTTTTATGGAAGGAAAATGAGATTTTATGATCACCAATGGGTGTTCAAGGATGACACTAGGAATTTTGATGGTGTCAAGTCATAATAAATGATCCTAAAGATCAGATGTAAGCTTGAGATAAAATTTGAAAAATCCTTAAAAAAAAGAATTGAAGAACTAGTTTTTGACCCATTTTGAGATAAGGATGACTAGAAACAATTTCCTAAAATTGTTAAAGATATCCACCTAATTATTTTGAGATGTGATAACCAATGTGTGAGTATTGAAGCAGAAATATGGTGAGTTTTGATGAGTTGATAAATCAAAAACACTTTGAATTAGATCCTAGGTTAGCTATGGGTGAGTGTGAAGCTTTCTAATGCTTGAGGAAGACTTAGGTGGTTCTAAGGTCTTACATTTAGCTAGTGTGAAGTGATCTAGTGAGCTGTTTTGATGTAAGGGAATCTGTACTGCTCATCTGTTGTCACGGATCCCACGGTTCCCTTACATGAGGGATCCGTCTAGTATAATCTTAGGGATCCGGCAACTGCAGATCAGAAACATCATAGAAAGAAATGCAGATTTTGCACTATACTACATTTGACCACGTCATGCTATAGAGTGGATTCAAAATTAATGAATGCGACAAGTGTGTTCATGTCAAAGACACAAATAGTGGATATGTAATCTTGTGTTTATATGTTGATGATATGCTTATCGTTGGCAGTAACAACAAGATGATCAAATATACTAAAGACATGTTGAAATCAAAGTTTGACATGAAGGATATGGGTTTAGCTGATGTCATCCTTGGAACAAAGATCATACGAACTCAAAATGGACTTGTGTTAAGTAAAGCACACTATGTGGACAAAATTATTAATACTCACAATGCGGGGGATTCCGTCCTAGCTAGAACTCCAATTGACACCAGTAAGCATTTATCTAAAAATAGAGGCATAGGTGTTGCCCAATTAGAGTATTCAAGAATTATTGGCATGTTAATGTACTTAATGACAGGTACCCGGCCTGACTTAGCATATGCTGTTAGCAGGCTAAGTAGGTATACTAGTAATCGAAGCTTGCACATTGGGCAGCTATGACTAGGGTACTTCATTATTTGAGATCCAGTCGCGATTATGGGCTACAGTATGCTAGATATCCAGCTGTTATAGAAGGATATAGTGATGCAAATTGGATATCTAACATAAAGGATTCTAAATCGACTAGTGGATATGTGTTTACACTAGGAGGGGCGGCTATATCTTGGAAGTCTTCCAAGCAAATTGTTATAGCTAAGTCCACGATGGAATCATAATTTATCACGTTAGATAAATGTGGACAAGAGGCGGAATGGCTACGCCAATTCGTAGAGGACATACCAAGGTGGCCTAAACCGGTAACGACCAATAGTATACATTGTGATAGTCAATCGGCAATTGGCAGAGCTCATAGCATAATGTATAATGGAAAGTCCAGACATATCCGTCGTCGACATAATTCAATACGACTCCATCGTCGACATAATTCAATACGACAACATACCAACAGGAGTCATCTCAACTGACTATGTGAAGTCAAAGGATAACATTGCGGATCCGCTTACGAAAGGCTTAAGCAGAGAGTTAGTTAGTAAGTCGTCTAAAGGAATGGGACTAAAGCCCTTGAAGGAATGAGTTTCTATGAAGGAAAACCTAACCCAGTTGACTGGAGATCCCAAGATCTGGGTTCAATAGGACAACCTAATCATAGAAATTTAGGGGAAGTCACGTCAATGTGGGGGAGTTACTAAATATTGTAACTTCCTAGTCCATTCCTATAACAAATGTGACTTGTTGAGAGGTTAAACATATGGCTTTAATGATTCAGGATGAAATCACAAAGCATAATGATCGAGATGAAATCACAAAAACATATGTTTTTAATGATTCAAGATGAAATCACCTATGTGAGAGAGAAGTGGGGTCGCTTCGAAGGGAAATGCGGGGGCGCAATTCCTAAGAGCTCTTGCAGAACCAGGCTAGTATTCATGACCATAACGAATACGACTATGAGGACTTGACAATGTCAGGGAGAGTCTTGTGTGAAGTGTAATGTCGTCTACATAAACAGAGGCTGAGTTCAAGACATCGCGTCTACTCAGATCTAGGAGACTAAGTGCATGTCACAAGGGAAGGTTCAAAGGATTGCACCTACCTATCCTATGCAAGACTTAACGGCAGAAATTTCACCGAAACTTTAGTGTGTTTTTGACCGGTCTCCATTCATGTGGGGGATTGTTGGAAAATTGGTTTTGCAAAATGAGTTTTTGCAAATTTTAGACACTATTTAATATATGTATATGTTATATATATTTATATTTCTTGGTAGCTTTGCGTTCTCCTTGACGAGAGCTTTGCAACGAGCTAAAGAGTGTCAAAAGTGGGAGAATCCCACATCGCCCAAAACAAGAAATGAAAGCTTGTTTATATAGGAATCTTGATATAAACCTTCAAATTGATTTGTTGGTTTTACTCCAACACCTACGTGCGCGCGCACAGGGGGGGTTCAGATTTCAGGATTTCTGGGCCAAAATAGGTTCGAAGCTTCTGAACTCATGCGAGCCCACGCGACCTGCGGTCACGAATGCAGCTCCGAAATCTCGCATACATGCGTATCTTTTTGCTGCAGATTCGGGCTTGTAGTTTTCCAAATTCTGTATCTATCTATTTTAGGAATAGATATAAACTTAGTGAATAAGTTTTACAGAATAATGTTGTGTTAATAAATTATATGCAAATCGTGTTTTATTATAACAGATTCGTATATATTTGGAACTTATTTATCTTGAAAAACAAGACAGGTTTTCAATATAAATACAAGCAAGTCTCATTCGGTTTGTGATAGAACCAGAAACGAAGTCCTCCATAGTACCAGCATTCCTTCGATCAGAAATACGCAGAGCTTCAGTGATATTTCAGGCAAGTGTGTCTAGTCCGGCTGTACAACAACTTTGTACGTTGTCCTCTGGGAAACAGACGGCGAATCTGTTTTAAGGGAATCGTGTTAAACACGAGCCTCGTGCCACTGTCTTTATTGCTTTCGTTAAATTTATTGAATAGTGTATGTCTTCTGCTTTTACTTCATTCTGTCTGCTATTTAATTTTATGTCTTCTATTTTTTGTTAATTATATTCTTGTAATCTGATTTATCTTAATAAAAATTTACACTGTTTCCCACACACAACCCACTTAACCTATAATGTACAATGCTTGTAAATCATTTATTAAAGAAATATAAAATTTCCAAACTTCTGAAAAAATATATATGAATTTGCCTGCTTTTAATACCAACTTTCTCTCATTGAAAAAAAAAGGTGAATAAGACATGCAACTGCAAGAACAAAAACCCATAACCAATTTGTTGACTATCTATAGTTCTATATTATATACAACTGGAATCCAATTTTGACTGCACCTAAAAGTCAACAACAGTCCAAGAGTTAATAAGATTAAGAAAGACAAATGTTGGTGTGACTTGTTGTGAGTATGGGACAATATATATAACTTAACTTTTTTCAAAGATGAAGATGTATTCACACTTTACTGTCACTAACACCACTTTTATTTTATTTACATCTATCTTGTACCCGTACTTGAATTTATAGGCCGACTTAACCGGTGAGCTTTTGATCACAAGGCCACTTGAGCAACGTTTAGATCGGATGCAATGGAGGGCGAGGGCTCACCTTTACCTCCACACATCACGCGCGCCGCCGAGCAACCTCCTCATGTGTGACACAAGGAAAAAAGAGGAGAGAGTGGTGATTACTTTTTTTTAGTGTGTGTAAAATATATTATAAGGTATTTTTGTATAAAGTAAATATTTTTAATAATAATGATTATTACAGCTGAAAGGTAAAAAGATTTGTGATATGCTAAATGAGGGAGGAGGGAGTGGTACCCTAATACCCTGTGTGCCACATCACCTCTATCCAATAAAAACCCTCCAACTCAAAACTACCCAATTATACTCTAACACTACCCTAAGTGGAGGGAGTGGTACCCTAGTACCCGAATTCCATTTTTTTTAAATACATAAAATCACATACAATATTTAAAATAAAAACATACAATTTCATTAAAAATAAAAACATTACATAATACTTAAAAAAAGAAACATAACATAACACTTAAAAATAACTAGATTAAAATAAAAAACCCACTAATCATCGAGATGCGACAAGTATTGACGTGCTACGTGCTCCGTGAGATCATATCGAAGACGGTCATGGAGAACTTCGTCTAGTAACTCCGCTACCACACTGTCTGGACCGGCTCATCCATTATATGAACAGGTGAGATTGCCCATCCCCTCGCGTTTTATAACCATATTGTGCAAAATAACACACGCATGAACCTGATTGGCAATCTTCGCTTTGGTCATAGCTCGGAGAGGTCGATCGAGAATTTTTCATTTTCCTTTGAGAGCACCAAAAGCTCGCTCGACATCCTTTCTCGCCCCCTCTTGTAACTTCGTAAATCTCTTTTCATTTGGGTCGGTTGGATACGGGTATGCTTTAACAAGTGTGGACCACTTAGGATAGATTCCATCTGCCAAATAGTAGCCGCGTTTGTAAAAGCGTCCATTCACGTGGAATGAACTATTCATCGCCGTTCCATTTCAATCTGTAAGATACAAGTCAGACTGATTCAATACGTTGATATCGTTGTTTGACCCCGGTGGACCAAAAAAAGCATGCCAAATTCACATATCTTGTGACGCGGTGACTTCAAGTATAATAGTGGGAACACCATAGTCACCTCTCGTATATTGCCCTCTCAAATGTCTAGGACAATTTTTCCATCTGACTTGTGTACAGTCAATGCTACCAAGCATCCCAGGGATGTGATGCTTCGCTTCATGGGCCTGGAAAATGCGAGCAAGGTCGTGTGCTGTCGGCCTACGTAGGTACTCTCGACCGTACAACTCAATGATGGCCACACAAAAATAATCAAGACTTTCACGTGACGTTCTTGCAGACATACATAAATATTCATCATACTCATCGGGGGGATTGCCGGTTGCGAGTTGCCTAACGGTCAATGTGATTTTTTGTTTCGCCGTGAAACTTTTTTTCAATCGCGCGTCATAGCCTTCTTGAAAATATGGGTATCTCGCTTCAATGTCACCCACTATTTGCAAAAACATGCTTTTCTCCATTCGAATTTTTTTTAAAGTAATTGTCGTTGTACTTTGGTGTTTCAACGAACCAATCATTCTCTAAAGTTTCAAGACCTATTTACCGATGACGATTTACGCTAGTTCGGCTAGAGCTTGCCGTGTCTTCAAGATACTGAGCCGCTAGTTGAAGCATATGTTGAAACGAGCTACCCGTCGATAGCTCGTCGGACGAAGACGGAATAATATTCGGAAGAATCGGAAGACATTTTTTTTGGAGAGATTAGTGTGTGTTTTTTTTTAAAGATGGGGGTAATTATTATTTTTTTTTGAGAGATTAGTGTATGTTTTTTTGAAAAAAAATGAGTGTATGTTATTTGGTTTTAAAGGAAATTTTTTTTTTTAAATTTATTTATTGCATGTAACCGTTGTAACCCCCCAAATGGTCGAATATTTCAAATTTAAGCATGGTACTCCCTCGAGCTCCCAACTCGATTATGCTACTCGATCCAAGTACCCGACGTACTCCGGGCGGTGTACCCGCTCGGGTACATGCTACTCGATGTCATACCCGAGCTCCGCTCTCTCCCCTCTGATAAAGTTGCATTGATATTTGGACATAAAATCAAATATCTAATTATGAAGGGGGAGAAAAAAGGGTTTTTGTTGTATACGGCTAAAGGAAACACATCCAGCGGTACGTCCATCTTGTCCTTCACTTGTGTGTCAGGGCAAAAAGAAGCTACGAGTGAAAATTTCTTTAATGGGGCCTATATAAAGATGAGTGGTATACAGTAGACCGACGGTATACAAGAATTAAGGACCAACTTATTTATTTCAGATTTTGGGTCACTTATTGGTAAGGGTCCTATTATTGGAACCCTTCTTATGATGTTAAATTATAGGGAATATTTCTTTTGTTCTTTATTTTTTTCAGTACAACACAGTTTTTTGTCAGTTTCTGTTCCGTATTTTTGACAGTTTTAAACGTTTGGCTTATTAAACTTTATATTTATAGTTCCGCATTTTCAGGTTTATAGCTTTTTGATATAAACAAAATTATAAAAAAAATAAATAAATAAAAAAAAAATAAAAAAAAAAAAAACAAAAAAACTAAGAGGGGTCCTAATAAAAAACTAGGGGGGTCCTAATAACTCAACCCATTGGTAAATGTTTGCAAACCCCACGTGGCATAAGACAATGGACTAGGTTGACAGGATTTGGAATTAAGGGCCCGTTTGGTTGTGATGTATGAGTATGGGTCTATAACTTTGAAAGTCATTAATGTTGTTTGGTTGGTTGTGGGGGCCATCACAATAGAATGAGGATACCAAAATGTGAAGGTTTCTTCATATATTGTGTGTGTGGGTGGTTTCTTCATACCCTCCATTATCATTCCACTCTATACCAACACTTATACCCATTGTGATTAATAGCGACAAACCAAACGCACCCTAAATGTTTAAAAGGATGTTTGTGTGATTTCGTATGGGGTCATTTTCAGTATATTAGTTCGTTCAAAAAAAAAATTCAGTATATTAGTAGAGGTGAGTGGAAATTGAAGCACGTTTTCAATACTAAAAGTTGTAAATAGCGTGAGGCGTGGCGTGATGATGTTGATGTGACGGTATGATTAAGTCTTATGTCTTTGCGGGTAATGTGAATTTTTTGCGTTTATAAGATGGCACAAAATATGAAAACATTTATATATTTATATCATATTTCATATATATCGAGTTTATAAAAAAATGTGATATAAGGCGGGCGGTTTGACGAGACGATATTACAAAGTCTCACGCCTTTGCGAAGTCTTTACGAGGCTTTTACGAGCCTTTTAAAACCATGCTAATACTACATAACACATAATTGCCAATGATGTGTTATAAGACATTGGTTAATTTTAAGGAAAATGATAAATGGACCTAACTAAATAAGCCTAAAGGGTGACCTAATGCATAAATAACTTGTACAGTAACAGTACTGTACAAGTCATTTATGCATTAGATCTTTTTTTAGACCTCTTTAGTTAGGCATCTATATCATAGCTCTAATTTTAATGTTGTCTTTCGTATACCATTTTTTCTGTAATCGAGGTATAAAGTACAAACTAATCAACATAGTCAGATTATTAATGATTTTGTAATACTATATATATGAGAGATAAGTAAATTGTGTGATAACATTTTTTTTACCGGTACTTGACACGTTATATTACTTATTTTATAAGACTATGTTTATAAACAATTTATCACGACCCAATCTCTACTAAAATATTACTTCATCCGTTCTAAAATTATTGTCCTCTTTTGATTTTTTCGGTCTTTACTTTTCAACTTCGACCTTAAGTACTTTTGTTTATATTACATAATACTTGATACAAAATATATTAACGGATTGAGTTTTAAATGTATTTTCATTTGGTATAATTTTTATCAAAAATTGTATAGCACAAATAAAAATATTTATAGTCAAAGTTGAAAAAAAAAAACCGAAAATAGAGGACAATAAATTTGAGACGGAGGGAGTTTTTTTCTTTTGTTCACCTACACAACTAATCTATACCTTTTTACCAACAACCCACCCAAACCAATACATACAAGTATACAACCAATCTATTCTTTTATAAAATAATAAATATTAAAAAGAAAAACAAAAAAAAAAGATAAAAAAAAAAAAAGAGTCATTCACTAGCTTTCATGTGACAAATTGAAATGTGGCAATTTATGTTGTCATATAACCTTTGTCGTAAGAGGATTTGAGATTTGATTAAAGTATTATTATTTGTGTATGATTTATCCAACCGAATGAGTTATCAACTCATTGATAAACATAGTCTAATACTCTAATATATCTTATAAAGTATTAGTAAAATTTAAATTCACATTCTCATCTAGTTTGGTGGTCAACTAATGACCAAAAGCCTTAGTTGAATGAAGGGATAACAAATTATACATTACACATCAAAAGTATGTTTCTGTGATAGATAAATTAAAATCTTGTTCGTTTATTTTCTATTCTCCGAAGATAAAAGAATATATGTTCCAAGTATTTTAGAATGATACGGGTCTCTTTACTACCAAGAAAGTAATGTTAAAGTATGTGACATGAATTTTAAAAAGATGAAACGAACTTATTTTTCTAGGATTTGTAAATGAATTATATGAACAATTTTGTTTATTCGTGCTCATTTATCTACAAAGGCAAGTGAGTTATAGACTAATTATAACTATTAGCACCGTGCTATGCTAAAAGTTTAATTAGTTGCACACACTATCGTTTTCTCAGTGGTGTTTTCGTCAAACATGTTAACAGTTCGCTAGCTGGTCTCAAATCAAAGTTAATCATTGGTGTTATTGGACGGAAAGGTTATTTTGTTTTTGGGTAGAACAAGGTCGGTACTCGGGACACTAGTGCCCTTTACATTATTTGAAACTGGGGTCATGAGGTTATTAAGAAGTCAAAGATATATAGACATTAAAATCGAACGAGATTGTTACAGCCTGTTAACGGGTCCCTGGTCCCCTGTTTGTGTTTTTAACATTTGGAAAAAAAACGTGTCATAACCAGACAACCAGTTGGGTATCTTAAATTCGAACCGGGCTTTACTGCTTAGAACTAAAAGTTCAACAAAATAAGAAAACTCGTTATATTAGAAGGGCCCAAGCAGTTTGATAGGAGAACCAAAAGTGTAATTTTGAGCAACTCATAAAGAAAAATTTACTCCAATTATTGAGTTGAAATCGTCGAAATATAAAACACACTTATCAAAACATGCACCCTTATTATATATATTATCTAATATAACTAAAAGGCGGGGAATGAGTCTTCATATGCCACGTGTCCCACATTTAATGCTAACCAAGGCGGGGAATGAGTCTTCACATGCCACGTGTCCCACATTTAATGTTAACTTTCGCAAGTTGGCAAAAATAGTCCCTGAGGTTTAAGTGTCGTTACAAAATAAGTCCAAATTGACAAAAATAGTACCTAAAGTTTAAGTGTCGCTGCAAAGTAAGTCCTTTATAGCAATTTGGCAAAAATAGTCCCTATCCAAATTCACGTCTACAAAAGCAATCCCGCTGCATCGCGCGGGTTTCCACACTCGTATATTTACTAAAAGGCGGGGCACAGTAACTCCCAAACACTGTTGCACATTAAATGCTAACTTTCACAAGTTGGCAAAAATAGCCCCTGAGGTTTATGTGTCGTTGCAAAGCAAGTCCTTTAGCATTAATTGCTATCTATAGCAATTTGGCACAAATAGTCCCTAAGGTTTAAGTGTTGCTGCGAAGTAAGTCCTGTAAAATTAATTGGTATCTATAGCAATTTGGCAAAAATAGTCCCTATCCAAATTCACGTCTACAAAAGCAATCCCGCTGCATCGCGCGGGTTTCCACACTCGTAGTTTTCATTTCCTAAAGTAATTACTATTAAGTTAAATAATGATGTTTATTCATGATTCTTTATTTTCTTTCCTTGTTAAGACTAATGATTAACGATGTATGCATACTATTAATTATTTGTTCCTCAATCTACAACAATCAAAATGTTAATATTTAAATAACGCCAACACGACTAAAAACAAACAAGTGACGTGGAAAGGAAAGACCCACGAAATGCGAGAGAATAAGCCGGAAACATATTATATACGTAGTAGCATCCAAAAACTAAACTAAACCAAAATCTTCCAACCAACAGACCACAAAAACATTCATGTTTTACGCATATTATGCATTAGATATAGTTATTAACATATTATAAAACTAATTATACGTATCTCTATTTTTAAGGTTGATAATGCTGGTGGTGTTATGTCCTTCCATTTTTCTTTTTAATTTTGATTTGAATACTTTAATGAATCATGATACTCGTATTGATTCAGAGTCACTAAATTGCGACAAGAAGTTAAATAGTAACTAATAAGTCATTTGATACAAGATAGTTGATGAAATTAGGTTTTACTAAGGGAGCGTTTGGTATGCGTTTATCGGAATGAATTTATGAATTTCATTCCGATTAATGGTGTTTGTTTAGTGGGCCCGGTAATGAAATGTGTATATCATATTCATAGAATCATTACACACCAATTTGGTGTCTATGAAATTCATTCCCGCGGGCTCCTCTTTTTTCCACTACAAAACTCAAATATTTATACACTTTTTCATTCCATATTTTATCAACCAAACATAAACAATCGTAATGATACACGTTTTCATATCCATTGTCATTGTACCCATACCAAATCCGATACCTATTGTGATTCCTAGCAACAAACCAAACGGGAGACTATCTTTATCAACAATCTATCATAACACAATCTTTTATTAAAATCTTATTTTCTTATTCCTCCACCTATACAACCAATATATACAACCAATCTCAACTTTTTTATCATTTATCAACAACCCAACCTAACATATAATATTACTTCTTTTATGTTTAAGTTAATTACAAAGAAAATATGTATAGCCATTATATCTTGACATGTGCCAGATTGAGTTAGAAAAATAAAAGTCACCAAGTGATCAAGTTGGTGACCAGGTTGTAGCATTTTTTTCCAACTTTTTACAAACTTTATATTATATCGAGTATTTATTTGATTTTGTACTTCAACCGATTGATGACACTCAGTAATAGACATAGTCTAACAATCAAGCGGTATCCATAAATGAATAGAGACATTTTCTTGTCGAAATCACCACGATATACAATATTGATCCTCTTAATTCGTTCAGTTAGCCTTAAGATGTCCTTAGAAACCTATGTTAATTAGCATAATCATATTTGATAGGGTTATTAGTTTTCAAGAAATGTATTATGTAAAACATCATTAGTAATAAATATCTAAATAAAGAATCTGAGTATCTAATTCTGATTATCAAATCACAACAATCATATATACTATCTACTTTAATTTAACAGCCCATTAAATAAAAGAACTTGAACTAACTTTACAAAAGACAATTTCCAAGAAGCTACTTCTTTGCCCCCCATTTTCTTCATATGTGCATGCACCATACCCTTTTTCAACCTCTATATATAAGGCACACTCCAACACACACTCACAAACTCACTTTAAAACATTCCAAAACCTCTTAACAATCTATTTTCTTAGTACAAAAATAAACCATGGAAGCACTGAATCGATGCTCATCAGCCACTTCGTCATCATCAGAATCAACAGACTCGTCATATTCGGGCTTGAAACCCGAATATTCAAACAAAACTAGTAAAATAAAAGGTCCATGGAGCGCTGAAGAAGATCGAGTCTTGACACGACTTGTAGACTCTTACGGACCTAAAAACTGGTCACTTATTAGTAAATACATAAAGGGTAGGTCAGGTAAGTCTTGTAGACTCCGTTGGTGTAACCAACTGAGTCCCAATGTGCAACACCGACCGTTTTCCATATCTGAGGATGAGACTATTTTGGCTGCTCATGCTCAGTATGGAAACCGGTGGGCCACCATTGCCAGGTTATTACCTGGTAGGACCGATAATGCGGTTAAGAATCATTGGAATTCCACGTTGAAAAGACGAAAAGTTGACACTCAAGAAATGATGCTTTTTAGCTTGGGAAAAGATGGTGGTAGGTCGTCTCCAAGCGGGTCGAATGAGAATGTCGGGACCGATGTCGAGGACCCGATGACGACGCTTTCGTTAGGGCTTCCGGGGATGGGTGAATGTAGGCGCCCGGAGAAAAGTACGGAGTGTGTGCAAGAAGGGTTTTGGAATGTTATGAGAGGAGTTGTTGAGAGGGAAGTTAGGGAGTATGTAACTACATCGTATTGTGATAATCAAGGGTTTCATTAACATTTTATGGATTTATAATTCATTTTAATTTATGATTCTTTTTTATTAAAAGAAATGTTCTTTCAATGTTAATGTTGAAGATAATAGTTATAAATATGGAACGTTAAAAAATTTCTATAAACCTTCATTTCACTGAATTGCACTACTACAATAAGACGGGCGAGGAGACTTTTGCCTCGACACCCTCCTCGGCGAGTCGCTAAACGACAAAACAACATCTGACGTGGCACACAAATACGCTGACCGTTTATCAAAAATTCAACGCAAACTTTCTTCGAAAACATGTTCCCGGTGAAAGAGTTTTTCATTTTTACCAAAATTTGTCTACCGTTTAAGCCTTTAACTTGTAAAAATCAAGGCAAAAAGTGTCATATATAAAGTTTAGGGACATGAAACTTATTCATCATGGAAATGACTATCATTATATGTTAAAAACCGGTGTTGATACACTACTAGAAAATGTGCCAATAGCAACGAAAATTTGGCAACGACCCATAAGTCGTTGCTAAATTCATACATTAGCAACAAATATAGCAACGAAATTTTGCAAACTAAGAATCTTCGCTTAGCAACGACTTTTAGTTGCTAATTTCGTTGCTATCTTCTCAAATTTTGGAGGAAACATTCCCACTCTTTTTTAGCAACGACTAGTTATAAAATTTCGTTGCTAAATAATTAGCAACGAATTTATACTTTTTACAAATAAAACCATCAAATTATTAGCAACGAAATCGGCAAATATAGCAACGAATTTCGGTTGCTAAATTTATAGATCTAATATCTTAGAAATTTTTGTTTCTAGAGTCGATGTGTTAAATTTAACTTTAAATTTATTTTACCTTCTCTATTAGACTACGATTAGACTTTACCAACACTCACAGGCAGTTTACCGTTCGTGATAGTATAGAGATGTTAAGACCGGGTCGTTCATTGGAGTGTGAATACCTAAGTAATCTAAACTAAATTGTTTATAGGACAACTGTGTTTTAAATCCATGTGATTATGATTTTAACTAAATTAACTACTAAATTAACTAAGGACGTGAATTAACTAAAAGACACTTAAAACTAACTATGTGCGAAACAATTAGAGATAAAAGTGTACTGACCTTGCTAATTGTCTATTCATCTAATTGCTTAATTGTAACTGCAATGTTCATCTAGTTGTACGCACTCACTACAACTTCTTTAGATAAATTTTTAGCCGTACCCTACGCACTAGGGTCGTTCTATCCTCCGAGCATTAAGTTCCTCAACTAAACTATGTGAGTATGTTTTGTGTTTGCCAAGCACTCAACTACAAGTAAATTGGTATGTGCACCCGTGCACTCGCAAATTACGGTGTCGAATCTTACACCCTATTATCTACCACTTCTAACTAGGTCTCCCCCAAATCTTTGGTCTCCACCACTAAGAATATTTAAAATATACTTTATATGATTCAAGTGATCAATTTTTGAATAGCTACCTACTAATTAATTACCATCAACATGTAGCCATGGTTTATGCAAGGGATAAGCATATACAACCACATGAATTATCCACAATACAACAAAGATAAACTAAAAAAATCATGCAATTGGATGAAGTAGAGTCATAACAAGGAAAGCATTAAAGGCTTAGCCTTCCATTACAAACGATAAACAAAGATAAAAGCGGTTCTGAAAGATTAATAATAGTCATGATGATCAAGACGAAGATAAACATACCTCTGATGCGTAATTATTCGATCTTCTTATGTTTCTAGCATTGGGATTTGTCTTGTAGCCTCTAGGGTTCGTCTCCAAAAGTTGGAATGAGAAAACCATACCTAATATGAATTTGGTTGGTGTATTTTTGCTTGAAAATAGCTCTAGCCCGTAACCCTATACGATGTATGCTTATTAGGATTCATACGCCGTATGCTTCATGACAAGTCTTGGCCACATCACTGATCTTCAGTTCCATACAGCGTATGCTTGTTATGGGGAATGCGCCGTATGGTCTTCAACACTTTGAATATTTTTGCGAAGCAAACTTGTATACACTGTAATAGAAATACATATGTTGTTCATCAGTAGTGACATTAATAAACAAATTTAACTACAAATAAATCGAAATAAATATGTTGGTAATATCAATAAGGATACTATCGGCTTACACAACATTTCAATCAATAAGGATACCTTAGTTTATGCTCCCTCAGTTGTACAACATAAAAGCCCTTCGAGAGGAAGATGAATATCAATGTGCTAATTTCTTCTTTACTCGGGATACTACTGGCTTACTTTTCCTTTCATTTTGCGAGGATGCCTTTGTTAACAAACGCACCAATTTAGATAAAGGATGTGACAATTCAACCGACAAATAAGAGATAACTAGGGAGTAAGAACATCTAAGTAAACACATTTTTAATCATCATACGAGCACATATACAATTAAGCATAATTTATCCTTAGTTAGTTAGTTAAGTAATTAGTAAAAGTAGTAAAATTGGTAGAAGTACCACTCCCCACTCTTATACCCCGAGATATTTACCTTGCTTTCTAAAAAACCATTAAAAGACTAAAAAGAATCTCCATCAACCCCACCTTCTCGTCATATATCTCTTTCTAGCATTCCTATTCCCCTAAAGAACGAATCAATCCTTGGGCTTACCACACACTATACTACAACGATTAGGTTCACTGCCTAGAGGGTTGAAAAACTTGCTCGTAGAAAAGGAAATCTTCTCGACCCCGAACCCACGCTATCATATACACTTGGTTCTAAAAGGCGCGCCAAGGCGTGGCTAAGGCGTGAGGCGTGACCTTCACTTTACAAAATAGACCAAGGCGTCGACTCTACGCGTGACATGAGATGAGGCGGGAAAAGGCATGATTAGACGTGAGGCGTGACGGGGTTTTGTTTTTATTCAACTCTCGTATTTTTTTATTTTTTATTTTTATTTTATATATTTTTAAATGAACAATATTACATGGAAGGAAAGTTTCTTAACCTTTTTCATTATGTACCACGTGTTTTGTAAACTCGATATATATGAAATATGCTAGAAATATACAGATATTTACATATTTTGTGCCGCCTTACGTCACACCTTAACAACGCAAAAGATTCCCCTTAGTCACTAATGTTTAGGGCTTGGTCATGCTGCCACGTCACGCCTCACACACATACACTAGTTTTTTTTTTTTTTTTTTTTTTTTTTTTTTTTTTTTTTTAACTTGATGAACTTTGTATATATGTATATATATAGTTATTAAAAATTATTTCATCCTAAATATTTAGTTCCCGCATAAACTAAAATTTTCACTTCCCCCCAAAATTTTGACTACTTTCCCAAAAAAAAACTTGAACAAAAATTGAATTACACCAAAAAAACTAAAAAGAAAATATAAGTACTTATTATGAAACCCTACTTGTTTCTAACTTTCTATCCATATACCACGCACAGCCGCCTCTCACAGATCGGGCTCATTCATCCGTCATCGGTCATCATTCTTCCTAATTTTCCATCATTGACTGTTCGCTCACTACATTCATGCCTTATGTATTTGTCATGGAAGATCTGTTCGGTTTGTTATTTTATATTTTTTTCAGATTCATAACTTCAAAGAAAAATTGTTTTGTTAATTAGTAATATGTTGTCATGAGTCATGACGAACACTTTTGCATTGTTTAATTGGTATTTCAGTGAAACTTGGTGGGCTTGTGTCTCTGTTCATGCTCATCGATCTCTTTTGGTTTAGAGACTAGGTTTGGTATCTTCTATCTAATTACTCTGTTTTTTGTAATTGTTAAATGGAGTGTTTTGTATTGAAAGACTTTCATTTGGTTTAGATACGAGATGGGTTTTTGTTCATGTTGTTTCTCAACATCTTTATTAGTGTTTTGTGATTCTTGCTGCTTTGATTTGGTGGTCTTGCTTGTTTTTTTTAAAGTTGTTGGATTCTTTATGTTTGTTTTTATTACTATTGTTGTATCTTTTTGTATTTTTGTATTACTAATTTGGTTGAATGATATTTCTTATTAGATTAGTGTTTATCTATTGGACCAGTTTAGGAGTATGCTTCTTTGTAGGTTGATTGTTGTTTGGTATTAAAGGTATGGTGTTATTGTTTTAGGTAGTGTTCTTTGATGATACATGTTTGTCAAAGTTGCAAGATTTTTTGCTTGTTTGAGTTTTGTAACAACAACCATAATTTGTCTACTTCAAAGTTTTATCCTTTAAGTTCAAATGACATAATTTGCTTCAATTTGGTTGATGGCCTAAAAATCACTTTAAACCACCTCTGATCAATAAGAGTAAGAGGCGGAAAAAGTGACAAGAGACGAGTGTGTTTCGGGTGTTTTAAACTTGTAATCTTTGTTATGTTATCTATTGGATTTGTACATATTTTTCCATAAGTCAAACTCTACAATGTTTAATGCATTATCTTCTTGAACTCTCCCATTAAGTTTGTTTTGGATGTCTTTTTAAACTATGTATTCTTAACGTTGAATTGATTTATTGAAGTGTATAAGTATTAACAGTTAACTTTTTTACTTCTTTCAGCTTATGACATTGATTCGTAGCGTACTTTTTGAGTGAACTCCAACTCCAAGGGTTAGCTACAATACAATGTTCCCTTTTAGCTTATCTAGGATAAGTATCACTTATTTATTGTCACCCACGAGTGTCACTGTTGTATTTTTTCTTGTAGGTACAGAGTTAAACCTGACATATCTACCTGGATAGATTGTGGATGCTTGATCGGATTTTCAGATTTTGGAACCTTATGCATCAGCCGAGTTCTAAGTTTTCGATATACTTACTTATGTCCGCTTAACTTATATGTCTTAGAACATGTTTAGTATGCTATTTATTAGGCCAGGTATAATTTGTTGATGTCTAGTAGAATATCAATTTAGAATGTATATCGTTTATTACATTTATGATTCTGGAATAAATTGTGTATTGGCTCCTATATTTTATGTCCGTAATTTCTGTAACGTGGTTTATACGGTATATTGGTATTTACACATCTATACAGATGAATAAATGTTACTTTTAATCTAGCAACAAATCTCATTGTTGCCAAATGCCAACTTCCTATAAATTGTTGCAGTTTAAGTTGTTGCTAAGTAAAAGTCATTGCTATATATCAACAAGCACTTTTCGTTGCTAAATTGGAGAATTAGCAACGACTTGGCACTAAGCTGAATTTACCAACGAAATCAGTTTTCATTGCTAATTAGCAACGAATTGGTGATATTAGCAACGACTTTTCATTTTGCAACGGGCGATATAGCAACGAACAGGTTTGGTTGCTAATGTCGTTGCAAACATCAATCAGCAACGAAAAATGGCTGTTTAGCAACGATTTTAGCCCGTTGCTATTGGCAGTTTTTCTAGTAGTGATAAAGCATGGTTATATACTTGCTTAAAACCTTATCAAGGAAAAAACTTGATGTAAATCTTTTTTAACTTGTTATTACTAGCAATACTAATAGTTATAGTACTATTATGAAAATTATATTATGTAGAAACGTAGATGAAACAACTAAACTTGTATTATTATTATTATTATTATTATTATTATTATTATTATTATTATTATTATTTACACTAGGTTGGTATTAGTTTAAAACACTACTACATTACAGGTCTTTAGCGACAGATTTTTCCGTCGGAAATCCGTCGGTAACAGCTGTTTCCAACAAATTTGTGAATAAAACAGGGCGTCGGAGAAATCATGGTCGGTAATCACTATCCGTCGGAAATATGTTGGAAACACCGACTGAGAAAATGCGTCAGAAATCGGTTAGTAACTTTCCCGTCGGAAGTCTGTTGGTAATCTTTCTGTCGGAAAACCGTCAGAATAAGTCCGTCAGAAAATCGTCGGAAGTAAATCTGTCGGCAATCTGTCAGAAAATACAAAAAGTTTCACTCACTAAAGATCGCATGTATTCCTGCATCTAAAATAACTAAAAAGAGATGATAAATAAAATAGATGATTCAAATTTATTTATAGATCCATTACGGAGATTAACATTCATATCATAAAAGTTGTATGTCAAATCAGAATGAAATATGAAAGCATTCAAAACATTCAATATAAAACTATAGTATTTAATCCGAATATTCAAAATGATATGACGTTATTCAACTAAGGCGGATGGCGTAGATCAGTTAACCTCTTCAACACTGAGTTAAATGTGTTATTCTCTCTCTCGAGCTTGTTCAAGCATTCGCCTCCAATTCTCGTTGTTGCATTTGAAGCTCCACTTGTCGTTGTAGCTGAACTTGCATCTCTCTTTCGAATCGTGATCTCATTTGTGGGTTGTCCCCTTGCAATCTTCCTATTGTCTCTTCCATTGTCTGTACCTACATTGTAAAGGTCCATTACAGAACCTTGCAACATTTACAGTCATATAAAATGCATATTGTAGGACAGAAATTTAACTTTGGTATACCTTTTGCATTTAGCATGATGAAATTGATCAAAGGGTATATCACAAGGAACGTGAGGCGCATCCCCTGTTAGCCAATCTACAAATATTAAGTTATAACAGGTAGATGATCTACGCAGCCCACTTATTGCACTGAACTCGAAATCCAAGAGCAGCTACAGGTGCTTTACGAGCAGCTTGAAGAAGAGACTCCTTTGCATCAGCGTACTCCAGCTGAATCATCCTAATCTTCCCAACGTAAAATAGGTACCATCAAAACTAAAACACAGAACAGGAAAAGGAAAGATATATGATTGTTTCTGATAATGAAATCTAAAGAATGCTTAAAAGGTAGTTGAAGAAAACTTAACTTCAAGGTAGTTTCTGATAATGATTCAAAGGTAAGCATTGAAGCTCCATCATCACATATGTAACATGATGTTTTATCAACAGTACTCACAAATATATCCACCAGGGACAACATATTTGGTTCACCTTCCCTATCATACCTGCATCACAATATAAATGAGCTGTGAGTTCTATTTATTATGCTAGTTGAGTAGTGCATCAAAATGGGTTTAGGTTGAAACATGTCAACTTCTATGATGGGTCAAATAGGACTGGGTCAGGTGGTGTTGACCCATAAGCACTTTCTTCTCCAGATATAAATAATGTTAATGTGTCGATTATCTCTACAAAAACCATATGAGTAATACTGCAAGTTTTTTTAGTAAAAAACTTGTTAGGAGCTTTCGACTTCCTTCTCTTTTAGCTAAAGTTTTTAGTTGACAAGTTGAAAAAAAAATCAAATAGCACGACCAACGTCAACTGACTTGAAAATGGCACCTCTAATTATATTGGTGATCATAATCAAAGTGATTATATATGGTACCTTAGAGGAAGGCGAGCAAGATAAGTCTCACCAATCAATCGGGAAGCATTTGGGAAAAAGGTTCATTTAAATGAACCTTTTTGTACGCTGAAAAAAACCGATTACATGCATAGCCTTTTAAGGTGGGTATCAGTCTAAAACATACCCATTTGCATCTAAAATGAACACATTTTTTACAACTTCTTATTTTGACCCATAACTGGAAACATGCACTAAATGAAACTAGAACATAAACTTGTATAAACATATTTGCTAACTCTACACTTTCATAAAATCAGCGAAAACGTGTTTTATACATCAACGGGCTTATTCCAAACGCCCTTAAAACTTGTAATTATAAAAATACAAATTCTTAACTATATGAACTTGGTAACACTTGATATACATTTCATAAATTATAACATATACACTGAATATAGAACTTGACTCGGGATATCAAACTGATAACAAATGATGGGAATAAGAAGCTCGTTACCTAACCCGCAAGCTACACCATTTTGACCCATTACGCCCCACTTAACACATAGCTTGGTTTCATCTTACAAACCTGCAAAACATGAAACTGATAACGGTAAGTCCTTGTGACTTAGTGACTGAACGGATCTAATATGAATAATACTTATAATTCTGAACATAATAGTTTACAACATGTTATGAAAGGTACGACTTGTAGTAGTCTTGTTACTTGTACATGGCATAAATATGATATTGATTCCAAATTTTATAATCTCTACATAATGTCTGAGCACGTGCTTCTGACTTGACGATGCTTAGTCGTCCTGCTATAAGTAAGAACTTTCCTAACCAACGAGTATTCTTCTGGGGTTTCTGATTGTCATCGTGCTTATTCATACTCATGTCATCCACAAAGGATGCTTGTTCATATATACTTGACATGCTATTTCTATACATTATTCATTCGTATCGGATATGAACACTATCATAAGCACGAGTCATCCACAAAGGATGCTTCTACGGGGAGTTCTATATCGTGCACTTCTTGAGCACACTACATGACTTTTGGTGCATTTTTTGGGCACCCTAAACTTGACAAGCAATGCTTCTTGTTAGCATCCTAAACATGGTTTATTTCGGCTATATCTGAAACCTTGCATATGTTCTAACATCATGTTAAGTCTAATAACATGAAGCTAATAAGTTGTTACCCACCTTGAACATGGTATGCAAGCTAGCGATCAACGCACATGTTACGAGCACCTAAATCATGATAGATGCACACATAGACTATTAACACATATCTAACACATAAACATGATCATATATACGCTGGAAACGTAAACTATAAACTATATGAACTTGCATAAACACATAGCAACTCATAAATATTAAAGCACATAGCTAAACCATGATGTTAATCCTGCGATAGCCTGCACTTTACCCTTATTGACTATCATAAACTCTGAATCAGCTCATGAGGCTAATTTTACATGAAAGTAGACTCTTTCTTTCCGAAACATATGGCATGCTCTAAGAAGAGCTACGGTTAATCATGTATGAATTTTTAAAGTTCTTGTTGCTACGCTTTTCTAAATCTAAACCTTGCTACACTAAATCGTATTTTACACCAATTTAACTACTGAACTAGCTAAACCTTAAAGCATAACAATTAAAGTAGACGCCTTAGGATTTCTAGAATGTTAAGCCATGATTCAGTACGAATTACTATCAATCTTTTATGGTCTTTCAACATGGCTAATTGATTCTGAAATTTTCTGTAACTTATTTAACATCATAAAACACATATTATACCATCACAGGTGTTTGAGTTAACTTCTAAATCCTCACAAACACCTCCTAATCTGGTCCCAACATGATCCCATCTAAACTCCAAAATCAACATAAGCCACAAAGCATGCTAACATGGTCTTAGATTACTAAATATATACAAAACCTCATAAACTTGTTTAAGATCATAATTAACTAACATGTTAACATATCAAAAACCATATATTTCCACTATAGATCATGGAACTAAACTAAAAATTGTCACTTACTTTTGATAAGAACTTGTTAAAGGAGCTTACCTCATCAAGAGCTTAACATAAACATTCCAAGAATCCTTAAGTAAATTATCCTATAAAGGTTTCTGCATCACAAGGTTTTCTCTCTTGGTTTTCCCTCCATGAATACACACAAGGACACGTTCCATATGAGATAACATCTGGATTTTTTAAGATTATAACTGAAGAAATTAGTTATTTTTTGTACTTAACTGTCATTAGTCCCTGTCGTTAACTCCTTTGCATCGTTAGTCCTTTTCTGTTAATTATTTGCACTAAAGGTCCTTGTTTCTAACAAAACCAATGGAAAGACTTTTCTAATATTTTAATAACAATATGAAAGTCTATTACTAAAATTTATAGAAAATAGGATATTATAGTAAAGTCTTTTTCTCAACTGACATTAAAGGGGTCATTTGGTAATTTATTGAATTTAAAAAGAAAAAACTAGCTCTTCCCAGGTCTTGAACTTGAGACCTTATGGCTTTGTGAATAACACCTTCTTCTTTTGGCATAAAAGCAAATGTAAATTTATAAAGAAAACTATGAGTATTGAGAAGTTTACATAGGTGGTGTTTGTCTTTTAAAAAAACTCTTGCTAGGCTCTGTAGGGAATTATATTTTGTAAAACAGATTTAAGATTGTTTAAGTCTGTTTAGTATTAGTTCTGGTAGTATAAAGGTTAAGTCTGGTAGGCTTAGATTTCGTTGTTAAGTCTCGAAGACCTAAGTTAATACTGGTTAGTATTTATAGTTAGTTCTGTTTATGATAAAACAGAATAGTTTGTTAGAGTTATATTAGGGAAGGTTATGTACGCGTAGAGATATCTTAGGAAGAGATATCTTTATCCTTCTACACGTTTTGTAGTAAATTAGGGTTTCCTTTGTGTATAAAAGGATTCCTAATGTATTAGGTTAAGGTACGAGTTGTAAGCCTTAACCATTGATCAAAGCAATCAATAGAAAATACGAAGTTAGTATATCATTGTGTTCTTCATACTTATTGTGTTAAGTTTCCTCATTAGCACATTAAGGATTTGTTAAGAGTTCTTCATATAGTGAATTTGGACTTATTCAAGTTTACTATAAGTCATATAAAGGCTACTTAGATCCGTAGTTTAGACCTACAAGTGGTATCAGAGCCTATAGGAGGACTCTGTTGTTGAAGATACACAATCACAATCACTCATTCCAAACCAGAAAACATCAAACATGTCTGAAAAAGCAATTGAAACCTTCTCTGACCACCCCAGTGATGAAGAATCCAACCATGAAGATGGAGCAGACAACTCTCAACCTAAGCAACCCCAAATCACAAATACCACAACCATCTCCAACATGAAGCTTCCACCATTGAAGAAAGATGAATATGACATCTGGGATATGGAGATGGAGCACTATCTAGAATACACTAATAATGAAGTGTGGAAGGTGATACAAAAATGAAACTCTAAAAAGAGGGTTTCTAAATGAAAAGATGGCACTTACACTGTATTGCCACCTGTTACTGCTACTGAAATTCTTGCTGTGGAGAAGGAGAGAAAGGCCAAGAATATCTTGTTAATGGCACTTCCCAAGGAGCATATCAGACATCTTCATGAGATGGATGATGCAAAGAAGATCTGGGAGGCAATCAAAGTAATATTTGGAGTGAATGCTAACTCCAAAAAGATGCAAAAGGCTGTCTACAAACAACAACTTGAAGCCTTTACTATTTTCAGCTCTAAAGGATTAGAGAAGGGCTATGACAGATTTCAACAACTATTGTCACAATTGGTGGCCTATGGTGCTGGTTTTTTTGACGAGGATGGCAATCACAAATTCCTTAGGTCTTTGCCACAAGAATGGTCAAGTCTAGCAATGACCATGAGGACCAAACCTGAAATTGACATCATGTCAATTGATGATCTCTACAACAACCTAAGGTTTTTTGAACAGGAAATCAAGAATGTGTCAAAACCATCTTCTTCTAGCTCTCAGAATGTTACTTTTGTCTCACATGGCAAGAGCAGTACTAACCTAGTTAAGCCTGGTGGTAGTTATAGTACTTCTTCATCAAGTACTAAAGAAAGAGGGGCACCTACTGGATTTGCTGATGAGGTTATCTACTCCCTCTTCGCTAAATCATCAGAAGAGATGGATTTGCTCAATAAAGATCTAGAGCAGATTGATGATGAAGATATTGAGGAGATGAATATAAATTGGCAGATAGCTATGATTGCTATCAGGATAAACAGGTTCTTTAAGAGACATGGTGGAAGAGTTCGTTATGATCCAAAGACTCCTGTTGGCTTTGATAAAAAGAATCTTGAGTGCTACAACTGCCATAAGCCTGGTCACTTTGCAAGGGAATGTAGAGCTCCTGTGGCAACTGATAGGAAGAAGAAGGAATCTCCCTATCAAACAAAGGAAGCTAAGAAGCAGGAGAGTCAAAAGGTTGGGCTGCTGACCATGGATGGAGGTGCTATCAATTGGGGAGAACATGTTGAAGAGGATTCTACCAATCACTCTGCTTTCATGGCCATTGGCTCAAACAGTGAGGTATCTCTATGTTCCAAACTCTGTGTTGATTCATATAATCAACTTAAAACACAAAGTGATGAGCAATTAACTCAGTTGAGAGAACAGGAAGCACAAATTATATCTTATACCAATGTTTTCAAAACCTTAGAAGCACAAATTTCAAAATTCAAAAACAAAATTTATCACTAAATGAAAAACTAATTTTTCAAGCTAATGACAATTTTGCTAAGGATGAAAAGCTAAGGAAATATAGAAGAATTGGTATGAAAGCTCAACAAGAAAGAGATGAGTTAAATAAAATAGTTGGGTCTTGGGGAGAGTCTTCTTAGAATCTACATAGGATAATTAAATCTGGCATGAGCTCTAATTGTAAATTGGGCTTAGGTCATCAGATTATATTAGATAGTGAGGTTTTGAGTTATGAGGAAGAGATGAAACCTGATATATTTGGCAGCTCAGAAGAAGACTATATTGGTAAACCACTTTATAAAAGATTTGTTAAAACTAATAATTATAAAGGAGTTCCGCCACCACTTAATGAAGACTACACACCTAAACCTGAACAAAAGTTTGATGAGTCTTTACTTGATTACAACAAATGGAAAAACCCTGAAACACTTGTCTCTCAAGACTATTCCTTGGAATTTTCTACCTATCAATCTAATGACAGTGAAGGATCCTTTGGGAAAAGTCCTGGAACCAGTGTCTCAGAAGACAAATCCAGTGAGTATTCTAACTGTCAATCTAATGACAGTGAAGGATCCATTGGAATATCTCTGAATGTTCTCTTGAGCTTAAATCTGAACCCATAAAGATTTCCAAACAAGTTTTAATCAGTAAGCCTTATGTGCCCAAACCAAAACAAATAGTTAAACCTAGTTGTGTCCAACACGTAAAAACTCCTAGGCAACAGACTAAACCTGAGACACCTAAAGTAGACATAAAGAATTGGAATAGGTTAATGCAGAGAGAATTTGGGGATGGATACTCTTTCACTAAGAAGAGTTTTTTTGTGTGTGGTAGCCTAAGCCATTTAATAAGAGACTGTGATTATCATGAGAAAAGAATGGCTAAAGAGGCTGAGCTAAGAAAGAAAATGGCTGTAAAAACTGGTAATGGTATAGTTAGACCAGTGTGCAATAATGAAAATAGAATTAACCATGCTAATCAGTTTGTGTCTAGACCAGTACCTGTTAATACTGGTAATTCATTTGTTAATTTTGTTAGACCAAAAGTGGGTACTGGTGTACAAATTAATTCTAGTAGGCAAAATTTTAATTCCGGTTACATGTCTAGGGTTAATACTGGTCGTGTTAATTCAGGTCAAGCGAAAGTTAATTCTGGCTATATGAATGTTAAATTAAAACAACCAGAACCTACCAGTACTTCACTCAGTCCCAAGTTTAGACAACCACAGGTGAATCAATTCAATCAAAGACTTTATTATGGTTCACATTCACCTGTGAGGAGAACCAACTAATGAAGGTTAACGGTGAAGAGTCCACAATCAGTTTCACAATAAAAGTGGAAATGTCGCTGGACAGGTGGCTCAGATGGGCGAATATTCAAGCAAAGAGGATACACTCGCCATGGCTGCAACAGTTGTATGTCACCCTGCCAAGATACGGGTCATCTCATGTTTACCGAACAAACCCCAATTCATCACAGCCTCGAAAAAGGAATACAAAGGGTGACCATTTAGCAGGGTAGCCAACCCAAAAACTGCAACTATACAAAATAACATTCATGGGGCCTTCTTTGTATTTGTAATCCACGATAATGAAATTAAAGTTTCAGACAATCACATTTCACCAGCATCAACATAAAAACCAAAGTCTTGTCTGTAACAGCATCATTCAGTGGAAGTGGTACCCGAGAAATCCTTAGTAACAATGGCAACATAAGAAACAAATGCTCGCGTGTAACAATAACATAAAAACAAAAGCCACACTCACGGAAGAGTTAATTTGTAGAAAAAATCATGATAGCCCAATGGAGTGGTACCCGAAAAACAGCATGGCTGCAACCATATGGTCACCCCGCCAAGGTATGTTTTTCGGCAAACTTCAGTTACCAAGACAAAAAAAAATCTTCAAATATCATGGTTCCTTAGCCTACACCGCACACGATACAAATGACAAACCCGCACGTAACCATGTTTCTACACATACCAAAGTGATCGTGCCATGTAAATTGTTGCATTTTGCGTCGCAACATCAGCAAAGCGAAGATATACAACCAAAATGGCATCCAACCAGCCATGGCTGCAAACACGACATCGTTATTGCCCACCAAGATACATACCACTGCCATGGCTGCAAGCTCAGCAAGCCTACCATGCCACAGCAGCACCTGAAAACATGGCAAACCCACAAACATTTGTAGAAGTTATAATATTTCAGTAAAATCTAATTCACGTAAACTGCTTAAGCATAAGATATAAGATCTCATTTCACCAACATGAGCACATGGCTGAACCTTTTTTTACACAGACTAAATTGGCATCAATTACGAAAAGAGGACTTAATTTTATTATCATTAAATTGATTTACAAACTTGAAATTAGAAAACGTTAAAAATAAATTTAGAAAATAAAAAAACCTAAATTAAACCTAAACCCTGATTCGCATGAACTATTTAAACCAAAAACTTAAACCTAAACCCTCACAATAACGAACCTACACAAAAACCAAAGGAAAAAACATGAAACCTAGTATCCAATCTTCCAAACACTAAACTTGTTGAAGTTTATTTGGATCACAAATAATTGTTCAACCTAAATGCTAATTATACAAATATAAGATATATGAAGCATAAAAAAGGATGTGGACCAAAAGAATAGCGCACCTCTATGCAGACATAATAGGTTTAAAGTAAATGTATAATCTGTGCTTTTCTTTTGTATATTTGTGCCTTATTGTTGTGCACTAAAACAATGGTCTCTTGTAACCTTGTTCATCTCTTTTGTATATGTGCACTAAAACTATGGGTCAAAACTATATGAAATTCTGCATCCGCATATGAAATCACTACTAATACAAAAGCAACTAAATTGCATTACAGCAACGACATATTCAATTTCCACCAACAACATCATGCCTAAGCTTACAACAGTTTTATTGAAAGGCATTTAAGCCATAGAGAAACCACGAACATACATCATTCATGACTAACCCCTAGTTTTTTTCCCCTTCCCTTTTGACACATCTTTGGCAAATGGTTTCATACCTATCTCTTCACAAAAATGAGCATTGGGAAGGCCAAGAACCTTCTTATGTGGTCCAGCCAAAGGGTCCGGGTACAAAAAAAACCCAACTACACTATTCATAAGAAGGCCCAATGAATAAATGTATCTGATGTGGATAAGTGTTTTTCCAAATATTTATAAGGCTCAGATTTGCACATTTAAAATCTGAAACAAAATACCGACCATTGCTGCAATTCCAAACTGCCCTGCCAAGATACCAGTATCAGCAGATTATGTAAACGAAACATTCAATTGCATACAGGCATCATCATTGCCTTAACCAGACAGTTTTTTTTTGTCCTGGGTGCAACTAATGAAGGTTATCGGTGAAGAGTCCACAATCAGTTTTACGACAAAAGTGCAAATGTCGCTGTACAGGTGGCTCAAATGGGCGAATATTCAAGCAAAGAGGATACACTCGCCATGCCTGCAACAGTTGTATGTCACCCTGCTAAGATACGGGTCATCTCATATTTACCGAAGAAACCCCAATTCATCACAGCCTCAAAAAAGGAATACAAGGGGTGACCATTTAGCAGGGTAGCCAGCCCAAAAACCGCAACTATACAAAATAACATTCATGGGGCCTTCTTTGTATTTGTAATCCACGATCATGAAATGAAAGTTTCAAACAATCACATTTCACCAGCATCAACATAAAAACCAAAGTCTTGTCTGTAACAACATCATTCAGTGGAAGTGGTCATTACGGCCCACCAAGATACAGGTCACTGCCGTGGCTGCAAGCTCAGCAAGCCTCACCACAACGGCTCCTGAAAACATGGCAAACCCATAAACATTTGTAGATGTTATAATATTTCAGTAAAATCTAATTCACGTAAACTGCTTAAGCATAAGATATAAGATCCCATTTCACCAACATCAGCACATAGCTGAACCTTTTTTTGCACATATTAAATTGACAACAGTTATGAAAAGAGGACTTAATTTTATCATCATTAAATTGATTTACAAACTTGAAATTAGAAAACGCCCAAAATAATTTTAGAAAATAAAAAAACCTAAATTAAACCTAAACCCTGATTCGTATGAACTATTTAACCAAACAAATTAAACCTAAACCCTCACAATAACGAACCTAGGCAAAAACTAAAGGAAAAAACATGAAACCTAGTATCCAATCTTCCAAACAGCAAACTTGTTGAAGTTTATTTGGATCATAAATAATTGATCTACCTAACTCTAATTATACAAATATAAGATATATGAAGCATAAAAAAGGATGTGGACCAAAAGAATAGCGCACCTGTAGCAATCACCATATGGCAAACCGACATCAACAAACGCAAAAAAAAAAAATTGGTTTGATAGTACGTCTGACTGTAACTCCCTCACAGTCGTTTCTAGTACCAACGAATTGCATTTTCTTCGGATCAAAATATCGCCGGTTAATTTTCCGGAAGTATACTCGTTTGGATCTAAAAGGTAAACGTAGCGTCTGAGTGAAGATGAATAGGGGATGGGTCAGGTAGTATAAACAAATACTCTTATGCGTTACATCGAAAGGGTTCGGGTAAAAAAAAACGTCAAATACACTATTCATAAGAAGGCCCAATGAATGTAATTTTGTATAATAAGGGAAGACAGTCGTGACCGAGTATGACCATGCTACATCAGCTTTCTTTCTCTGATAACCAGACACGACCAAATTACCATATTCGATGACCAAGTTAATATTTATCACTAAAACTACAAAGAAGGTGTTGTAAAAATTGGTCAAAAAGTCGACCAATTAAGGGATGAAGCCTTGCTCGACCGACTGTGACCCAACACCCACATTGGTGATGACCGATATTCATATCGGTAGACATGATTTTGACCGACTTTTTCAGGTCCATTGCGAGTAGCTTAAGATTAAAGAAAATTAATCTCATAATCTATAACTTTTAGTTACGTGTAATTATAGTATGTTTAAGCAGAGTCTAGAGAAGGATAATTTGAAGTTCTCAAACACATCATGCTTATCAAACATGAGCCATATGATCATATCAATTTGTTTCCGGTTCTAATCCTAATAAGAGTTTTGTGTCTTGTTTCTTTTCATGGCTAATGCATCTAAAAACTATTTCAAGACAACTTTGCTTTTAGGTTTTAATAAGATCTAAAATTGCATTAGAAAACCGGATAAAAATTTAAGAAGTTTTTTGGACGTTTACTATCTAAAAAGTACACTTATTTACAGAATATAAGACGAACCACAAAATCATATTTAACAAATAATCGAGATGATAATAAGATAATTTTTTAATTATGCCTTCTTTTGCTGCTGAGTTGTATCTTCCCACTTTTATTATTAATCACACGAAACACGATTAAGGGTTTTATCATTTTATTATCAATTTTAATTTTTCAATTAAGTACTATGTAATATTGAAAGAGGTATGGATATCAAGTATAGTTAACTCCAGCTTGCATCCAACAAACTCGCATTCAAATTTATTTTATATGAGAATTGTGTCTGTAAACATGGTTGGGCGACATTCGGTTTCTAAAAGGTTTCTTGTACTGTGTAATTACATGTTTTATATAATTCGATTTAAAACTTTATAAGAGTTGATTGACTAAAATAGATACTCTTGATTTCTTATTCTTAATATGGTTTTAGGCGAAAGACAATGTGACAGTATGGATTGCAAGGAAGCGAGGGGTTCACCGGGTGCTTGTTAATCACATGAATCTTTCATGCGTAACTTTATTTTAAAAATCTCAATTTTACAGAATACATATTGTCCAAAAAGAAATGTTACAATCACATAAATTTTATAAAAATAATTTCTTCCTTTTGAATTATCTCACGTATTTTCATCCATAAATTTGTTAGCTACATCTTGTATGAATTTATTTTTGTAAAAATTATGTGATTATAGCATTTATCTTGTCCATAAGTTTATATTTCAAGGTTTTTTTTTTTTTTTTTTTTTTTTTTTTTTTTTTTTTTTTTTATTTAAAACACAACCAATAACTTTTTTGTTTGGGTCTGCCGTTGGTACATATGTTACCATTGATGAGCATCGTACAAGTAAAAGTAATATGACTCAACTCGATCAAATTTCTTAATTTATTTTTAATAGTGAACAATATAACTTTTAGACATTTTAAAAGAAAAAGATGAATAATAATATTGTCACATAAAGTATTTTTTTTATTTTACATGTAGGCTCTTGACCTTTGGTGACTCACTATGAAGTGACACTTTTTTATGTGTCACTAAATGATAATATTGGGTAGTGAATAGTGATAACGCTATTTAATCCATTGATAGAGTTATCTTTTCTTTCGCGAGTTGTTCATCAGCGAAAAGACGATCAAAAAATGGATTACTACCAAACAATTTTCCAAAATTTCAATCCGAAACACATGCTTAAAACTATGAACAGTTGGCAAATGGGTTCCCCACTATTTTATTTTGTCTACAATATTGACATATCGTTGCTAGTTGCTACAAACTTCTAGTCAAACAGAGAAGAAAAAAATTGATTATAGTACAACAATAGAACAATGTCGGTATTGCTTTGTCGAAGTGCATATTTTAAGAATAAATAAAAAGTCAAAAGAATATTGTCGTTGTCCGGCAAAAGAGCATTGAAATAAAAACCAATAATAAAAAACTGGCATATTCTAATTTAATTTCATATACTCTTTTCTAAAAGAAAACAGAAACTTTATTACAGCTTATTATGAACTTATTGGTATACTTTTGTATGCATCGGCCTGGATGAAGGCATAAAATATGATTAATTAGCGGAGTAACTATTATCTCTTCAAAAGATTTTAATTGTGGGGAATTCTAATTCCGTGCACCTCTTTCGAGTGCCGGTGGACTTTTATCTAGTCCTAAACGATAAGTACTTATTTCGGTGACCTTTTTTCCAGAAGTTAAGATTGAACCTGTAACCTATTTCTTCAGTAACTATTTTACTTCTTCAGTAACTATTTTACCTAGTCAAGTGTATGTTTGCGGTAAGAGAGTGATATTTTTGAAACAATGCCTCATTGCTAACAAAGCAACTATTATTTATCAAATCTAGTAAGGTTGTTATTCGGGTCGGATCAATCAGATTTTGAATGAATAAACTCTACACGTATTTGACCTTAATAAGGTGTGGGTTATTCGTGTTCGGGTTATTCAGATACAGATTAACCTGAATAAGTTAATTATTACATAAAATACAAATAAATGGGTAAAATCTTATAAACAACCAAAGAAACATATACAAAAATAAAATAAAATCTCTACGTGGGTTCGGGTTAACCCGAAACCCGAATAAAGTTAACACTCTAACCTGAATCCTACTCTAATAAGAGTTCGGGTTAATCAGGTTAACCTAATAACACGAACACTGTTTTTAACCCATTTGAAACGACCTGAATAAGTTTATACGGATTTGGTTAAGGTCGGGTTTGTCAGCTTCAAGTATTTTGACACCCTTAAAGTGTAGTATGTTCTTCTCACAAACATTCATGAGTATTGATTATACTTGATGGAATAAACTGCTAATAATTTATCTTATCAAAAGAAAATGCAAAAGAATAAATTACATTGTTACTTCGCCACCTTAAGGTTTTGCATGCATTAACCTTAACTCTGAAAGATTTTGATGAGGTGCAAAATCATACAGTTTTTAAGGGCTATTTAGCCTTCGATTGCATGTACATTGTATCATTTATTGCCATAAATCCTTTCTTTGTGGGTTTTAGTTATTTGGGAATGAATTTGCTAAAAACGTACAAGTTTTGGGCTCATTTGGACGAATAACGGATGAAACAAGTTTCAAGTATGTGACCAGCATATCTGACTTGGTCACCAAAAGCGCCCAGAAAGCGAAGAAATAAATCAATTTTTGATGGCTCAGTGTGTTGAGAAGGCCAAGGTGACAACGTCAAAACCTCAAACTGACGCCTTCATCACTTATAACCCAACTGCGTCACATCAACTCGGTGGAAAAATACCCTAAACGAGATGGCGAGCTGAGGGTGTCACAATTTCAACCTGACACCGTCAGAGAGAAAAAACTATATAAAGTTTTGCATTTTTTTCTTAATTTATGTGCAATATTTTGGAAATAAACCCTAAATGATTTTGGTGATGTTATTACCCTAGTCCAGCCTTGTAAACATCATATAACATCAAGATAAGTTTGGTTTAATCATTCGATCATGTTTATTGCTTGTGTTGATTATATCTATGCTTCTTTCTTGATTTCTATGTTAGGCTAAAACACTTGGTATTTATTTAGGATTACTTGTAACTTGTTTACACTGTTTTCTCAAGTTTGGTTTTGAGATGAAAAACAAGTAAAATGAAAGAAACTTAAAAGTTGTAATATTCTTTAGTTTTTTAAAGATGATAAAAGTGAAAGTGAAGGGTAAAAGAGATGAAAGTGGTGGGGGGTTTTGTTGTGAATACTTCTATCCTATATTTGGGATGAAAGTCACTAAATGAGTACAACTATTAATTAAATAAAATAAGTACCATTGATTTCATTTTGATTTCTTATTTGCTTTTAAGGGTATAATTGTAATTCTAAAACAACATATTTTCACTTTTCTTCTCTTTTTTACACTCAAGAACATACAACTTTTTATTCTACTTTCTTTCATTTACTACCCTGTCATTACCTTCCTTTACTTTGCATCCTAGATTTTTCTTGAGAACACACTGTTAGTGTATACTTCCTGTTTTCTACTAATTCTTTGATTGATTGCATGTGTTTGGTTAAATCAGTTGACTAGATACCTAGTTATTAGGTTAATTATTCGCTCGTGCTGTGAGGTTATGTTGGGAATTACAATTGAGTTGATAAGACAAAATATGAAAGATGAAGGACTTATGAAGACAAAGAAAGACAAGGGACCTACTTGTCAAAGAAGTATTTATTATCTAGTCCCTTGTAGTAATTTGTAACCCTAGTATCTCTATTATATAAAGAGATACAGGGAATTAGGTTTATGTGTGTCAAACAATGTAAACATCAGACAAAGGTGTGTGTGTGTGTAGGTCTAGGGCGTGAGTATGTAAACGCCTAGACTAGGTGATAGTCGACTTGTAGTGTTTAGCCCTAAGGATCATTGATCCCTGTTGTGTAACCGTCTTAGAGTTGATCGTCTAGGATTGGGGCTGTAGATGTGTTTTGTAGAACACATGATGATGACGAAGAAACCTTAATAATAAAAATGATAGTTGATTATTCCGCTGTGCATATATATATTGTTCATTGTTATTTGTGCTTTATTATAATCCTAGATAAGGTCTAAACAACCTAGAGCATCGATTCTAACATGTGGTATCAGAGCGGGTAGCTCTTGATATCTAGGATCTACAAGGTTTCTTGAAGAAGAATGGCGAAAGATTGAAAAAATTCGAGTCTGAAAATTTTTGTATATGTTTCTGCAGCACTGTTTTGAAACGGTCATAACTTTTTCGTTAACCGTTGGATCTTGACGAATTTTTTTGTGGACGTTCTCTATATACCCATCTAACTTTCCACTGAAGGGATCGTTGATCTGAGCTTTTATACGAAAGTTATTCACTGTCGAAGTTGGCTGCTGACAGAGTTTTTCAAGGTCGAATTTTAGGGTTTTTATAATCTCAACTTCTTTGATTTCATGCATACTTGTTCTAAATTCATAATGGAAGCTGGTTATATTATTTTTGATGCCCTAATCTTGTGTTATTAAGTAAGCAGGTTTGGATCTTTATGCGATTTGTTTAACAGTTTGGCAAGATTAAGTTGTTAGTGTTTTTGTGATAACGTAACTTAGAATCAGTTGGTGGGCTTCAAGATATAATTCAATCTGAGATGGAGGTTATGTGAGAATGGATAACATGGTAGATACAAGGCTACATGAGCTTGGTTTAAAATCTTTAAACGCGGTTATATGTTTTTGATCTTTAAAGTCGCTAATCTTATGCTACTGCTACTTCTTCGTTACCACTGCTATCACTCACGAGTTACCACTGCTAGCATGATTGGTTTCCACTGCTCATGAGTCATTACCACCGCTGGTGTTTATCGTTTCCACTGCTAGAACTCGTTACCACTGGTACCTTATCCGTTTCCACTGCTCTTTGATCGTTACCACTGCTACAAGGTTTTTTTTGATAACTACTGCTATTGAATGGCATGGGAGGTAAACGTATTTTAATATTGCCTTGAAGAATGATGGTGCTGCTCCATTAAATTAATCTATACAATAAACGTGGGCAAGTGAGTGCAAGTATCAAATATTATTGTGTAGAATCTTGATTGGCGACGTAGTTTTATGGATGGTACATGGTTTTGGTTTTCATATGATTTTGGACTTGAAGGGGAAGTAGTGCGTGATATTTATTTTGGTTTTGGTGACACACACATGAGAGATTGGGTCACACACACAGAAAGTTTGGAAGTTGTTCAAGTTTTTAGTACGGAGTTTATTGGACATACACACAGGTACATTGCTTGAAGTAGATATCATGTTCATGTTCAGGGGAAGTTTTTCACTTTTTACATGGTCTCTACTATTTAACCAAAGAACTATTCTTCATGTTACTACTACTTGGTTTCAAATGCGATTATAGTCATCTTTATTAGTATTTTGTCTGGTACTATGTTCTTCATGGCTGGAACTACAACGTATTTGTGACCATGGTGGTTAGTTATTCGACAAGTTCTTATGGTTATTTACATGCATCGTTCGAGGGGAAGATTTTTACTACTACTTGTTGGTATTTATACTCTTGGTTCAGATTTCTTTTGCCTTAATTTCATTTTTAGCAAGCTTTTTGGTGATCTTCATGGCGGGTATCTTGAGGCATAAGAAGGATGGATTAGTTGTATGATATTGGTTTGTGGTGGTTGAAATCAAAGTTGCTTTTACTTAGCGTCTCCTAGTGGATTATGACAAAAAGGGGAAGAAGGAATTACATAGAAGATTTGCAACTTGAAGATCCTTGGTGATATTGCATGTTTAAGGGGAAGTTTGTTTATCTTTCACGACATATTTGTTCGTGCTTATTTGGTTTTGTCATTATCAACTAGGGGAAGATTGTTGGGAATTACAATTGAGTTGATAAGACAAAATATGAAAGATGAAGGACTTATGAAGACAAAGAAAGACAAGGGACCTACTTGTCAAAGAAGTATTTATTATCTAGTCCCATGTAGTCATTTGTAACCCTAGTATCTCTATTATATAAAGAGATACAGGGAATTAGGTTTATGTGTATCAAGATGTAAAACACCAAAGGTGTGTGTGTGGGAAAACCCAGGCATGGGATGCCTAGGGTTTTGATAGAGTCGACTTGTAGTGTTTAGCCTCAAGGATCATTGATCCCTGTTATGTAACCGTCTTAGAGTTGATCGTCTAGGATTGGGGCTGTAGATGTGTTTTGTAGAACACATGATGATGACGAAGAAACCTTAATAATAACAATGATAGTTTGATTATTCCGATGTGCATATATATATTGTTCATTGTTATTTGTGCTTTATTGATAATCCTAGATAAGGTCTAAACAACCTAGAGCATCGATTCTAACAGGTTAATCTCCAGGTCCCTCTAGTTAATTGCTAAGACAAACTAATTAAATACCTAAGTAATAGATTAATTATTCGTTGTACTGTTAAGTTAATCTACACATCCCTTTAGTTAGAACTAGTTATTTCATGCGAGCTAGATAGTTATTGGTGTGTTTAATCCATCCATGACGAGGGCACATTAGGCTGTTAGTGGCATAGGTTTGTGGCTGCGTTTCACAGCAATTGGTAATTAGGAATTTCAGGCATTCAATTAATCAAAGCATGATAAATCAGTAGGTAGAATTGGATAACTAGCAAGGAGTACTGCACTCTAGATAAATACGCATTTCTCTCTCATTAGTCACACCAAGATTATTTTTATCTTGTTATTTAATCTTCTCGCATTTAGGTTAATATTAGTTTAGAACAAATCTCCCTCTAATCTGATATTTTACTTGCTTTATATTAAATATAAAATAACAAAAATAATCTTCTTCCGTCTTTAGATCAAATTGTCGTACTCTACAAGCCTACCTTACTATTCCCCTTGATAATGATCATCCTCTAGTATTAGCTATACTACACTGCAACAGTAAGGTATACTGCCTAGGGGGTTAAAAACTTCAATGTTTTAACCGTTGCATCAAGTTTTTGGCGTTGTTTCCGTGGAATAGTCTAGGTATTGTATTCTTATTTTTTTATGTAACTCACAAGATTCCTATCAAGTAAGTGTTTTATTTTCATTTTTGTAGCTTTCTCGTAGTCTATCTTTTTCTTTGTGTCTTTGTTTCGTAAATTTTCCATTCACTATTGCATTCACCGTCATGGAGAATGTGAATCCACCATTTGCTCCACCCATGAACAATTTTCTTGAACTTGTTGATTTAACCGATTTGCTTCCTAACAATAAACCCAAAGATTTTCATTTTGTTTCTCTTTTTGTTGACTTTTTAGATTCTGAGGAAGATGAGTGGTAAGTTGGAGAAGTTTTTGATGAAGAAGACAAAGTAGAGGATAGAGATCCGGAAGAATATCACATTCCAAACCTTGAAAAAAATCAGATACCTATAGATTTCGAGGTTGCATTGTTAAGTGCGTAACATACATATTAATTATACTTACTTTCTCATGATTTATTATTGATATGGTGTTAAGTGATGGATTATAATTGTCTTTTATGTTTAATGAGGCAAATTACATAATGTTACATCTTTATGTGTTATTGTTGGTTTTAAGGAATTAAAACACCTCACACACTTTTGCCTTGTTTCAGGTTATTATAAGTATGAGGTCTAAATTGACAAGAGCTTTAAAGTCCATGGATATTGTTGTACTTGAGCCCAAACTTACACAAAAAGAACATGATCTGGTTTTGATAGAGCAAAAAGAAAGGAACGATTTTTCAGGGGATATGAGAGATCGTGGCATCAGTTGAAAAAAGTGGGGAGACACTTAAAACGACAAAAAATACTAGGTGGTTTAAAAAAGCAGGACGGTCACACAAATACTCTCAACAAAAACACCAACAGAAAAAGGAAGTGCAGATCAAAGACGAGGGACATCATCCATAGTTGTGATTTCTTCCTCTTGTCATGAGTAGCTAATTTATTTTACTTTCTAGTTGAAGGATTTTCTTTGTTTATGAATCCAATTACGTTTTGAGACCTGTTAATTTACTTAATTCAGTACTTAAGAGTATTTGCAAATTCTCAGTTTGAATTTTGTTATCTTGATAAGTTTGAATTCCAGTTTTGTTATTCAATTGTTGAGATACTACTTTGCTATTTAGAAATTGAAGTCCGTCATTGCTTTAATGTTCTAATACTTGTAGCGATTAACAATGTTGATTATGGTCAAGTTTTCAATTATTGTTAAGGGAATGTGTAATCTAGTTTAGATGAACCGAGCTTATGCGTTTATCAATTAGAATTGGTAGTTTCTCTAAGGCATTATGCTATCAAATATTAAGTCTTAAGAGCTTGTTTAGGGCTAGTTGTTTGATAAGAGAAGTAATCAAAGAGCTTGTTTTGTTTATCGACACGTTAAGGAGAGACATGTTGTTAGAGCTTGTTAATGACCATAACCAATTTATTCTTAAGTATATGAAGCGTTTTAACGTCAATGATTAACCTTGGATTCATACTTAGATTGCACCTTTGACTAGATTGTATTTACTTACAAATTATATCTCTTACAAGTGTTTAGTTTAATCAGTCATCTTATTTTCTTGTTATTGTTTGTCAAAATCAAAACCCCCGTGTTAACTTGTTTGGTTAATTAAGAATTGTCTAAACCAATTTTTGTGGAATCGACCCTACTTGTTGCTAACTACAAATCATAAAAGTAGGATTTATTTTTGTTGGATTCGACACCCACCATGCATATAATAGTTTAATCCTTACAACAACTCATCCTCGTTGTCTTAAATTTAGTAGAAAGATTAGAAGAGGTAACATGCACTATTTGCAATTTCCATGCATGGTTGGCTTTAGGCACTCTAATGCTTACTTTGATTCGATTTTACCCATAAACGTGATCTCTCGTTCTTATTTTAATATAATCAAAGTTAAGAAATTAGATTATAGGGGAAATCATCTTGTGGCAATTGTCAAGAATGTGCATGTCTTTGTTAAAAGTTTCACATATTTGACGGATTTTGTAGTTTTAGAGATTTTTGGGGAATCTATTAATCGCAACTTCCTTATGGTCTTGGAAAAACATTTTTATGGAATTGACTAAATTGGAACATAGTATGACTGAGGGTACAATTTCATTCTCTGATAGAATTGATACTTTTATTTACAAGATTCCCCAAATGATATCTAGGCTTAGGCATTTATCGAATGAGGAGTGTAATAGGTTGTCGCCCATTTTGTATTGAGTGAGCAAGATAAGAAAATAGACTTAAGTATGCTTATGAGAAAAAACCGATACTTCTATAAAAGTTTTTTTGAAGTTAGGGTCCGAGTATGAGATAGATGAAGTTACAATTCAAATGCTCACATATGATCATGTGTGCATGCATGAGTTAACTTAGGTTTGACTTTGAGTCTAGCTAGAAGACTTGTTAATAAAGAAAATCGCTTCGTGGGAGACTACCCATACTTATCCTTTTTATTTTCATTATTATTTTTTTTAATTTTAGTGTGTCTTTGTGTGCTTGATCTTGATTATGACTTGTTATATGTTTGAATTGTATGTGATCATCCTTTATTTTGTCTTTTAAATGATTTGCATCAAATAAGTTAGGGAAGTTCATATTTGGTTTTGTGAACCATTTTTTAAATGTCTGATGATCGTCATTTATTTGCTTTTAGTTATTCGTGTCAACACTTGTAGTTGTGTTTTATGAATTGCTATAGGAATTTGGGCATTTAAATTACATGATTTTCCAGAAATTTTCCAAAAAACAACTTGGAAAATATCTATCAGATTTATCTGATGGCGTCAAGGTCTACAGTAAAATTATTTCCAGATTTTTGCTTATTTTGAAAAATTTTAGAGTTTTTAAGAGTTCAGATTTTCCTGTTGTTTATTTCCATTACTTTTCGCAAGTATTCTATCTTTAATTGCTTTAACAACTTATGCTTATGTTCTAAGAATCAATGCGAATTATATGATTATCTCCCGTTTATTTTATGTTTGGGTATTGTAGGATCATTCATTTATGTTGTTTGATGATTCGGGTGGTCTAGGATGATGATAATACATGAAAGCCATTTTAGAGAGAGAAAAAGTAGAAAGGGTTTTTTCTAGAGAGAGAGTAAATCAAAAGAAGAGGTTTGATTAAATGAAAAGCACCACCTCTTCCCAAGTGGGAAGAGGCTTTTATACTACATACTACACGCCCTCCTGACGGTCTATGGATCAGGCATACAGTGGGTAAAGACCCATCCGTCCTCCACGGTTTTGCTCTAAACTAATAACTAGCTAACTAACTAATAAATAACGTAATGTCTACGAGCTAACATATGCTAGACTATAATTGGGGTGACCGGCACTTCCATATGAATTTTCCAAATCCTAACAATGTCCCCCTAAGGGAGGTCACCTCATGAAATACATTTTGAATCCTAGCATTCTATCTTTGTCTTCAGTTATGAGTTCGTAGACTTCAATTCTTCAATATCAACATTCTTTGTGCTTTAGCAGTGATTCTTCAAAGTCCAAATACTTTGTACTTTCAGTGGAGGTCTTTAACTGATCCACGTCTTGATGATCTTTGAGCTTTCTTTGAGATCATCAGCCACAGTAAATCTCTGGATCACCCTTTTTTTGTTGCCTTCATGTGATGTTGTGACTTTTGTACCGACATGCTCACATTTTCAGGATCATGACATCTTTTCATCAGAGTAGCGGAAGCATCGTTGTATGTCTTTGATAGTCATGATTTTCTTCAATTAAGTGTGTGTGCTGTGAGCATGCGGTTATGAATTGACTTCTCAATATCGATCAGCTGCAACCGTCCAATGTTCCTGCAAACAACAGTTACCAATAAAACACACGAAAGTGTCTTTGTTCACTTTCGTTGAATACAGTTGCAAGAACCACGATTCCCCGTTAATCAGTATAAATACTGCCTGTGATCAGGTAGAATTCTTAAGAATCTCCTTGACAGGGTTTCTCAGCTTGATCTAGCCATCCTCAAACTGGAGCGTCCCAAAGTAGACAACACGGAGTGAGTGAACCAGCGAATTGAGATTCACTGATTGATGAAAAATTGATTTGAAAACAATCACGTATTGCTTGAAGAAAGAGTTTTGCAATACGACGAAGGTTTTATGAGAAAGATCAATTTTCAACCAGAAATACTTTTTGTATTTGAATGAATACACATTCGATGTGCTAGAGAAAATAATGTTGCGCACATCGAAATGTTTTTCAAAAGTATTCGTCAATTCATTTCGTGGACCAAGGTTGATTCAAGATTGAATCGCCCCATTGTTTCTATACAGTTGTCACAAGTTTGATCTTTTGAAAAGATCTTACATGTCACCCACCAAAAGCTTGTTTGATGTTGGCTCTAGAAGGATTTCCATCTTTATCATGAATATTTAACATATCACTTGGATGTTCTGGCAATATCACAAGGATAATGCGTAGGACTCTCAATATATATTCTTACTTTCCACATTGTGTGAAACAGCAAGTCTTCATTAATTTTGTGTCCTAATGAGATTTTGTGGATGATCTCTTGGCTCTAGACTCAATTGTGCACATTTGGTTTCCTATTCGGAGACTAGGGAGAGGGTCTCCTTCTTCAATATCAACCATCTCTAAGAGAAAGTCGATAGATTATGTAGGTTCCCCGTGAGAATGAAACAAGTCCTTTTAAGAGAACTTGAGTAGCTTGGGAAGTTTGGTGCAGTGCGTCACCGGGCCCATGACGTCTTGTCTTCAATAACAGTGTTACCTTGGTAACCACCAGTAGCATATGTATTGAACCCGGTTTCTGCCCTCAGGTTGAATTATTGGAGGGGTATTTATTTTCACCCTTTCTCTTTTCATGTCTTTTTCATTCTTCAACCCCTTCAGTGCTTACCGAGACTTCATTACTAGAACCTTGTTGGGTTTATTACAGTTCTAGCTCTATCTCAGTTGGCACTCTTCTCGTATTCTCACTTTTCTCTTTTTTTCATCATACCTAAGGACTTCTACACTATCTAGTAGATTGTCCCTAGGTAGATCCCTCCGGTTCTGGCGGGATCGTGGGAACTAATACCTAACCTTACCATCCTTAAAACTCTAATGCATAAAGTAAAGTTCTTTGAAGTACTTTCAAGATCACACTTGCCATAAAGAAAACCATTAAAAAATCAATCAAGGTACTTATGTTGAAAACATAGAAGCTTTTGTACCTTGATAGTTTATTTTCTTTTGAAATGCTCCCCCTCACTATGTGCATCATTTAATGAAAGCGTTTAGCACATATGGGAGAGCAGCCTGCACATTTAAATCAAAACGATCACCTTTTATCAGATTTCATATATTAAATTACAAATTCTCCCCGATCAAAAATATCAAACCCTTTGAGATTTTGGATCCCAAGTGATTTAATTAGGTTTAGAAAACATGGGAGGAAAATGTGGTCTGATTAATTTTATTCTGATAGTGGAACATACCAACGCTCCCCCTCAATGTTTGAGTGTAACATAATGGATTTCACAAATACACTAAACCACAAGATTAAGTAGGCGTATAAAAGAGGTTTTAGAGAGAGAAAGTTAGAGGTTGGGAACTTTAGTGAGAGAAAGAAAAATCTTATTACGAGCTCCAACTCTCTACCTTGGAAGGTAGAGAGTATTTATAGTACTTACATAAAACGCCACCTACGGGCTGTGGATTAGGCATAAAGTGGGTAAAGACCCGTCCGTCCTCCACGGTGTTACTTAACTAAATACTACTTAACTTGTAATAATCTATGACTACGAGCTTTCTAATGATTACATATACTTGAGGTGACCGACTCTTTAATAACCGGATTTACTAAATCCTAACAATCTCCCCCTAAGGGAGGTCACCTCAAACACATATTAAAAATTACATTGAATACAAACAAATATTACATTATAAATTGTTCTTGCATTCTTGATGTAGGACTTTGCTCTGAAGCTTGTAGTCATCGATTCTTCATTATTGCATGTTTGGTTAATCCAAGTGGAGGTCATTAACTGATCCACGTGATACTGAGTTTTGAGCCAGCTTTGAGATCATCAGCAATCATAAATCTCTGACTCATCCATTGTGGTGATGGTATTATGTGATGTTGTGACTTTTGGACCGACATTCTTACATTTTGGATCATGATTTCTTCTTATCAGAGTAGCGGAAGCTTTCGTTGAATCATGATATAGGCAGCAGCGTAGCAGAAGCATGGAGTGAGAATATCAGATTCATTGATGCACTAATCATGATTTCTTTAGATATGAATGTGTTGTGTGAGCATGCGGCTATGAATTGACCGCTCCATTCTGATCAGCTGCAAACGTCGAGTGTTCCTGCATAAAACAGTTAGCAATAAAGCACACAAGAGTGTCTTTGATCACTTTTGTTGAATTGAGGTACACGACCCACGGTTCCCCGTTGATCAGTACAAGTACTGCCTGTGATCAGGTATAATTCTGAAGAATTTCCTTGACAGGGTTTCGCAGCTGCTCTAGCTGTTCTCAAACCGGAACGTCTCAAAGAAGACAATACGGAGTGAGTGAACCAGCGAATTGAGATTCACTGATTGATAAAAAGAGATTTGAAAAACAATCGTGTATCGCTCAATAGAAATTGTTTTTGCAATACAACGAAGTTTTTAATGAAAATCAATTATCAATCATAAACACCTTTTATTTTGAAATATTTGTACACAGTCGATGTGCTAAAGAAAAGAGTTTTTAAGCACAACGACCGGTTTTTCAAAGGTATCCGTCAATCCATAACCTGAACCAGGATTGATTCAAAAGATTGAATTGCCCCATTGTTTCTGTTCAGTTGTCACATGGTTGATCTATTGGATAGATCTCACATGCCACCCACCAGGAGCTTGTTTGATGTTGGCTCCAGAAGGCTTTCCATCTTCATTGTGAATATGTTTGCATATCACTCAGATGTTCTGGCAATACCACAAGGATAATGCGTAGGACTCATAAGATGTAATCTCTCTTTCCACATTGTGTGAAACAGAGAGTCTTCATTGAAAGTGTCCTAATGAGATTTATTGATGATCTCGTGGCTCTAGACTCAATTGTGCATATTTGGATCCTATTTCAGAGACTAGGGAGAGGGTCTCCTTCTTCAATACCAACTATCTATAAGAGAAAGTCGATAGATTATGTCGGTTCCCCGTGAGAATGAAACAAGTCCTTTTAAGAGGAACTTGAGTGGTTTGGGAAGATGAAGTGCAGTGCGTCACTAGGTCCATCACGTCTTGTCTTCAATACCGATGTTACCTTGGTAACCACCAGTAGTATATGAATTGAACCCGGTTTCTGCCTTACGGTTGAATTTTTTGGAGGGCTACTTCTTTTCACCCTTTTCATATTCATTTCTTTTTCATTCTTCAACCCCTTCAGTGCTTACCGAGACTTCATTACTAGAACCTTGTTGGGTTTATTCCAGTTCTAGCTCTATCTCAGTCCACACTCTTCCCATATCTCACTTTTCTCCTTTTTTCATCATACCTAAAGACTTCTACACTATCTAGTGGATTGTCCCTGGGTTGATCCCTCCGGTTCTGGCGGATCATGGGAACAAGTACCTAACCTTAGAAACCTTATATCACCATACATAAAGTAAATTTAGTCGGTTTATTTGGTATTGTTCATCTGCCATTGGAACTAATTGAAAACCATTTGAAAATCAATCCAGATACTTGTGATATATTATCAAAGCATTTTGTACCTGAATTCTTTTTGATAATTTTTGAAGCAGAGCTCCCCCTCAACATGTGCATCACGCATCATTTTGTAATGGAAATAATTTTCATCTTTGAGGGATTGGCTTGCATCTAAGAGTAGTTATTTAAAGAATGTGGTTTTCAAAATAGTTGCTCCCCCTCAGTATGTGCATAGATATTTGAAGATGTTTTGCACATATTAGGAAAAGACTGCACATTGAAATAAATTGATCACGTTTCAAATCTTTGTGGTTTAAGATAAATGCTCCCCCTCAACATGTGCATGTAAATTTGAAATCGTTTGGCACATGTGGGAAGGAGGCTTGTACATCCTTATAAAACCATTTACCGAATTATTAGATTAAATCCAATTTAAATCACAAATTCTCCGTCGATCACAATTATCAAATCATTTGAGATTTGTGATCTCTGTAGATTTAAATTGATTTTGAAAGCTTTTAAGGAGAATTGTGAATTGATTATGAAACCGTTTTGACTGATACTGATCGGATTTTGAGACTTTAAAACTCCATTGATTAAACATGCATGATTATCTTTTGACAAATAACTTTTTGATTTAATTGAAATCATTCTCCCCCTCAATCAATGACATAAGTTGTTGATTGAGAGATATATGTTTTTGACAAATGTTAAGTCCAGATGATTTTCAAAAATAGAGTCCGAGTTATTTTTCAAAGCAATTAGTTTTCATTAGATAATAAGTTATTTTTTATAGAATCAGAGCAAGAATTTTGAAAACCAAGATAAAGCATGGCTCTGTTCTTTCATTGAAGAGCGGGTTACTACCTCAAATGACAATAAACCAATGTTTCACTTTCTCCCAAAAAAAATTTATTTATTTATTTATTTATTTTTATTTTTATTATTTTTTGTAAAACTCGAACAACATCTAAAGTCCCGTGTCATTCTTTGAGTGACATCACAAAAACCATAGATATTATCGAATCGAGGAAAACATGACAAAAAGACAATATTTTTGGAATTTTTCAAGATTTTAAAGTTTTTTTTTATTTGCTTTTTGAAGGTTTTGAAATTTTGTATTTTGTTTTTCGAATAACTATTTACAAGAGATAGATGAAGGAAAAACTTTTACTCCTCTTCTTCCTCTTGAAGACGTTTGAGTGTTTCCGGTTGTAGGCTCTTAAGACCAAGTCGTGGAAGGATAAACTCAAAACGTTCTCTAGGAAGAGCTTTGGTGAAGATGTCTGCTAACTGGTATTCAGTCCTCACAAAGTATAGTTCCACAACACCATTTTCAACTTGCTCCCTTATGAAATGATGTCGAATGTTGATGTGCTTAGCTCTTGAGTGTTGTACGTTGTTACATGAGAGGGCAATAGCACTTTTATTGTCACAATACAGAGGAATTTTGTTGAATTCAATGCCATAGTCAGATAATTGGGATCTCATCCAAAGGATTTGAGCACAACAAGATGACATGGCTATGTATTCAGCCTCTGTAGAGGAAATAGAAGTACTCATTTGCTTCTTTGAAGACTAGCTCACAAGCTTATCACCCAAAAACTGAGCACCTCCAGACATAGTTCGACGAGTATCTTGACATCCTGCATGATCAGCATTTGCATAGGCTGTTAGTGACATACCGGTGTCCTTCGGGTACCAAAGTCCCATATTGATGGTTCCTTGGAGATACCGAAAGACCCGTTTAACCGCTTCAAGGTGCTTTTTGGTAGGCTTAGCCTGATATCTAGCACACATGCAAACAGCGAACAAGATGTCTGGTCTACTAGCTGTGAGGTACATCAGGGATCCAATCATACTACGATATTTCGTTTGGTTTACCATGATCCCTGAGTGGTCCTCATCTAGTTTAGTACGCTCTATCATGGAAGTGTCAACGGGGTCACTAGAATCAAATCCAAATTTCTTTAAAATCTCATTTGCATATTTAGATTGATTTATAAAAATGCCTCCGGGACTTTGTGAAATTTGTAATCCCAAGAAAAATGACATTTGTCCCATCATTGACATTTGAAATTTAGAACCCATTTCATTTGAAAAACGGTCACACTCATTGGGGTCAGTCGAGGCAAAGATGATATCATCAACATATATTTGAACGTGAATTAAATGTTTGCCTGACTTCCTGGTGAACAATGTCGGATCAACTGCTCCTTTGCTGAATCCAGTAGATAGAAGAAACTTTGATAGCGTATCATACCATGCCCTTGGAGCTTGCTTTAAACCATAAAGAGCCTTCTTCAAACGAAAAACGTGAGTAGGATGCTCTGGATTCACAAAGCCTTCAGGTTGGCTGACGTAGATGACTTCTTTAAGATCTCCGTTGAGAAACGCCGTCTATACATCCATCTGATATACAACCATGTTCTTACTTGCAGCATTAGCCAAGAAGGTTCTGATTGCCTCGATACGAGCAACTGGAGCAAATGATTCTTCAAAGTCAATACCCTCCTCTTGACGGTATCCTTTTGCAACCAATCGAGCCTTGTTCTTTAAAACATCACCATGCTCATCAAGTTTTACTTTGAAGATCCACTTTAGAGCAATGATCATTGCACAATCTGGAGCAGGTACTAATTCCGATACATCTAGTCGATCAAACTCATGAATTTCTTCTTGCATGGCATTGAACCAGCTGTCTTCATTCATGGCAGTTTTCACGGCTTTTGGTTCGATCTTAGAGAGTACAGAATTGAAGAAGCACCATAAGGCATTGATTCGCTAGGGAAACCAATAATAGAAGTTTGTAGTATGTTGGGTAACTCAAACGTGTTAGGTTTGAGCACCGAGATCGTTCCGAACGAGGGTTGAATGGAATTTCCAACTCACGTCTCGATTATCGGGATTCGAATAAAAGAAGGGGATAATATGATGTTTTCTAAACTACGAGATAAGGAAAGTAAATGGAAATAAAACCTAAGGGGAAAACCTAAGAATTAAGGCAAACTACTCAAATCTATACTAAAACGCAAATACGGAATTAAAACGAAACGCGAATAAAAATGCAACTACGTCTAATCTAACTACTAAAAATAACCTAAATTTACTTTTATGCTAAAAATGATATGTGAAAACTATTTATGAACTAAAACTATTTTTTAAGATTTTTCTGGATTTTATTCTAATTAAAAACTAATTTTTAACTTAAAAAATAAGACTAAATAACTAAAAATTATAAAAACAAAGGGGGAAAATTATGAAACTATTTTTATAAAATCTAAAATAACTAAAGAGAATTTTCAAAACTAATTTTGTATTTTTCTGATTATTTTTCTATTTTCTATGAATTAAAAACTATTTAAATTGTGAAAAATACCAAATAAAAGGGGAAAAATAGGGAAAAATATTTTTTTATGCTTTTTATATTTTTCTTAAACTGGAAAAACTGAAAAATTATTTTTTGGAACTTTTTCTCAATTATTTGCAATAAAAGCTATTTAAGAGGCTTAAAAACTATTTTAAATTGAGAAAAATAGTAAACAGTAGCTAAAAATTATGAAAAATTCAGGGAAATTCTAAAATGTTATTCTAAAGCTATGAAAAATAAGAGATCATAAGCTAATGTGTAAGAATTGAAGGCTGCAGTGCAAACTGTTATGAAATAAGCAATTGAAAATAAGCAAATAAGCTCTAAATAGCACCAACTGATTATAAGAGCTAGATTATATCATAACTACTCTAAATCAACTAATGACAGCTACTCCTAACATCTAATAAGCAGATTACAACTGATTGATGCAAACTGCAACTTAAGCAAATTAGCTACTGACCCTACTGTTTTGAGCTTATCCAAGGGCTTATCTGAAGAGCTAATGTGAAAACCAATTATGCAGTCCTCAAGACCACCAACCAGAGATTACTTGTCTACAATATCAGCTCATAAGGACTAGTGATGAAGAACTTAGAGATCAAAAATTAACCGGCTAAATGGACAATATGAAGCTGATGCAGCAAAACAGATATGGCAAAAGAGCTAGTTGCAGGCCTGAGATGGCTAAATTCAACAAGCTCTTAAAGAAGGATTGATCTCTAAAGTTACAAACTACTACTACTCACTACTGAGGAAGTTAAAATGCAAACCATAAGCTCAAGTATATAACAGATAACTCACTTAAAACAGATAATAATTGGACAAATCTCAGTGGTGCAGGGGAAGAACAGGCAACTAATGAGCACAAAAATGGGCAATCTAAATACTACTATAAGTCATATAAACTGAGAACAAATTAACTAGGGTAACTAGTGAGCAAGTAAAACCAATAAAATTTAACTTTGAACCTGATTTGTGTCATGAATAAAACTGATGAACATGGCTGTTTAGGGACAGAAATGAAACTGAGACAGATTTTGATTTGAACATGAATACACAAATGGAACTTGAGTATTTGGAAACTTGATTGACAAAACTTTTCAATTTTTGAAAACAGTTTATAAACTAAATTTACCCAAATTTGACTTACTAAAACCAATCAAACACTAAAAACTTGACTAATCCAAACACTACTTTATAAAACCAAAATGCATTTTAACTTTAAAGCCTTGATGAAAACTGACTAATACAAACCTGAAATGAACCAAAAATCTTAAGAATCAACATTAAATCAGA
>BPTQ01000006.1:264783247-264836824 GCA_019973895.1 Chrysanthemum seticuspe | reverse complement strand
TAGAATAGCTGATTGCAAATAGAAGATCGTATGAATTATTTGCCGAAAATCTAAAAGCACTATGGGAACGAAATTTGTAACTCCTGTTACAAAGCAAGATCAGACCCCATCCCATTAGAAGCTAAACTAAACTGGCGTGAACGAACAAAAACAGCATATGAGAGCGTTGGGGCAAAAAAGGAATCTTTTATACTTTTTAACACGTTTTTACACTTTTTAAATTTTTAAAAACATTCGAAAACAATTCAGAAAAACTAACTTTTCAAAACGATCAGAGAATCTGTTCTTCGATATTTTACGCTTAAGATCGAGTGTTCCGGTTCTAAAACGTTCAAAGGGACTCACTGAAATTTATACGTATTGAACTAAAGTAATCTGCTTCGTAAAACAAGGTGTCAAAACATATATTAACTTAGCAAATGCTTCGTCTAATGAAATCAAGTTATGCATATTTAAAGTCACTCAGGGAAACTTGCAAAATCTTGGCCTTGTGAGCTAGAATTCGCATTTTATAGCTTCTTGTCTAAGAGACTAGCAAAACTTTTCAATCAAAAAGACTTAACAAAAGCTTACAAAAATTTTTAAATTTTTCACATTTTTGCACAATTTTTCATATTTTCTAAGGAAAAAACGGGGTTGCGAGAGTATACGACAAAAACAAGCAAGTGCGGTCAAATCAAATCGAAGATTACCCTACCCCAGACTAGAACGAAACATTGTCCTCAATGTTTAAAGCAAGGGTATCACGAAAATCTAAAAGCCGTTTATTAAGTATGCTAGAAGATAAACGTTAGTCGATAAGATTAGGATATCGGATTTCCATCAGCATCGATCATGAAACTCGAGTGGAGAAAAGACAAACTTCGAGCATGAGACTCTTCATATCGGGAACATCCTAAACACAACATCACAAACAACCAAACACGAGAAATCGAAGAGGCTGACCCCTTCGCGTCACTTATTAGAAAATAGAAAGAAGATAGAGATAAGCATGGGGTGCCTCCCACGAAGCGCTACTGTTTTTGATCACCGAGTCGCTAGCCTGACTCGTCCCCGAATTCATTTGTCCTTGGGGAAGAAAGTGGTAGAGATACCAGGGTCAAAAACGGTGTCCTCATTCCTGAAAGAATGAGACTGGGTGGGTTGGGAGGGAAAGAAAATGTCGGGCATCAGCACATAAGGGATAACATGAAAGAATGATCCATCATCCGGCGGTTTAGCGGGTGGACGAAGGAATGACGGATCATAATGAGAAAACTCCAAGAAAGACGGGAGCTCATGGTAAGGAGGTGAAAGTTTAACAATGAAGGCATCCAAGAGAGGATCCTTTTCTCGAACAACAGTTTTAGCATAAAGCTCATCTATGTCCAATATCCAGGGTTTAAAGATTTTGTCTTCACATGTCAGCTCATTAGGATAAAGGATGGTGGACTCATGAGAGAGAGGAGAGTCAAGAAAACCATCAAGAATGACCATATCCCTCTCGGGATTATTCATAACATCCTCAATACCCGGTGGTATCAAGTCATCGATAGCATCCTCTATGATCGGGTCACTTATCGGAGTATCGGAAATCTCGTTTAAAACCTTGTTCTCATCAATATCAAAATAGAATCGCTCAAGAATCGGAGGATAAACATCTGACATAGTGGGATTGCCACTAATCTCTTCATCAAATCGGAAAGTCTCAAGCTCGGGAGAGAAATCACTATCTTTAACGGAGATAGGATGCGAACTTGAATTATCGTTAAGGGCTTCAATCTTAGAAATGAGAAGATAAACATTCGACAATGTTTGACGTAATGCTTCATCCTCGATCTCTATATCATTAAGCTCAATCTCTTTATCTTCCGGCTCAAAATCATTTACTTCTTCTATATGGACGGGCTCAGAAGGTAAATTGTCAACGAAATCGATGTCTCCATAAGAATCATCATCGGAATCGGAGAACATCTCAACATGATCATTTGAAATATCAAGAGAAGGCTCATCACAAATATCAACAACTCCAGACTCTCTTGGGCTTGGGATAAGGATCTCAACATTAGACACTTCCGTTTCTGGAATAGTACTAAGATGCTCATCCCCCATTATGAGAGAATCAACGGGTTCAACAATGTTTGAAGAAATAGAATCATCGACGTCTTCCAAAACGACGTCACTTCTCTCAACCGGCGTGAGTGAAGGGGAAGAGTCGGAAATGAGAGGCTCAGAAATAAGAGAGGGAGTATATGTCGAAGATTCCGGAGATGGGAAAAATGGTGTGCTCTGAGAGCTAGCAAGTTCCACCACTTCCGTTGTGATCTCCGGTTCTTTCTGTTTAGAAATCGTTTTAAGCTCATAAGTTCGTTCCGTTTTGTTGTAACTCGACGAACTCGTAACGGCGAATCGTGAAAGATAAGGATCGATTCTAGATTTCTTCGGATTAGAGTCGAGAGTACAAACGGGAATCACCTCGAGTTCAGAAATATGTTCCATCTCCCTCACCGGAGAGGAAGTAGGAATCGAGGGTTCATCAAGGTTATATTTCAAAATTTTTGACAAGGCTTCAAGTTTTTCAATGTTGTTAAGAAAAGCACGACGTTCAAAGAAATCGTCTCCGTGACCCTCGGTGGGTTCTTCGGGTAGCTCCGAAATGGTGTGATCATCTTCCGTAACTTGAACGGGTTCCTCATTAACACATTGTCGAGTTTGAATGTGGCTTAATAAAGTTTGAAGCATGCTTTCAATGTGGTTTTGACGTCGCTCAAATCTTTCTTCAAAATCGATGTAAACGTCATCGATAACCCCGGTGGGTTCTTTCAAAGGGCAACACATACAAGATTCGCGATAAAATCCACATACTTTGCAAAAACAACGTTCACAAAGTGAATCATCTTTTAACAAATCTCTACAATTAAAGCAATAGGGTTGAAAGAAATTTTGAGACTCCATGAGAATTAAACATATAGAGGGTAAAAGAAAAGAATTATCGGGTTAAGAGGATAAAAGAAGAATATTTTTGGGTTTTAGTGAACATATTTTGAAAAGGAAAATCTTTTTGGGTTTTTATATTTAAGAAAACACAATATTTTTGTAACCGTCACGTCAACCGGTGCTCGGTAGCTCTCAAAAGTACGCGCAGCGGAGCGGGAACGGAGAGTGGATCGTTCTTCAGTCTGCAATTTAATGTCAAGACTTTCCTTATACCCCGTGTATAGGTTGTACCTTCAAGGTGAGCCGACGTAACAATTGACGTTTCAGTTTCTTTTGTTGGTTTTTTACTTTTTATGGTTTTGTAAACACTCTAGGAAGAATGTTTTGGTGTTTTTTAGATGTTTTTGGGTTTTTGAAAAAGATATATATAAAAAAATGACGGTAACTTCACTCGGGGAAGGATCTTCTAATGCACACGATTCGAGACGGAATACGAAAACTCGCTACAAGCCCTCCCCGGCAGCGGCGCCAAAAATTGATTCGCTAAGGAAACCAATAATAGAAGTTTGTAGTATGTTGGGTAACTCAAACGTGTTAGGTTTGAGCACCGAGATCGTTCCGAACGAGGGTTGAATGGAATTTCCAACTCACGTCTCGATTATCGGGATTCGAATAAGAGAAGGGGATAATATGATGTTTTCTAAACTACGGGATAAGGAAAGTAAATGGAAATAAAACCTAAGGGGAAAACCTAAGAATTAAGGCAAACTACTCAAATCTATACTAAAACGCAAATACGAAATTAAAACGAAACGCGAATAAAAATGCAACTACGTCTAATCTAACTACTAAAAATAACCTAAAATTACTTTTATGCTAAAAATGATATGTGAAAACTATTTATGAACTAAAACTATTTTTTAAGATTTTTCTGGAATTTATTCTAATTAAAAACAAATTTTTAACTTAAAAAATAAGACTAAATAACTAAAAATTATAAAAACAAAGGGGGAAAATTATGAAACTATTTTTATAAAATCTAAAATAACTAAAGAGAATTTTCAAAACTAATTTTGTATTTTTCTGATTATTTTTCTATTTTCTATGAATTAAAAACTATTTAAATCTAATTTAAAAAATTGTGAAAAATACCAAATAAAAGGGGAAAAATAGGGAAAAATATTTTTTTATGCTTTTTATATTTTTCTTAAACTGGAAAAACTGAAAAATTATTTTTTGGAACTTTTTCTCAATTATTTGCAATAAAAGCTATTTAAAAAGGCTTAAAAACTATTTTAAATTGAGAAAAATAGTAAACAGTAGCTAAAAATTATGAAAAATTCAGGGAAATTCTAAAATGTTATTCTAAAGCTATGAAAAATAAGAGATCATAAGCTAATGTGTAAGAATTGAAGGCTGCAGTGCAAACTGTTATGAAATAAGCAATTGAAAATAAGCAAATAAGCTCTAAATAGCACCAACTGATTATAAGAGCTAGATTATATCATAACTACTCTAAATCAACTAATGACAGCTACTCCTAACATCTAATAAGCTGATTACAACTGATTGATGCAAACTGCAACTTAAGCAAATTAGCTACTGACCCTACTGTTTTGAGCTTATCCAAGGGCTTATCTGAAGAGCTAATGTGAAAACCAATTATGCAGTCCTCAAGACCACCAACCAGAGATTACTTGTCTACAATATCAGCTCATAAGGACTAGTGATGAAGAACTTAGAGATCAAAAATTAACCGGCTAAATAGACAATATGAAGCTGATGCAGCAAAACAGATATGGCAAAAGAGCTAGTTGCAGGCCTGAGATGGCTAAATTCAACAAGCTCTTAAAGAAGGATTGATCTCTAAAGTTACAAACTACTACTACTCACTACTGAGGAAGTTAAAATGCAAACCATAAGCTCAAGTATATAACAGATAACTCACTTAAAACAGATAATAATTGGACAAATCTCAGTGGTGCAGGGGAAGAACAGGCAACTAATGAGCACAAAAATGGGCAATCTAAATACTACTATAAGTCATATAAACTGAGAACAAATTAACTAGGGTAACTAGTGAGCAAGTAAAACCAATAAAATTTAACTTTGAACCTGATTTGTGTCATGAATAAAACTGATGAACATGGCTGTTTAGGGACAGAAATGAAACTGAGACAGATTTTGATTTGAACATGAATACACAAATGGAACTTGAGTATTTGGAAACTTGATTGACAAAACTTTTCAATTTTTGAAAACAGTTTATAAACTAAATTTACCCAAATTTGACTTACTAAAACCAATCAAACACTAAAAACTTGACTAATCCAAACACTACTTTATAAAACCAAAATGCATTTTAACTTTAAAGCCTTGATGAAAACTGACTAATACAAACCTGAAATGAACCAAAAATCTTAAGAATCAACATTAAATCAGATTGAAACCAGAATTAGACCAACAAATTGTTTGACTTTTAAATTTTGACAAAAGTTGACTTTTGTTGACCTGATCTCAAAAAGTGGGATTAAGAACAATGCAAGGTACTGATAAGCTCACATAAGCTTATTCAAGCTTATGTGAGTTTAAATGAACAGATTCAAAGAGCTTTAAACCACAGTAATATAAGTAACAAGAAATTAAAATGAAAATGCAACTTGTATTAATCAAAAGTGAATTACAAAGTAATAACGAAATAACAATCTTGACTTATTAAACTACTGAATATAACAAGAGTGACATGAAAATTAAATTGGTAACATTTCTCTAAGACATGAAAAATGGACAAGATAACAATGTGACTGAAATGGGGTATAAATAGCTGAGCTGAGGTCTTGGGATCCTTTCAGAAGCTTCACGAACGTTTGATCTCTGCCATTGATTCATCTCTTGCATCACTACTCTTAATCACAGCCTTAGGATCATTAGGATGAGGTGTTAGGACCAATGAGATGCTTCCATTTTGCCACTGTGGCAATCCCATGCTGACACACCTCTGACATGCGTGGCAGGAGGTTCTAGAAGTATTTTAAGTGGGGGTAAATGGTGGGTTGATCAGGGTAAGAAGGATTTGAGAGGGTAACAGTAACAATGGGGGTTAAAAGGTTTGGGCGCGGGGTGTTTGGGTTTGGGTTTTTTATATATTAATTTGACTTGGTTTGGGTTATTGACCGGGTTTCATTATTGGGTAAACGGCTATACCATTAAAACCGGGTCTTGGTTTTGGGCATACGGCTAAATGTGGTTAGATATTGGGCTTTTGATATTTTGGGCCAAAGGTTTTTGTTTATGGATTTAGGATTAGTATTGGATTTGGATTGAATATGTAACAATGTAAGATTTTAAGGACCACAATGTACAAGCTAAAAATCCAGGGAACAATACTGTAAATTCTGAAAATGATCTAAGGGCTTGTCTTGTAAATCTCCAATACTCCAAGGACTGAATTTGTAGATTCTGAAACTCCAAGGAACTAAACATGACAATTCTGAATCTTCAAGGACTAAATCTGTCATTTTGAGAATTGATTGTCCAAACTTGCAAATTCCTTTCTTAGCCTCAGCTTTTGCACTCTTTTTTCTCTCGTGCTTGATTTTCTTTGATTTTGGCTTTCTTTTTGTCTGTTTTGTCATATCCGTACCTGCACATGCAAAAACTCAAGAAACACGCAAATATTAGCAATAAACGGTTCTTTCTTGGTTATTTTGGGTCTATTTTGATAATGAAAAGGTATGTGTTTTAGCACATACCAGGCATCGGTTGCAAGTTGTTTCTGTGTGGATACTGGACGAGAGAGGTTTCCAATGATGTTGTCTAATGGATGATCATGTGTCCATTTCCTAAGATGTTCATGTGGTTGTTGTTGAGGAACTAAAGTAGTAGAGTCTATTTCTCCTGATGACGATGGTTCTGATGATGATTCAGGAGCAAATATGTTTTCAAAGGGTTCATCTTCTGGAGGAGCAAAAGGGTTTTCATTATCTGTAACAGCAGCACCATTTCCATTGTGTACACTCGATGATTGATGATTTGTTGATGAGACAGAGTGATCAGCAGCAGGCGCTTCTTGACTTAATGATATTGAGACTGAAGGGTTGACTTCATTCACAGGGATAGGAGCAGCCTCTGTTGATGGAATTGACATTTCATCAGCATTCGGTTCATAGTGTTCATCAAACATTGGATCAAACAATTTCTTTAAATCATCTTCTGATGGAGGTACATATGGAGTTGCTGGTGAGTGATTAGACACAAGAGTAGAACTGATAGGACTACTTGAGAAAGGTTGAAATGCGGGTCCAGAACTGGATTGTCCTGGAGCCATTTGACCGGTCAGGTCATCGAACGTAACGTGAATTGTTTCCATGATATTTCAGGTTCTCTTGTTGTAGATTCGGTATCCTTTTCTGTTAGGTGCATAACCTACAAATACTCCAATGTCCGCCTTAGCTCTTAATTTACCTAAATCTTGACCATCATTTGTTGGATAGCACAAAGCACCAAACACACAGAAGGTAGGAAAGATCAGGTTTTCGTTTATGGACAAGTTCATATGGAGTTTTTCCATGAGAGGTGTGTATAAGGGAACGATTTTGGGTGTAACAAGCAGTGGCAATGGCTTCAGCCCATAGAAACATTGGAACCTTTGAATAAATTAGCATTGTTCTTGCGGCTTCCACAAGAGTTCGATTTCGTATTTCAACTACACCGTTCTGTTGAGGAGTTCGTGGAACACTTCTTTGATGACTGATTCCAACACTTTCATAAAACTGAATTAAGTCTTTGTTAACGAACTCTGTGCCATTGTCAGTTCGAACAATTCTGACTGTATTGTTGAGTCGAACCTGAAGCTGTTTGATTAGTTTGATGATGACAGCTGGAGTTTCAACCTTTGTCCTCAAAAACTTTACACAAGTAAATCGAGAGTAGTCATCAACAACTACTAGACTGTATTTCTTCCCATTTATCATTTGCACTCTCATTGGACCGCACAAATCCATATGAATTGTATGAAGAACTTCCATTACAGAGTTTGTGGGTTTTGGTTTGTGGGCATATTTTGTGCTTTTTCCCAATTGGCAAGATGAACAAAGATGATCTTTTTCATACTTTAATCTGGGTAATCCTCTTACTAAGTCCTTTCTGGAAAGATTGTTTATGGTACCAAAGTTCAAGTGATTGAGATGACGGTGCCATAGCCATGACTTAGTTTTGGAATCCTTTGACAGCAAGCAGATGGGTGAAAATTTCATCATATCTTCGATAGAGATGGTGTATAGGTTTGACCCACGAGTTCCTCTGAGAAGTTCCACACCATCAAGTTCTCTAACAAAGCAAGTATGTTTTCTGAAGGCCACTTCTAAATCTGAGTCACAAAATTGTCCTACAGAAAATAGATTATGTCCAAGACCTTCAACATAATATACCCTGGAAATCACACTATCTCCAACCACGTAATCTCCAAAACCCATAATAGTACCAAAATGATCGTTTCCGAATCTCACAGTTCTGATGAATTTGCTCACGAAGTTCATGAGCCATGACCGGTCTCCAGTCATATACTTGGAACAGCCTGAGTCCAGGTACCACAGAACGATTTGAACGATCTGCAGTTGAACACAGACAAGAATGGATAACTGGATAATTGGGATCCCCATGCAAGAATGGGTTCCATTTGGTTAGTAACAGTGATTGGAACACCCACATCAGAAATAGAAACATCCATATCAGAAATAGAAGTAATGGACTCATTAGAAATAGATGTAGTGCTGGTATCCGTATTTGACCTATTCAAAGAATGTTCACTTTTTAAAGGAATAGTTCTACCAGTAGGCATCCATTTTCTAGTGGGCATTGTCTTAGCAGATTGAGGACAGAACTGATTATCCTTATGGCCAAAAGGTATCCATTGATAACCTATCTTACTAAATGTTCTTCCTGTGGGTTTCCACTGTTTTCTAACTCTCTTTCGTCTTTTCCTTTTAGCCTTCTTAGCATGATTTTTAGCATTAACAATTTTAACTGGGCATTTGACAGCATTAGACAAAACATTTACACCACATTCATGATTAGCAACAGAATTCAAGCAGACATCGTTACATAGTTTGCAGATAGTATCAGAATTCGAATTAATTACAGTACGCCTATGGCTAATACTAGAATCAACACGATTTGTTTTATTCAACTCAAACTTAAAGTTCCTAGGTTGGTCTTCTACTCTCTTCCAATGCATATTCTTAGCTTGCGAGGTCCTATCTTGCTTGGTATTGCCTGGAGGCTTTGACCCGCTTGCTTTAATGTCACTGATTACTCCTGTAGAGGGAATTATGGGAACATTAGTTGGTTGATCTACTTTTTGCATTCCTGAACTAGATGTGCAAGGATCTGAACTACTAGAAGGCACATTAGTGTTCACTTTCTTAAAGTTGGGCATGGAATGGTTTGTATGCTTGGCACTAGGCATAGAACAAGGCATCACAACTTTACCTTTCGCACCTAAGGATTTAGGACATGTTGCTATTAAACATTCTAGCAGCTCTTGAGATCGTTTGGCCTGAATGCAAGCAAACCTAATTTCTTTATCAAGAGGCTTATTTAAGAAATCCTCTTCCACAATCTCACGGAGACATTCTAGACTATCCTTAAGGTGAGCGCAATAGTTGTGAAATACAGGTTTATTATTCCTAAGATGAGGAGGAATGTATTTAACAGTCACAATATATTTGCAGTTTGAGGATGACTTTGATGCAACATTCTCATTAAAAACAAGTGGCAGTTTCCCTTTTTCCTAACTCCTCAGATTCTCAATTTCTTTTTGTAAAGAGGTTATTTTTTCATTGTTTTTGTCACGAGTGACTTTCATTGAATCATATAACTCTTTAAAGTGACGTTTAACCTTTTCATTTTCTTCTAGAAAGCTCTCGTTTTCCTTTTTTAAAGCATTTACTAAGTTTTGAAGATGAAAAGTTTGAGAATACTGAGAATCTAAAGGAGGAGGCATTTGGGTGTCAGTCACATTGTTCTTTTCACCCTTTAATTGAGAGATTTGGGCTTTTAACTTTCTAATCATGTTACAATGAGCTCGAATCTGTTCATCACGTTTGCTAATTTCAAAAACTGCATCAAATTCAGGAACATCCAAGGATGTCTTGATATTTGAGGTTTTAACATTTTCTTTCAGATGTTGATATTTTAATTGCAAAGCAAGATGCTCAACTTCCAATTTAGAAAACTGTTTTACCAGGTTATCATGATCATCCTGTTCAACTTTATCATGCAGTTTAGAGTTAGTTTTTTCAAGCTCAATGACATGATCATGGGAGACTTTCAGAGCAACATATAATTCATGAAATTGATAAGCATTATTGGAACAATTTGTAGCAGTGTAAAACACATCTTGAGCAATACATTCAGAAATAAGATTCTCATTCAAGGTATGCAAGTTCTTCCTCTCAATCTCATTATATTTTAATTCTCGCTCATAGTCACTAACCTCAACAATCATCGCATCAAATTCCATTTCCATTTCTTTAATATCTAAGTCTATCCCCTTTTTAAGACTCTCAAATTGACCTTTTAATTGTTTAAAGAAATGCATGATCTCAGTTAAATAGCATTCTTTAGTTTGCTCAAAACCCCTTTCCCCTTCAGTTATCCCAGTGGGTGTGATCCTGTTCTTACAAGTTTTCTCAAAATCAACAAATAATTGAAAGATAACATATTGACTAATTAAGGTCTTGCTTTTAGTGGCAATAGTTCCAGGAACTAAATGCATTGGTGTATTTGGAGGATACACAGTTGCTGAAGGCATTTTCCTAAGAGGGAGGTTTGTTTCAACAAGATTCTCTGCCTTCTGATTATCTAAATCCTTTTTCCAAAACACTTGTTTGGGTGTTAACAACGTTTGAGGCTTAAACATGTTCAAGGAAATCCAATTTTCCTTTTTGTAGTCATGGGGTCTGATAATTATGTTTTTCTCTTTACATGTAGGATTGTTGAGTTTCTTATCCATTTTCTCCCTAGTGACCTCATCTGATTTCTTATCTTCCTCAGTGCACTCAGCGGAACTAGGTTTCTGCCTAGGTTTAAGGATTTCATTGCCATCATATATAACATTTTGAGCACCTTTTTCTATCTTACCATACTCAGGGTTGGATTCCTTTATAATGGGGATACTGTGCTTATCGCTGAGAACTCTATGCTTCGTGATCATGTGAGCAGTCTGAATGGTATTCCCTTGTACGTACAACTTATTTTCAAGCTTTTTTTTCAAAGTTTTTAGATTAGAAAAATCATTCAAAAGTTTTGATTCCTTAGCACTGAATTCTTGCTTAAGCATTTTAACATTTTCTTGAAGTTCTTGTTTTTGCTTAGCAGTTTTAGAAAGTTTTTCTTGTAAGGAGTTTAACTCTTATTTTAATGCTTCTTCTCTAAACTTAATTTTTCTAATAGTTGTACGCATTTGGTCATCCATTTCCTGCTCACGGGTGGTTAACTCAAACTTAGCATGCTGTTCATAAATAGCAACTTGTTCTTTATAGGCATTCAGTTCAGAAACAACAAAATCATCATGAGCACATGCAGTGTATTCATCAAAAATATAGTCAGATGCATCACTTGGTACAGTCTCACTTTCACTTTGTTTCACATATTGATCATATGGGACAACATTGATATTACCCATATTTTCAATATCCGACTCAAAAGTTTCAGTTGATTGTACTTTGTCATGTATCTTTTGCTCATCAACATCATCGTATAGTTTTAATACCTCTAAGATGATTGATTCTTTGGATGGTCTAGCTTGCTGTGGTGAGGGGACCTTTGGAGAGACCATTGGAGAAATGCTAGCCATGAAAATTGTCTGGGCAGTAGGTTCATCATCGACATCAGAGTCAAATGCATCACAGTCAGCTACTTGAAAGGCATTCTGATGATTGTGACCTATTTCCTGAATTGGTTGCTCATCCACATCTGCATCATATGTCTTGGCATTCCCTTCAGCAAGAAACAATAACTCTTCTTCATCCAAAGCTGCTCCATTATCCTGAGCTTGCACAAGCAACATCTTATCCCTGAAGTACAGTGCATTCTGAGGGCGTTTTGGCGATGTGAAGTTCCTTGCAATATGTCCCTCACCACCATAGTTAAAGCATTTGATTGGATTTGCTTGTCCTTGATTTCCAATCCTTCCCCGATTCTGATTTCCTACATATCCTCTACCAACTCCACCTCTTCCTTGTTCGTACTGCCTTTCTTGAACTGGCTGCACCATAACCTTACCATCTCTGACAGTGGCTTGATTGTGTGGATTGGATGATGTTCTGAGGTTGTTGTTGGTGTGTGGGAGAGAGTTCATGTTTTGACTAATCATGAGAGCCAGTTGATTAATGAAGTTTCCCACGGCTGCATCAGCATCAGCTTGTTTGAACATTGGATCGGGAATGAGTTTGTGATTACCATTACCCATGGGTATAACTTGAGAAGCTTTGGTGGTAATTCCCATATTTGTGTAAAAGGCAGTTGAATCATTTGATGAGCTTGTCTCTCCCTGGTTGGTTTTGAACTGATCCAAAATCCTTTTTTCAAACATAGCATGCCTCTCATTCTGAAGAAGGAATGCATAGAGTTGCTCATAGTTTGTATTCTTCAATCCTTTTGTTAGCTTCACAGAGGTGACAAACTTGTGCCATTCAGGATTCATGTTGTTCACAAATTTTGAGTTCAACTGAATGTTTGGCATGGTCATTTTGATGTTCCTCATGTCATTCACAAGCTTATGGAATCTCACGTAGTACCAATAGACACTCTCATCTGGTTTCATCTTGAAGTGTTCAAATTCATCATACAGTTGTGAATCTCTGTCTTCTATAGTTAATTCAGAACCTAAGAGAAGCATCTTGACATTATCCCAAACTGCCTTTGCTTCAGTGTTGTGATTGATCAGCTTGTAGATGTCTTTTGGAAGACCCTGTAGTATGATGTTTGAGGCCCTGATATCAGCATCAAACCTCTTTTTCTCCTTATCATTGAGCTCATCATATGTCTTTGGTCTATCTATTCCATAGATCATTGTTTCATCTGCAGCTGTATAAATTAAGTCTCTTGTAGTCTCAATCTGATAAGGTCCTTCATCAATAGACTTGAGAATGTTGACTCCGTTTTCCTTTCCAAGACAGTACAATCTGATTCGTTGTACCCAAGAGTCGTAGTCAGTTCTATCAAGCATAGGTGGACGAGTATCTGAACCAGCTGCTTGAACATCCTCAGCAACAGTGGAGATGATTGTAGGTACGTTGGTAGACATGTTAACAGATTATACGGGATTTTAAAACTCTATGATTAAACCGGGAAATAGATTCTTTCACGGGATTTTACTAAATCAAGAAAAAACCGTATTACAACCAAAAGTTCAACCAAGTCGCTAAGAAACCTTGAACCAAGTCGTTAAGCACCAAGTCGCTGAGAATTATGACAACAAGTCGCTAAGCACCAAGTCGCTACAAATTTTGACAGCAAGTCGCTAAGCACCAAATCGCTAAGTCGTCAAGTCGCTAAATAGAAACTCGCTAAGGTTCAAGTCGCTAACACCAAGTCGCTAAGAAAGCTTAAGTACAAGTCGCTAACAAAATTTAAAGCAAATCGCTACCTTCACCAAGTCGCTACCCGTAGTGGAGAATCTACTAAGTGTACTGTTTGTCGGCTTGTCTCAATAGAGAAGTCGCTAGGACCAAGTCGCTACCAAAAAACCACTATAACTCGCTACCTTTTACTAAAGCAAGTCGCTACGATGAATATCACAACGAGAACCAAGTCGCTACCAAGAAAAACTTCAAAAACACACTTTTCAATCCAAAACAAGCTCAACCACAGTGATTCAAGCTTACCAAATCAAAACCTAAACACTTATGATGATCCTAAACACAAAAGTACAATCAAAAACCAAGCTTTAACACAAGAAATGATCCAAATGATGCAAAAACCACTAAACGTTTTGAAACTCAAAAACCATCTAAAAACCTCTAGAAATCCAAGGATATGTAAGAGATGATCTAACCATGGCTCTGATACCATTTGTAACATAATGGATTTCACAAACACACTAAACCACAAGATTAAGTAGGCGTATAAAAGAGGTTTTAGAGAGAGAAAGTTAGAGGTTGGGAACTTTAGTGAGAGAAAGAAAAATCTTATTATGAGCTCCAACTCTCTACCTTGGAAAGTAGAGAGTATTTATAGTACTTACATAAAACGCCACCTACGGGCTGCGGATCAGGCATACAGTGGGTAATGACCCGTCCGTCCTCCACGGTGTTACTTAACTAAATACTACTTAACTTGTAATAATCTATGACTACGAGCTTTCTAATGATTACATATACTTGAGGTGACCGACTCTTTAATAAATGGATTTACTAAATCCTAACATTGAGGAAGTTTGTTAGTGTCAGGTATGATAATTTTGAAAGATCTTTGATTTATTAGAAAATTTTCGTTTCGAAAGATCATTGAATTTAGAAATATGATACTCTGACACATAACATCAAAGACTTTTGTTAGTGCAAATATTACGATAATTAATCTATACAGTCTCGTTTGTTTTGATTGATGACAAACATGTAACTTGTAATACATAACGTAAAATATACAAGTTACTTGTAATCACACTTTGTCTCAACATACATTCAACACCTCTCGATGACTCAAGTCCTCATATGTTACAACACAAGTTCGTACACGTTTGTTATGTAGCATTATGATCAAACCCATTAACAAATCATTTAGAATGTTTAAAATACGTTTAGAGTCACTAAGTATTTTAATAGGTTAACCATTCTATTTCGAACCTCATTTTACATTTTGCATTTACAAGTATTTCATACAAATACTAAAGTTTACTTACACTTGACAAAATATATTTTATTTTGACAAGCACTCTTTTACAAAAGGTAACTAGACATTTTATTAACTAGTTACATAATACAGTTTACAAGTTTACCTTGATAAACTTTTTAATCTAAAAATGGAAATACATGTTACATCATGTCATGCATCATCTTTGAAATCCTTGGAAGATCACTTGAATATTTTGGTTAGATTGACACTCAATATATCAAATGTGATTTTAGTAAGATTTGGTAATATCTTGGAAAGATTTGAAGAAAGATTTTTTAGATTTTCTGTCAGGCACCCACGGCACCAAATTGTATAAAGGACGGAACCCTTTTAAGGGCTCCTTGGTCCGTGGACGCTCCTGATCGTTTTTGCCTACAAATAGAAGCCCATTGTTTTCTCATTTCTTCACCACTTCAAAACACATCTTCTCCACCTTCTTGCATACATTTAGATCAATCATTAACAATGTAGTAACATACATTAAACACCCTAATGATCATGATCATAATGCTTCTAACATTCATCTTTGTTGTAAGCATACTCTACATTTTGATCAACCAAGGAAAGCTTGGAGATCTAGCCTTCCCCACTCATCACAAGCTGAAGATATATCACAACAAGTTTAGGGAACTTGTGATCTTCATCATGAAGGCTTCCTATCAATGGAAGTTCATTTAGAAGTAGTCATTCATATCCATTATACATTTGTGTCATGGATCATTAGTGTAAACATCATTGCAATCATAACAACACTTTCACCAAACTATATTAGATGGTTTATGTGTTTGTGCCATAAAACACAAGGTTTGTTATGCTGGGACATAAAACATAAGGGGAGTGGTTGTACCCTTGTAAAAGAACTCGACATCTAGCTTTGTGTCAAAAATATTGTATAGGCGACGTTAGGTTGGTTCTACCTCGAACTAGAACCCGGTATTTAGCTTTGTACCAGAAAAAGTGTAAGCGACGATTGAAGGTTTTCTCTGCCGAGAAGGGAGCTTGTTGATTTAGTGAAGTAACTCTCGAGTTGGGTACTCGGGGAGTGGAGTAGGGCGGAAAGGAGATCCGTGACCGAACCACTATAAATCCTTGTGTTCGGTTTGCACTTTCCTTTCTTTATCTCTTTACTTTTGTACTTGCACTATACTATTATTTGTGATGTGGTTTGATGTTCATGATTGTGTGACAAATTGGTTTACCATGCTTTATATTAGTCACAAACAATAATTGGTACTTTCATATTATAACAAGCTTCATAAGCGATTTGATACTAAAGATCTAAAGTTTTTAAACGGTAACGGATTCACCCCCCCCCCTCTGCGTTTTCACAATTGGTATCAGAGCCACGTGGCTCTTATTTTCAAAACAAATGGTTTTTAAAATAGAGTACGATCCATGTATCAAATTACCATTGAAGCGAAAAATAATATGAAAAATGCTTTGCTTGTTATACTTAGAAATTTTGTTGTTAAATGTAACTTTGTATACAAGCTTGAAGGTTTTCTTGAAAAATAAAATGAAAGTTTGTTGAAAGAACTAGTAAGTATTGTATTATGTGCTCATAGAAAATTTACGAAGAAATATGATTTTAAATGAGTGTTTGGGATAATTATAAATCTAGTTGAAAAATCACCTCCGTAATTATTTAAGATAAGTTACATAAGTAGATATGTTGTTAAATATGTGTATTATATGTTTACTATGAAATCTAGTAAGTCACACACGTTTTCTCTATGTCAAATACTAGTTTTGGTAAATCTGTCTCAGAGGACCACGGCACAAAATCTTATAAAGGGCGGATCCCTTTATTTAATTCCGTGGAATCCGTCTGTACATTATGCAGTTTTTTGGGCAATTTCAAAAAATCATAACTAATTAACCGTAAGTCCATACGAGTCGAGCCACCTATCATTTTAAAGGGAATTGAGTCTACTTTCACTTAAAAATACTTTCATGGCATGAGTCTAATTTAGAAGTAAATTAGACCAAATACTATAATATGTCTAAAATATTAAGTTTCGCTTTAACATAAAAACTCAAATTTTTGAATCAAGAAATTTAAGTTGGTATTCTTAGAACTTTGATACAATTTCTTTTGAAACTAAATAATTTTGTAATATGTTTAAAGGAAACTAATCAAGCTTGGTATACATCGTCATATTTAAACGCAAAATGACGAAAAGTGTCTTTCTTGTTATGTTATGCTAAATGACCACTTGTTTATATTGTTTGCATATATGTTGCTTGCTTATTTTCAAATTATTGTTTATACTTGTTTGTTTGCATAATATAAGTGTCAATCTTGCCATGTTATTTATTTGCTTGTTTGACTATTTCTTGTTTATGCACAATAGGATATTTGCTAGATTTTGTGCACTAAGTTGGAAAATTGTTTTACCATCGCTTGTAGAATTAGATCACTTTCTTTGCATAGGTTATACTAACATCTTGCATAACTGATGAAATGTCATAACTCACTTAGCAATGAGTACTAAGTAAATTAGTCAAGTAATTTGAAAAATGAAGATTTTAAGAGAGTGTTTGGTACAAGGACAAAAACAATGTTGTATGATGTAATTTATTTGTTTTTTCTTTGTAGGATGATAATATGACTTAAAACAATGTTGTATGCTAACCGGTATGCAGGGGGATAGCACAAGTGTGTTATCAAATTTTACCCATTTTCACTTTCATGTGAAAATCGTTAGCCCTTGGTCAAAGTCTATGCTCTACTATGTTTGTATATGTGTTATCAACTTTTTCTAACTAGAAATAATTAATGTCACATGTTTTAAGCAAAATTTCAGGTTTCGGAAAAGTTCTCGACACCTAAAAATAACTGTTCTGTGGTGATTTCTGGTGTCCAAGGATCAGACGGCACCAAAGATTTGGTACCGTCTGTTATAGAAATTGGTACCGCCATACCTGTACAGGCGGACCAGGCGGCACCAATTTAAGGGTTCCGCCTGTGTAAAGAAATGGTGCATTGGATTCTACAGGTAAGTTGTTTAATTTTACTAAATCCCGCAATCTAATTTGCCAAATTTCGTTACCAGGATAGTTGTTAATGCATATCTTTCATATCTCATTCAACACATCCTCAATGGATTAACTTAGGATGTTTGACATGATCTTAGACACTTCCATCTCATTAGAAACTACAATCTTTGTATGGATTAACCTCAAATAAGCAACTTAAGAAAACCACTAGGATTAGCATTCGATCTTGTTGCTTCATTAACTTGAACTCCTCATCCTCAGACTCATTACCTCTCAACATCTCATCACCCATTCAAGATGTGAACTTTCTAAACTTGAGTACTCCAACTCCACCACCAAAATCACCCACCATCATCCAAAACAACTTCACTACCAAAGTCTCCAAAACTTGTACTTTGTGCAAACACCACCAACATCTCCTCACCCGTTTGCGGATGACTTAGATGACTTACCGAGACCAACAAATCTGGACTCATTAGTTGCAAAGATATCATACACAAGTCTATCATATGACTATAGATATTGTTTTGTATCTACATGTATTGCCTCACTTGGTTAACATGAAAATAATGTGTCATCCTTCAAGACGATAAGTATTTACATAGAGTCATAACTCACACGTATGTGAAAGACATACTATCAAGTCTTGTTATCCTTGAGTTCAATCTAAGATTTATAATCTCAACAAATTAGGATTGACACCTTAAGTATTTCATCCAAAATATTCAAGTATATGCGACTTACGATTGTATTCATTAAAAGTCATATCCGAAAAATCAACATCCAAGTATTTTAACAACACATGTTGAAACACTTATCCAAAACAAACAACCCACTGTGCCACTTATCCCTCTTTGACACCTACTATCCCTCTTTCATCTTTTGGCACCATTAAGCGTATTGCTCATGAACTTCCAAGAGCATCCTTTAAATCAAACGTGCCCTTTCAAGGTGAACCTATACCTCAACCCCTAAGCTTCATAGACATAACCAAAACTTCAAGCACTTCATCCACTAGTTGTAGCAACCAAATGAACCATAAGAATTAGTATCCGTACTTTTTGTTTTCAACATCTATGGAAAAATAATCAACCTAAGTACTCCCATAGCACAACAAACCCCTACATCACCACATCCTTATTTAGACACACTAGAAGACCTACCACCTAGATCAACCAATCCACCATCCTTACCATCATTTGAATTCGTTGAGTGTATTGCTCAAAAAGCCCTTGTGTCCAATACTTGTACAGAATCAAATGCACGTTTGAACAAACTCAAACATCCTTTCCCATATATAAGGACTTAGATAATTCATTATGGCTAGAACCTCAACTATCAAATAAGCATGGCGCTCTTGGGAATTGTTGACAATTTCCACTAGGTATAAGTAGTACTACCTTCACAAATTATCAAAGTATTAGTAATATTTTGTCGTTAAACTTCTGCATAAATTTCGTTAAACCTCAAATCAACATTTTAACAACATATGTTAAAATGCAATCTCAAAGCCAACATCATACACCCCAAGCAACAATGACTTTTGAGGAGTATACATAAGAAACCTGAGTGAATTCCTCTTGTCATAATCTAGTGAATATAATCTTGAGACCAAGTTTATTTAGATGGGACATCCAAGTGCACATCCAAGGTGAAAACTACACATCTTTAGAGCATACATAAGATCTATTGAAGTTGGTAACCTCACTTAGATTCTTGTTAAATAATATTCCAAAGAGCTCTCTTGAGAACGTTCTTAGTTTAACATATTCCATTCTCTAGTCTTAGATGATCAATTCACATTTAAAGTACACACTTCAACTCAACATAAAAGATGTCATCCATTAGATCATACAATTAGCTGTGTAATTTTAACAACTTTAGATCCTAAACACAAGATTCAAACACATTGTTTATCAAACACACCATTGTTAAAATTCATGCGTATACCATGACGTCTTCATCACCTTAGTTATATTGCATATTAGTTAAGTCACATTAAGCCAAGTATTGGTAAACTATCATATTTTATGCACTTTAATATGCAAAAGTAGGAGTTCCCATCATTCTAACATGAGAATGACTACTAGAGAACCTATTGCACTAGAAACTCAATTTGACCTAACGGTTGAATTGCTTCCTGGAGAGAAGTTGGGTATGTGGAATCACCCGTAAAAATGGTCGTGTTTAGCCTTAATTAAGCACCGCTAGTAGTAGTCTCATATTCATTCTCCAACTTGAAAATTTTGTATTCCTATACTTGCCTAAAGTAAGTGTTAAAACATTGATAGTTTGCCTCGCCTTAGGAATACTAATCAAACAAGTAGTATATATGACTTTTCTTTTAAAATCACTTGCATTGCACTTACATGTGTTGATTACATGTTCTTGTTTGATATGATAAGTTGATTTGACATTATCTTAGTGTTTGATAACTAGTCAAATGTGTAAACCTTAGTACGGTTTTATCTTTATACTGCTTGTATTCTTGTTTCATGCTACTAAACGTTTAAACCTAAAACTTTATTTTCATGATACTTACTTTTGAATTAATTTTAGCATGATTAACATGTTACTTATGAAATCATAATATGTCATTTTGATACGTGATAATTTTGATATGATATGTTTGTGTTTGAAAGCTATTAGTTGGCATTCATTATATCTATGTGTAGTACGATCCAAATGATACATGCTCCAAATTGTTATGTCTTAAACATGGCTTGCATGAATCTTTCATCTTGTTTCTTTTGCTTCTTGTCACACTATTTGTTTGCTACGTGTGCACATATAATATGTCAAAGTGCTTTTGGTATGACAAACTTTTAGAAGCCTTTTTATCTTACAAATTAATCACATAGATTGTTGTGTTAATTTATAAGCCAAGTATGCTTAAGCGTCTAAGTCTAACGATAAAACAATCTCAAAATGAAATGTCTTGAATAAAGTTGTATTCTTGCATAATATGATTGTCTTGATGCTATCTTGTATGGTGATTTCTTGTCTACTTAAGTGCAATGTGTTGTCTTTGCTTATATAATATGTTATCATTTGATTTCTATCATGTTAACATCTTTTGTCACTAACAAATTTGTTTTGTAGGTTGATAACAAATTATTTGTTATCTCAATTGGTTCTAACTTTTATATTCTCATTTTGCATAATCCCCTTTATTGCTACGTAGATTAGTACTATGCTTTATGGGACACCTACACTTGCATATAGTTTAAAAGCATATAGAATTAAGTTCTAGAGGGTTGGCTTTGCATTTTTGTATTTCAACCGACCTCTTTCCAAATCTCATTTTTGCTTCCGCTTTCCAAAAATAACCTCCATCATTATTTAGTTATAACAATACTCTAATCCTCTTCACTTCCTATTAGGAAACCACATGCCTCATCATACGATCATCTCGTATTAATCGAGAAGAGGTACGTGAATTTAAGGATGAAGTTCATTGTATGCTAACCATCATCCAGAAAAACATCACTAAGCTCATCTCTTTTGTTAACCCGAATAACCTCCTAAACACTTTGTTGTCATTCCTTATTTGATACATTACACATTATGATGGATGTCCACCAATTAAGGGGGAGAGAAATCCATTCACATAATTGTCTTTTGTCAAAATTTATGTCTCTTAGACTCTAAAATACCAACATGATAAGGTTTTAAAATGTACCTTTTTGAGGGGTCGTTTAAGCCCTTATTTGATCACTTTTGTATCCGTTATTACTTAATATCGTTCCTTTTCACTTTTTAGGTCTCTTGAAGGCAAATTGCTGGAATGGCACTTATTTGGACGAAAAGGCACGGATATACGAAGAAAATGGCTAAAGTCAAGAATCGAGCCACTCAGACTGCTGAAATACAAGGGGACGGCGTCAGGTGTTAACTGTGATGCTGTCGCATCACTTTTGTGACGGCTCAGTAGCCAAATTGCTTATTTTCAAGTGACGGCGTCAGGCTTTAAAAGAGTAGGTCGTCGCAACTCAGACGGCCTAGATTTGATCCAGACGGCTTCCTAGACTGAAGGGGACGGCGTCACAAGCATAAGGTGACGCCATCGCAAGACTAACGTGGCCAAGACGAAACCCTAATGACGGCGACCCGACGGCGTCACAATTCAAAGGGTGACACCGTCGCGATAGTAATCTTATATATAGAATCCGAATTTTTCAGTTTTAGTGTGTAGTCTTTTGGAGTAAAAACCTAAACCAAACCAAGGCTGTCTTGTACAGTATTTTAGGGTTCCAAACCCTATCTTACATCAAGATAAGTGTTTTACTTCATTAATTCAATTATGTCTTCAATTATTTGTGTGTATGCTTGCATGTTCTCCATGTCCGGCTAATTTACTTGTGTGTTTGCTTAGGGAATATGAAACATAATTATTGAATATTGATTGGTTGTCTCTTATCTTAATTGTTAATGATCTAGTAATGCGATAGGTCATTCGTTGTGTAGTTAATGCTTGATTAATCTTTGTGAACCTTAGACTATAACACCTAGAGTAGTTGTAGGCTAAACCATCCAAAGAGTACCTTAGAGTTAGAGTTTATAATTCCTAGAGATTTTGTAGACGAGACCCTTTGGTAGTTTCAAAGAGTTAGGGACAAACGCATACCCTACGACTTTAGACACACAACGCAATTAAGAATAAGGATGTGACAATTCAACCATCAATAGGAGATAATTAAGAAGTAATAAAACCTAAGTAAACACATCTTTAAACCATCATACGAGCACACAATAATTAGACATAGACTACATACACCTTAGATTAGATAATTAGATAAGTAGAGTAATCGGTAGAAATACCAACCCCCAAATCCAAACCCCGAGATTCGTACCTTTCTAATTCCTAAGAAAACATAAAAAGATAAAAAATAATCTTCCTCACCCCCAACCTTAGCATAGTAACTTCTCACTAGCATTCCTATTCCCCTAGAGAACGATATCAATACCCGTGGCTTACCCTAATACTACACTACAACGATTAGGTTCACTGCCTAGGGTGTTATAAAACTTGCTCGAAGAAAAGGAAGTTCCTTTGACCCCGAACGACGCATGTAGCGTTATCAATTTTTTGGCGCCGCTGCCGGGGAATAGAATATCTAGTTAGTAGTCCACCTCGTTTAGGTTTCTCTTGCTTGATTCCTATCAAGTAAATTTTTCTCATTTTTAGCTTTCTCATAGTCTATCCCCCTTCTTCGTGACCTTTGTTCGTAACCCCATCACTTTTCATCATGGAAGGTGATAACCAACCACCAAACAACACTTTATCAGCAAACAAATACCCACCGTTTGATCCAGCCTTGGCCAACCAACTTCGAGCTCGTATTGGAAAGCTTAGGAAACTAAATAGGAAAAACGTGAATGAAGAGGATAGTGCTTATTTCAATCTTTACCCCACTAAGGAAGAGGTTGCTTACCATCAATACATAATCGATAATCCCCGATCACCTATCATTAGGATATGCCCAAAGATTAGGAGAGGAAATCCTTGGAACCTAAAAATCCCTAGTATGATCAGATATAGGAGTGTCGACCATGCTTACATAGATTCAGAATCTCCCATTAATGTGATGTCATCTGCTGTCTACAATGACATTATGAATGAGCGACTTAATATTAGGAGGGACCCTAAGTATCCAGGTGGAGTTTGCAAATTTGTGGGAAGAGTCAAGGATATACATGTCTTTATAGGAAATTTCACCTACCTAGTTGATTTTGTGGTCCTAGAAGATATAGAATGCGTCATTGACTATAGCTTATCCCAAGTAGTGCTAGGAAAATCGTTTGTTGAAACATCTAAGATGAGCCATAACAAGTATGATGGAACGGTTAGGTTTAAGGAAGGAACCGAGGAGATCACTTATAGGATGCCTTGGAAAACAAATGAATATGACCATATACCCATTTTTGAACGAGACAACATCAAAGCTTTTGAGGACAAAAGCAAGGACGATATTGAAAAAGGTTATGAATTTATGTGGGAAAGAAGGAGGCTTTATTATAAGGATTGCTTGACCCTAGGGCCTAGGTATAGAGTCGATGAAAATTTTGTCAACATGATAGAATTCTCATTGAGAATGCAAAACGAGACAACGTAGGAGCACGACTACGAGTCTAGCTACAAGACTCATAAATAAAGAAAAGCGCTTCGTGGGAGGCAACCCATGCTTAATTGTTTGCTTGTTAGTGTCATATATCTTTTATTCATTGCTTATTCTCATGTTTAAATTTGTAAAAATGCTTTATTTTTTTTTAACCTCGTCTTAATTGCATATAAAGGTATTTTACATAAAGGATAAGTGTAGGGAGGATTACACACGTTTTCAAAAGAAACGTGAACATGAGAATTTCAATTAATTAAAAGATATATATGTGTGTTTGTTCTAGTCAAATGCTTGTATCGAGTCATAATGGATGTTTTGCAGAAATTTTTCCAGATTCTAAAGATATAAATTTTCCAGAATTTTTTTCAGAAAATCGCAGACCAGTTTTTGTAAGGATAACCTTACGGCGTCAGGAAGGAGTAAAAACAACAGATTAATTTTTTCTCGTTTTCTGAGCTACTTATAAAATTTTTGGAATTTTCTAGGTCTTAATTTTCCAGAAATTCTGTAAACATCCATTCCACAAGCATTATATCCTAGTTTAATAGAGCTTATATATATTATTACCGCCGATTTTACGCGAAGGTTTTGTTTGTTTTCTTCAAGTGTGCAGGTTTAATTTATTAAGAAGAAGATACATGAGATTGGAAGGAGCTTTTCACGCATACATTCTTCTTGAAAAGGGTTTAACCACCACTTTACACGGATCCTACCGAGCTAATCAGGGGAGTATTAGTTTCTTTCGTTTTTAATTACCTTCTATTATCATAACTTTGATACTTTTGGGGAACATTAGGGACAATGTTCAGTTTAAGTGTAGGGAGGGAAAATAAAATGAGAACTTTGAAACTATGCTTATCCTTGATTATTTGCTTTGTCTAATTGTATTGGTGTAATAAACCATGAGAAAATGTCGGTTAGGGTAATTTTGGCACCAAATTTAAATTTTTTCATGACATATAGGAGTGGGCCATTAGTCTTAACAAAAGCGTCTCACGGATAGGAAGTTATATGACTAGCACAAAAACCCTTTACCACTTAAATTCCACCCAAAATGTGAGGATCGCCCTTAGATTAATAGAAAATAAAGCATTCATCTTTAATGCTTAGAGTGTGAACCGGTAGTATAATAGATTCTAGGACTTCTTTTGTGATGCATCCCGAGATCGCTAGTAAGACTACACTTGTGTAGTTTGGAATAACTAAATGATAAAAGGCATTAGGATAACCCTTGTTTGATACCCGTAATATAATTACTTATTCCACATCAGTTGAGTAATTCCCCCACACCTTTGCGTTGTACTCATCTTTAGTACACGATACCTCTAGTTAACCCCTCAGAGCCTATCCTTTTCGCGGTTCTCGTGATGTTTTGGTTTTTCCGGAATATCAATGAAGAGCATTGTTTACACCCCACCCCTAAATGTACACCCAAATCGCCTTACCCTACCTTGTATGCACTCACTTTTAGTGCATTATTGTTATCACCCTAAACCGGTAGTTCAGTTATCTAGTTGCTTGCATAGGTTGCTAAGTCGAGTCATATCCTTTGTATACAGTTTTGGGACGATTGGGACTCATGGGAAAAGTTAAAGTTTATGAAATGACGGGAAGGGAACGTTAAATTCAAATTCCCTTTATTTGCGTAATAATGTACTCCAAGTGTTTTGATCTTTTCAATTCGGGTCAAATTAGTGTTAGAGTAATAAAAACTCGAGTGTAGGGATGTGCCTATAAATTCCTATCATTTTTATGTTACCGTAGAGGATGGTGGAGTAAAAGTGTATGGAAAAAAAAAAAAAAAAAATGGGCTACCATCCTTCATCTATCTTTAAATTCATGTTTGTTTGTTTCAGTTATCTAGAGTCTAGGGTGTCGAGTCTTGGCTTAGCAACGCCATTCTTCGTATGCTTGTAACATAAAGATTGTTGACTTGCCACCACTAAATAGCCTATCCCACCAAACCCTTTGTTTCCCTACCGTAAGCCTAACATTACAACCCTTTAAAGACCTCTTTGACAGTCTTTCCTAGGTGCTTACGCTAAAGCGATGGGGTTTGATCTATTCTCAAGCCTATGGTAATCTATGTACTAGGACCGGTTAATGAGTGTTTATCTTCCATTTACAACTTGATATATTTCATATACACCCGAGAGATGTGAGTATCCAAACACCCCATGTGAGGTGCTAGTATGTAATTTCCGTGCTTGTTATGACTTTTGTGGGGCTTATATGTGTTGTGGATTGTTTTAAACCAATGCTTCATGACCCCTAACTTATAAATTAATTGGCTAAAAGCACATTTGCTTGAGGACAAACAAATACCGAGTGTAGGGATATTTGATAAGGTTTTAAAATGTACCTTTTTGAAGGGTCGTTTAAGCCCTTATTTGATCACTTTTGTATCCGTTATTACTTAATATCGTTCCTTTTCACTTTTTAGGTCTCTTGAAGGCAAATTGCTGGAATGGCACTTATTTGGACGAAAAGGCGCGGATATACGAAGAAAATGGCTAAAGTCAAGAATCGAGCCACTCAGACTGCTGAAATACAAGGGGACGGCGTCAGGTGTTAACTGTGACGCCGTCGCATCACTTTTGTGATGGCTCAGTAGCCAAATTGCTTATTTTCAAGTGACGGCGTCAGGCTTTAAAAGAGTAGGTCGTCGCAACTCAGACGGCCTAGATTTGATCCAGACGGCGTCAGAGACTGAAGGGGACGGCGTCACAAGCATAAGGTGACGCCGTCGTAAGACTAACGTGACCAAGACGAAACCCTAATGACGGTGACCCGACGGCGTCACAATTCAAAGGGTGACGCCGTCGCGATTGTAATCTTATATATAGAATTCGAATTTTTCAGTTTTAGTGTGTAGTCTTTTGGAGTAAAAACCTAAACCGAACCAAGGCTGTCTTGTACAGTATTTTAGGGTTCCAAACTCTATCTTACATCAAGATAAGTGTTTTACTTCATTAATTCAATTATGTCTTCAATTATTTGTGTGTATGCTTGCATGTTCTCCATGTCCGGCTAATTTACTTGTTTGTTTGCTTAGGGAATATGAAACTTAATTATTGAATATTGATTGGTTTTCTCTTATCTTAATTGTTAATGATCTAGTAATGCGATAGGTCATTCGTTGTGTAGTTAATGCTTGATTAATCTTTGTGAACCTTAGACTATAACACCTAGAGTAGTTGTAGGCTAAACAATCCAAAGAGTACCTTAGAGTTAGAGTTTATAATTCCTAGAGATTTTGTAGACGAGACCCTTTGGTAGTTTCAAAGAGTTAGGGACAAACGCATACCCTACGACTTTAGACACACAACGCAATTAAGAATAAGGACGTGACAATTCAACCATCAATAGGAGATAATTGAGGAGTTATAAAACCTAAGTAAACACATCTTTAAACCATCATACGAGCACACAATAATTAGACATAGACTACATACACCTTAGATTAGATAATTAGATAAGTAGAGTAATCGGTAGAAATACCAACCCCCAAATCCAAACCCCGAGATTCGTACCTTTCTAATTCCTAAAAAAAACATAAAAAGATAAAAAATAATCTTCCTCAACCCCAACTTTAGCGTAGTAACTTCTCACTAGCATTCCTATTCCCCTAGAGAACGATATCAATACCCGTGGCTTACCCTAATACTACACTACAACGATTAGGTTCATTTCCTAGGGTGTTATAAAACTTGCTCGAAGAAAAGGAAGTTCCTTTGACCCCGAACGACGCGTGTAGCGTTATCACAACACATAGGTAAACACCACTTAGCTAAAAACTGGTTCACGAAACCACAACTAGTTCAACCTTTTTAACTCTTTATCACAAGTTTGCACCAATACGTCATCAAGTGAAAAACGCATCATGTGTTTTTACAAAATGTCTTCATCTCCACATATAGGATTTTCCTTAAACTAGCACCTTACAACTTCACTATCTAGAACACCATCATAGGATCTTATCCTTTTCTCGCTTATCATGCATGTCTTTGTCAGTGCAAACGATATATTAATCAAAACAGCCATTCCCAACACGTTGGTCTATCCAACTCTCACTCATATGATGTCATTCTCATCCTCATATAGGTACTCATTATTATTATTAGTATTTTCCATATTGTCTTCACTTCTTTTCAATGTGGTAATCATCCATGTCCATCAAAACCATGCTAATAATACCTTTCCCATTGTCACCTAGAATAGGTCATTTTTATAATTCGTGTCAATCAATGAACGAATTTATCTTCATGTTATAACTTTTATACTTTTTGGTATCTTCATTATAATATTCTTAGATAGAACGCATTATTGATTACTCTTGAGTTGAAGCATATGAGAACTTGCTCAAAACAATAGATTGTTAGCATCAATAAATCATTCAAATCATAACCCTTATACATAATTGAAATGCAATGTCCATTCATATTTTTTTTCTCTTAGCTTTGGTCACTTGACATGACGAAAGGATTGCATGAGTCCATATTTTTATATTTGCTATACATACGAGTTTCTAACTCCTTAATAGCTTCCTACCTAATCACCACCACCTTCCATCACCACTTTCACTAATCATCACCACCATGGATTAGCAAAAACTTGCTTTTGTAAATCTCGAGTCATCTACCATCACCACATGAATCCTACTAGTAAACCAACACCACCACTAGTGGCACACCCGGTGGAAGACTTCATATCTTCTTTCTAGGAACTATTTTGTAGGCTTTTATCATATTATATTCTCACTTTTCTTATGATTGTAATTAGGAGACTACACTTCATGAGATCTTTGATTATATCATTTATCACATATATACATCTTATTTTTCTTTGTGAAAAAGATGAAATATATTGCACTAATGTTTTTCATTGTAGGTTCATCATCATATACACTCGATTGTATATAACTTACTCATCTAAGGATGAAGTTTGCATCAATTATTTCTCTTATTTTAGGTGCTTCTTGACACCCTAGAACAAGGAGGAATATCCTTTAAGCACTCATATTGCATCGTCTATACACTTGGTTGTATATGACATATTTGTCTAAAGACAAAGCTTCTATTATACTAATATTTATTTTGAAGGTTCATCTTGACTCCCTAGAGCAAGGGGAGCTTCCGTCAAGAATTTACTGAATGCATCTTATACACACTTTGTTGTATATCACTTACTCGTCCAATGACGAATATAGTTTTGCACTAATATTTTTTTTGTAGGTTTTTAATCATACCCTGACGTCTCAAACAAGGGGGAGCAACCGTCAAGGGTGAGCATACATGCATTTAGCATCATTCTCACTTTTCAACAAGCATTTGTGCTTCGATAAAAAGTGGAGAAAATAGGCTAACATTGCTATGCATATTTCTTTTTCATATATTTCACATAATTTTTGTTGCATAAAACTGACCTTGATGTAGGTTAAGCCTTTTTATTTGATCCATGGATCCGCTACCAAACAAGGGACGGATTGAAGTGGACGATTTAACTTCACTAGGGAGGATGCAAGCTCGCCTTTTTGGGGAGAAATAAAGTTAAACTCCAAGGACACGCCCTTTTTGTTTCGACAAAAGGGGGAGAAGAGTGTAAACGGCGAAGGTAATGTAAAGGTAGTAAGGATAAAAGTAACCTTTTACATTTTACTTTATATTGCGTTTACATATATTTGTCATAATCAAAAAGAGGGAGATTGTTAGTGTAAATATTATGATATTTAATCTATACAGTCTCGTTTGTTTTGATTGATGACAAACATGTAACTTGTAATACATAACGTAAAATGTACAAGTTACTTGTAATCACACTTTGTCTCAACATACATTCAACACCTCTCGATGACTCAAGTCCTCATATGTTACAACACAGGTTCGTACATGTTTGTTATGTGGCATTATGATCAAACCCATTAACAAATCATTTAAAATGTTTAAAATACGTTTAGAGTCGCTAAGTATTTTAATAGGTTAACCATTCTATTTCGAACCTTATTTTACATTTTGCATTTACAAGTATTTCATACAAATACTAAAGTTTACTTACACTTGACAAAATATATTTTATTTTGACAAGCACTCTTTTACAAAAGGTAACTAGACATTTTATTAACTAGTTACATAATACATTTTACAAGTTTACCTTGATAAACTTTTTAATCTAAAAATGGAAATACATGTTACATCATGTCATGCATCATCTTTGAAATCCTTGGAAGATCACTTGAATATTTTGGTTAGATTGACACTCAATATATCAAATGTGATTTTAGTAAGATTTGGTAATATCTTGGAAAGATTTGAAGAAAGATTTTTTAGATTTTCTGTCAGGCACCCACGGCACCAAATTGTATAATGGACGGAACCCTTTTAAGGGCTCCTTGGTCCGTGGACGCTCCTGATCGTTTTTGCCTACAAATAGAAGCCCATTGTTTTCTCATTCTTCACCACTTCAAAACACATCTTCTCCACCTTCTTGCATACATTTAGATCAATCATTAACAATGTAGTAACATACATTAAACACCCTAATGATCATGATCATAATGCTTCTAACATTCATCTTTGTTGTAAGCATACTCTACATTTTGATCAACCAAGGAAAGCTTGGAGATCTAGCCTTCCCCACTCATCACAAGCTGAAGATCTATCACAACAAGTTTAGGGAACTTGTGATCTTCATCATGAAGGCTTCCTATCAATGTAAGTTCATTTAGAAGTAGTCATTCATATCCATTAGACATTTGTGTCATGGATCATTAGTTTAAACATCATTGCAATCATAACAACACTTTCACCAAACTAGATTAGATGGTTTATGTGTTTGTGCCATAAAACACAAGGTTTGTTATGTTGGGCCATAAAACACAAGGTTTGTTATGTTGGTCCATAAAACATAAGGGGAGTGGTTGTACCCTTGTAAAAGAACTCGACATCTAGCTTAGTTTCGGAAATATTGTATAGGCGACGTTAGGTTGGTTCTACCTCGAACTAGAACCCGGTATTTAGCTTTGTACCAGAAAAAGTGTAAGCGACGATTGTAAGGTTTTCTCCACCGAGAAGGGACCTTGTTGATTTAGTGAAGTAACTCTCGAGTTGGGTACTCGGGGAGTGGAGTAGGGCGGAAAGGAGATCCGTGACCGAACCACTATAAATCTTCGTGTTCGGTTTGCACTTTCCTTTCTTTATCTCTTTACTTTTATACTTGCACTATACTATTATTTGTGATGTGGTTTGATGTTCATGATTGTGTGACAACTTGGTTTACCATGCTTTATATTAGTCACAAATAATAATTGGTACTTTCATATTATAACAAGCTTCATAAGCGATTTGATACTAAAGATCTAAAGTTTTTAAACGGTAACGTATTCACCCCCCTCTACGTTTTCACAACTTTATTCACCACTTAATTTGTACAAATGGACTCTGATTCGTTTGATGATATATTGTTTGAAAATATTTAATTTGAAATCACTCTCCCCCTCAATCGATGACCGTAGTCGTTGATTGAGTGATTAAGATTTGACAAAATAAAGTCCGGTTGATTTCCAAAACTATGAGTCCGATTTATTTTCAAAACAATATTTTCAAAATTGAAAAATGGTATCATCCACTACTTGTCATGCACAAAGATACGTTAGGTGGTTGAGTTGCTTCTGTTGCTGTAAGGCTGGAAGAAAACCATCTGCTGAAGCAGTGAGACCTCTAGAGTTGTATATCATTCATAATATCTATAGAGATCCAATTAAGTTCCGTTTCTTCTTTTGTCGACCCAAGATATAGTTTCCCTTTCCTTTCGGCATCCAATCATTTACTTTTGTGGTATCCGGAGCGGGAACATTCTTATATACCATGTTATCTGCATACGTTAGTGGACATACATACAAATATATGGTGGTCGACAACACCCAAACAACAATCGACTAATAAAAGTGAATCCAATATATCAATCAGATCATAAAAGGTATGTGAATAATCTGTTCATCAAACTATAATCATCTAATCCTAAAAATCATATCCTATGCTCCTAGTCCTTCAACTTAGGCAAACATCTTTTTCTGTTAAGTATGTAGGATGATTAAATAAGCCCGTTAGATGATATAAATTTGAAAACATTCTCCCCTTAAATCAATGACTCATTTTCTGAAAAGTTTAAAAGCGTGAAGTCATTGATTGAGTTTCCAAATTTTATGAAAAACTCCAAGTATGATTGATTTTTAAGCAACTTTTTTTCCACCATTTTGAAACACAACAAATATTTTTCTGAAAATTTTTTAGAAAGAAAAACATTTGTGTAGGAATAGCAGTCTTTTTAACGACATGCTTTCCTTATTTTGTTTTTAGGATAAGTGCACGAATTTATGAAAATTGTTTTAGCGCAGCACTTTCCTTCTTGAAGAGCGGCTTGCATATCTGAAATAATAGCAAACCATGGTTTAAGTGCGGGTTACAGTTTGAAATAACTGCAAGCCATTTTTATTTATTTTTTTTGAAAGACATGTTTAGAAAAGAATATTTATACCTTATGTTCGAACTTCATCTAAGGTCCCGTGCCATTATTGAATGACATTTCTAAGACCGTAGATGTTATCGATACCAGAAGACATGTCTTGAGAAAACAATACTTTTGGTATTTTTCAATTTTTTCTGATTTTTATGGATTTCTAAAAATTTTATATTTTTCTATATGGATTTTTTTTAAAATATATACAAAGACGATGATATAGTTTAAGAAGATGATGATACGAGTACCGAGATAAGGATATCGTTCAGCACCGTTGTAGAAGATAGAAATCATCATCTCTTGAACTTTCACAACCAAAGCTTTCGAGGCTCCTGAATCGTTGAGAGAAATTGAACCTTCTGAAAGTGAGACTTTGGCAGCTTCCCCCCAAACCGAAAATCATCATGTTGAGCAGATTCTAAGCTCTCTTTCAAGCTTGCCATAGCCAGGTGCACAAGGAAGCACACCATATCATCGATCTTGCTGCTCCTTTTAAGAATGATTATCGAGATTCTCTGTTCGGGGTTATATCATTAGATAGAACAGCAACGTATCATCCCACGTTTGAATAAGTCTTTACATATTTCTTTTCTACTGAATTCTGAAGCGATGCCTACCAAAAGGTGTCAAGAGACCACTTCCCCCAAGTAGTTGAAGTGATGCAGTCATTCTCTTTGAATAGAGCTCACGAACCCGAAGTACACATATACCCGAAGAGAGAATAGCCGATAGCACCGAAGTAGCAGATTGAATCACTGATCATCTCTGCGGTTATCAACTCCGGAAAAAATAATTAAGTCTGATCACGTGAATCTGTTGAACATCCCTAAAGTACATTTCTCTCCCCTAATGATAGTGTATAAAGCTTAAGAACCGGAAGTACCCAAATGCCCAAAAAAAGAATAACCGGTAACATTGAACTAGCAGGTTGAATCACTGATTATCACTGCGGATGTCAACTCCAGAATAAGTGATTAAGCTCTCAAGTGAAACAACTTTGCGTCCCCAATGTACACATTTCTCTTTCCCTTGATGATTGTGATAACATCGAAATCATCACACACTTGTGTACCTCTTTTATCATCAGAAACTAACTATTCCATCTCTTCCCCCACATAGTTGGAATACGAACACTAAAAGCCATGAGTTAAGACACTGAGTTTCTCTACGGTTATGACCTTTGTCTTCCCGAGATAACTTCAATCAAGTAGAAGTATTAAGTTCATCATGTGCACTCGTTGTGCTTTTAGATGTGTGTCTCATTCCCCCTTGTTGTTTTTGATACTTCGGAATCATCAACACATTGTAAGCCCATATACTAGAAATCTTATGAGAACAACACCATTAGCTCAAATGTATATGTGAGAATCAACTTGCTGAAGAATAATGTGACCAAATCTAATTAGGGATTAAATTTGGCTTTTCACTCTCCCCAATTAGTGCTCTCCCATAAACTGAAAAAGATTTCAAGTGTTCTTCTCAGCCCGGATTAAAAAGAAGTCTTTTGATAATCAAATGCAACTCGTCTTTAGTCTTCTAACATGCAGCAGAAAATGTAGAACAGACTGTAGACTCGACCTTCTTTAAGATTGTCCGTTTGGGGAATAGAAAGTTAACATCTTCATCTCACCAAATGCATTCCAATTAACTTACATATAGCAAATCCCCTTAACTAACATCCCTCCCAATCAAACAAGAACAGAAAGATGTTCATCAAGGAGTTTAACAATCAACCCGCAACGAACACATGAAATGGTAACACCAAATTAACAAGTTGGAACACTGATGATCTTCAATTTGTTGCCCGAGATAGTTGAAGGTGGATAAGGTAGAAGTACGAAGAATAAGACATGAAGAGATACAAAATCAACCAATCTTCGACACAAATCGCTTCATAAGTCATTAAACCCGATTAGGTAAACTTGTTGTGAGTTCTTGGTGTACACATTCTCTCTCCCCTGATGATTCTGATTGATCGGAATCATCATGATGATGTGTACGTGAAGTATTAACTGGAAGCACTTAATCATTAATCATATCAGCCCGTGAAAAGATGTCAACCAATGGCTCTTAGAAGAAATTCCATGTAAAGATGACCCAATAAGAAGAAGCTCGGTTCTTACATGAGTTTGGAGCCGTATGACCATTTATTCTCAGATGTCAATCAACATGCAGTAAGTTCACACTTCTTCTCCCCTTCAAGAATTGAATACGTAGTTGCCATTCTTGACTTAAACAAGTGAGATCATCCAAATGTAGTTTTTTCACACTTCTCCCCAGCAAAAATTGCATATGATGATGCCATCGCCATTTTTAATCGAGCAAGTGAAATAAGAACATAATCAACGGTAAATATATCCACTTGATGACTGAACGCGCATGGAAAAAGCATGAAGCATGTTGATGAGAATGGTCATAAACGAGAAGATTTTTGTTCTTCCGAAGATAAAGCGCACTGAAGCATACACTTTTCTTTTCTTTAGGGAACGAGGTTTGAACTGTTGTATTCAAACATCATAAGCAAGAAGATTTCTCTTCTTCTGAAGATAAAGTGCACTGAAGCGTACACTTTTCTTTTCTTTAGAGTACGAGGTTTGAACTGAAGTATTCAAACGTCATCTCTCTCTTTTCTATTACTCTTGGCTAACTTGTTATCAACCCCATTATCATTTTGTAGGCTCTTTGTCGTGACAGCTGATGGAGAAAACCCAACATGATGAATTTGACACTGAAGTAAGATAACCCGAATTTATGACTTAAACTTGCACCAACGTGACTAAGAGCGGTGAAGAGAGTTCATGCCCCTTTGAATCCCTAAGTACTCTATACTCTTCACCCAACCAACCATCAAGTATAAGATGTACATCACCTCTTAAAAATCCACAATTTAATGTGACACTGATCACTACCATATAACTCCTTAAAGTAATAGTTATTTTGTGGTGGTAAAAATAAAGAAAAATCACCAAAAAATAACTAGATTTCAAAGTCTTCGTCATTGAAAATATTAAAAGCTCGAACAAGGATCTCGAAGAATCTTCATCCAATCATCCCTGATACCTTCAGATACTAAGTACACTCACCCGTGAAATTTCACTTCAGCCTCAAATAAATAATAATGAATTAACGCTGTTGTCACATGTTGTGGTTAAAAGCTCAGATATAGCCTCCTTTGACATTTTAAATGAACTTTGATAATGGTTTCATCCCAAACTTAGTCAAAAGTACATAACCCCGTAAAACCATGTATTAACCAAACTGCCATGAATAAAATTCAAACAATCATCCAATTCATGAAGTACACCCTTTATCCCTTCTTCGAAGTTGAAACCGTAACACCAGCATCTGATAAGATTGAGAAATACACTTTCCTTTCTCCAGGATGGTTCCATCATCAAGGGATTTTACAATTCTATAGTTTAAACCGAGAAATAGATTCTTTCGCGGGATTTTACAAAACCAAGAATAAACCGAGAGATAGATCCGGAAATGCACTTTACTTTTACCGGGATGGTTCCATTGTCAAGGTATTTTACAAATATATGATTTAAACCGAGAAATAGATTCTTTCGCGAGATTTTACAAAATCAAGATTAAACCATAAACAATGATAGCTTGAATGTGTAATGACGAATTTGGTTTCGGTGAATATCTATTTTAGGGGAATATGCAACGGTTCATCAACAATTCATCTCCATCATCAACAATTCTTCTCCCATATGTAGAAAACTTCACAAACCATACTAAGTAGAGTAATATACACTACTTCCCCCTCGAGGTTGACCTTATCACATCAAAGTACACGTTTCTCCCCCATGATGGTTTCGAACTTTCGGAAGCATCATTAATGTGTACGACCATTTACACGAGAAGATCTTGTCATAAGCAAACATCTTGAAAAATCATGAAAGACATTGAAGATTCTTGAAAGATTTTGCTTAGACTGTGAAGTATCATTGACATTCTATGGCGTCGAATATCCCATGAGAATTGCTGATCACATCTCAACCTTTAAACACTTTGGTAAACATATCATTCACGTATTCTGTCGGTTATTGCTGTGACCATTTGGTGAAGAAAACCCGATATACCAAAATTGAAAATGAAGTAGAATTCCCCAGATTTGTTAAATAAGCTTGTACTAATCCTTGTGAAAAAGAAATGGTGTACCCAATGTAAAAAACCTCTTGATGAATCCTCAACAGCGTGAGACACCGAAAGTGATAGCTACTTTGTGGATTAAGTGAGAAAGAAACCCAAAAGTAACTAGATAGCCAAGTCTTTAGCACACTCAATAAACGCCCAAACAAGTCATCTTCGCGGAAGGGTAGAAAGAAAGAAGACGAAATAAGTAAACGCGCCCGAAAAACCTCACTTCAAAGCCAAATAAGAAATACCGTACAAAAACCTCGTAGTCAACTTAGTTCCAATAACAATTCGAGCCGCGACATAATAACCTCCGTGAAAATGTATAAACCAAAGTACCAAACCACATACCACAACAACTCTCATCATTAAATCTCATAAAATAACAAGTCTCATAGTCAAATCTCATCGATTCGCAAATTGCATCATCAAACCTCATCATCACGGCTCATCAAATAGCAAATCTCATTATCAAATCTCATGATCAATTTACAACTCGCACGACTCAAATCTCATCATCAAATCTCTTCAACATATCTCATTTTATCCAAGTCTCATATCATCCAAATGTTGAGAAGCCCATCTGACCCAATCATGTGTACGGCCTAAACTTGGTTACTAGTAATAATCGAGGCCCGATCCATATCCGTTTCTCAAACAAATTAGATCCAATAGCAAATCATTAAGCCCGGTCTACATAGTCACCCAATACCACTCAATTATCAATATTTAAAACATTGTATCCAAAATTTTTGTAACACAAAAATTTGGATAACAATATTTTCATATCCAAGTCATTCAAACGTTTATATCAACCATACACAGTCCAAATTAAGATTGCAAATCTATCAGCCCAATGTTGTACAAATGAGGATCCAGCCCATGTTTGTATAATCACAAAAGCCCAAATCCATTCTATACAAATTACTAATATCCGGTTAGATAAAGCCCACGACCAACTCAAAAGCAAACCCGATCCACGTTTAGGTATATTAAAACCGGATATAAGTACTTGGTACCCTAATTTATCTCACTTACATAACCCTAAATACACAATCAGAATAATGCCCCCCCTTTTTTTGCTCTCACCAAACCGCATCATGTTTATCATCCCAAAGACGTCTGTCTCATCTCCATCTCTTGCAAAATGAAAAATCAAACGTCAAACATCAAACCCTCTCTTTTAAATCCAAGACTGAATCAATAAACCTAATTGTTCATATTAACAATGGTCTATGAAGGAACTAAAGAGACGTGTGTGAACGGCTTCAAGATCATTTTATAATGGTCGCAGGTAGGTTTCGTTTATGTGCGTGTGATTCTTTTCCTTTTTAAGACATGAATCGAAATAAAGAAGCCAGATAACATTGTTGTTATACTCTTTCTTTGTCTTCGAATAATATCACAAATAATCGATCAATGATGAGGATGGTTCGGAAAAAAAATCTTTAAAAGATTAAAACCGAACCAATTTGAGATCTTTTGATGTTTTTATTGTCAATTTGATAGATTGGAGTTGGATGTTGAAGTTGGTTTTTGTTGCGGATCTGTTAGTATTTCTACGATTTTTCTCGTTTTCTGTTGAACAAATATGGACCAATGATGTATTTGATATTGAGGTCGTTGAGTGAGTCGTTGGTATTTGGTTTAGATTGGTCAACAAATCGCTTCATCTTTTTCTGTCTCAAACCGCATGAAATGCTTTTAACTTTTAGACAAATCGCTTCAAGGTTTTCAAAACGCAGTACATACTTTGCGTCAAACCGCAACAAATTTGGTCAAATCGCACTTCTCATTTAACAAACAGCACCATTCTTATCAAACCACTTCTAGCCTTTTCAAACCGCGTTTTTTTTTCAAAAAGCAGTATGCTTTCTGTCATAACGCAGTTGACTATCTGTTTTTATCAAAACGTAGTTGCTTTCTGTCAAAATGCATCCTTTTCAAACCGCTTATTTCTGAGTAACAAACCGCATTGAAGAAAGACCTGAAAAACCGCTTTGACTTGGAATAAGGAGTAATTCACGGGTTTGGTGCAAAGACTGTCTTAAAACCCAGAAACTGCATAAACACATCTCTTTACCATGACCATATTATTAGAACAGTAGACCACAAATCTTTTATCACGGGTTTGGTGCAAAAACAGTCATAGAAAAGAGTTAAAGAATAACTTGGAATAAGGAGTAATTCAATATACCAGTTGGACTGTTTGACCAAAGATTTAATACAAACTTTTATGAAACTGTTACCATATTAATAAATAAAGACAGCTTCAAAACAACCAGTAAAAAATAAAAACAGCCTAAAAAACAACATACGAACCACATAAAATCAACAACATAACATAACCGCATCAAAAAGGACGTGAATCGGACCAAACCGCACATAACCACGCATCAAGAAACCATACCAAAACATCAAGAACAACATAACATGGCTCTGATACCAATTGTAGGATCATTCATTTATGTTGTTTGATGATTCGGGTGGTCTAGGATGATGATAATACATGAAAGCCATTTTAGAGAGAGAAAGAGTAGAGAGGGTATTTTCTAGAAAGAGAGTAAATCAAAATAAGAGGTTTGATTAAATGAAAAGCACCACCTCTTCCCAAGCGGGAAGAGGCTTTTATACTACATACTACACGCCCTCCTGACAGGCTGTGGATCATGCATACAGTGGGTAAAGACCTATCCGTCCTCCACGGTGTTGCTCTAAACTAATAACTAGCTAACTAACTAATAAATAACGTAATGTCTACGAGCTAACATATGCTAGAATATAATTGGGGTGACCGACACTTCCATATGGATTTTCCAAATCCTAACAGGTGTAATTGTCTTTGACTATAGTATCTAATCAGATGAGGATGGCCTTTTTACGGTTCTTGTAAGAAGATTTGGCCTCATATTTCCAATTCTTTTATCATAGCAAGTAAACAATGGGAGTAATTAGTCTCTTTTTGCTTTCTATACCTTTTCCTTTACTTGTTCCGGGTACTTATTAGAACATTGAGACAATGTTCATTTTATGTGTAGGGAGGGTATTAGAAGCTTTAGAAATTATTTCGACATTTGTGGTTGTCTTATCTTCATAATAATTTGCAATTTTATGAAAGCTTAGCACAAACTAAAAAAAAATCATGGTATTTACTTGTGACGCTGGTTTCAAGCATCTCACGGATAGGATTTATAAGCTAACCCCAAAAAGTGAGGAACATTAGCCTTTCGAATATAGCATTTATCTTTAATGCTTTTATTTTGTTGAGTGTACCGGTAGTGTATAGATTTCAGAACTTACTTTAGTGATATATCTCGAGACTGATAGTAAGATCACATTCGTGTGATTAGAAGTTACTAAGAGCAATGGGTATGGTAACGTATGCCTTGCTTTAAATCTGAGCTGGATCCATAACGCAGAGCGTTATGGCTACGTTACCATACCGTGTGTATGCGTTAGCCATTTGCGTTACCCAGCTAACGCGGCGTAATGGAGAAGAGGGTCAAATTTTTGATTTACACTTCCGCCCCTGTTGTCTCATTCATGTATATTTCTGGTTAACAAGAACCAGAAAAGGGACGAATTTGTGATTTGCACTTGTGGTTGGCGACTTTTATTTTTTATTTTTTTATTTTTTTATTTGTGCCTGCGTAGCAATGGAGAAGAAAGGTACATAAGTGAATTGTGGTTGGCTGCATTGCAATGGAGAAGAAAGTGAATTAGGGTTAGTGTTTTAAATATTATAGTGGGCTTGGGTTATAATGACTTTTGGGTTTGGGTTAATATTTCAAACAAGCACATTAAGTTAATTTTGTTTAATTTTTTTTCTAATTATTTAGCAATTTTTTTATAAATGGTATTAATGAAATATTATGTTGTTTTGTGAATGAATATTAGTTAAAGGGTTGAATTTGTAAATTTTATTTATTAAAGAAAAGTGGGGCCAAAAATGGTTGAGTTATGGTAAGTTATGATAATGGGTGTTTTTTGGTGAGTTAAGATTGAAATGTTAAAGCTGATGTGGCGCTGACGTGGCACTGAGTTAAGGTTTATCTCGTGTTATGATAGCTCTTACTCTAAGAGATAAGAGACATTATGATTAAACCCTGTTTTTAGCACGTGTTTTGTTATAACTATTTAACTTCTCCAGTCATTTAATTTTTCACTACCTTTTTGTTGCTCTCATTTTTAGTGCATGATACATAAACCACTCCGTTGACCCTATCCTTGAGTTTTGTTTACACCCAACTAAAAATGGTTATACCAAAATCACCTTCGCCCACCTCTATTGTGTTATGCGTTAAACGCTTGTTAATTGTCTAGATAATTACATGTTGCTAAGTCAAGTTGTATATACAGTTTTGAGATGAGCGTGACTCTTGGTAGTATTATATGTATGGATAAATGAGGGAGAAAGAAAAATTATTATCCTCAAGTTATGAATGCCAAATTAGTACTCCAATAGTATTGGTCCTTCTAATTCGGGTCATCTATCTTCTTTAAGTTATTGTTAAAGCTTAAATTCAAGTTATGTTATTTATGTTTATGTTTCTAGCACGTAAAAATGACAGGGTAAAAGTGTATGAAAAAAATAGCCATCTTTCTCTTTGGTAAGTTAAAAAAGATTCATAAAAAGTAAATAAAAAAAAACATTGTTTAGTGTCCAATTTTTTGAGTTTTTGACTTGGCAACAACAAATGTAATTGTTTAAGTAATTAACTTTCCACCAGTAAAAATTTCTATATCCCTTACCCTTTATTCCTTACCCGAAGCCTTACGTTACAACCATCAAAAGATTTCTTTGATAATAATATCTAGGTGCTTACGCCAAATGATGGAGGTTTGATCATTTGTCAATCCTATGGTAATTTATGCATTTTGATACAATAAGCTTAGTGGTTTTACCATTTCTTTATTGTTATATTATATTATACACCCAAATTGAGAGTATCCAAATACTTGTTATATGGGGTGCTAGTCTTGTATTTTCATGCATTAAACTGTCAAAAGTGCATTGTTGAATGTCATGATCTATTTGCATACTAATGTTAAATGTCCCCTACTTTTGTACTAATATATAAGTTAAAATCTTATTTGATTGAGGACAAGCAAATCTCAAGTGTAGGGATATTTGATGAGGTGCAAAATCATATGGTTTTAGGGACCTTTTAGCCCTTAATTTCATGCACATTGCACCATTTATTGTTCTAAATCCTTTCTGTTTGAGTTTTAGGTCATTGGGAATGCATTTGCTGGAAACATAAAAGTTTTGGGCTCATTTGGACGAAGAACGGATGAAAAAACAAAGTTTCAAGTTTCTGACCGGCATCTCTAACGTGGTCATTGTAGAAAATTAGAAGGGGTTTGAATAGTTTTACCAATTAAAACTTCGTTTTAAAGCTTTTAGATCGATTTATGTCAATCTATTTAGTGTGTGTGTTGGATATTGATAGTTATATGAATATATAAACTATGCTACATGATAAAGAAAGAGATACACAACCACAACACAAGTATTTATAGTGGTTCGGCTACAAAGACACATTTATTGCCCTACTCCACTCCTCGAGTACCCAACTCGAGAGTTTATAATTGATAACATCAAATAGTCCTGAATATTAAGTGTCAATTTCCCCCGATAATGCTTGTAATTTATATTATTTATATGGATATACGCTTGTTTTCCATTGTTTTCCACTTTCAGGGAAATTACGAGCATTGGAGCTAAAGAGACGCGGAATTGGAGAAATATCAAAGATTTATCATAGTATGCTGACTTGGAAGAAGTTACGGCGTAACTCATCTCTCACATTACGCCGTAACTAAAGCGTGACTCAGAAAACCAACTCATCAGAAGGTTACGGCGTAACTCTCCCAAAAAGCCTACGACGTAACTTATTAGGTCAAATGAGGTTCCACGCCGTTAATAACTATGTCGTAACTATTTCATCAACTACGGCGTAACCATGGAATATTGAAGATACGGCGTAACCACTTGTTAGGTTACGCCGTAACTAGCAGATCTAGTGTAAATTATGAAGGAATTGAAGATTACGGCGTAACTCTTATATTAGTTACGCCGTAACCCAGATCTGGCCTATAAATACCCCACGATTTCCAGCATTTCAGGGCATCCCATTCCACACACCACAACCAAAGAACGTGGGAAGAAGCCAAAGGCAGGTCTAGAGGAGCATACGGAGCTGTCTACAAAGGAGAAATCACTCCCCTACGATAAGCATTAGCATTTTATCTTTTCTTTGCTTTCGATTCATGTATTTCGTAACTTTGAATATTTAATTGGTTTGTATGGTTAATATGAGCGGCTAAGCACCTCTTGGTGGTGGTCTAGTTATGATTCCTTAATTGTTTTGTTTGTGTTTACATTACTTCCGAATAATTATTTCTAAGTGTATGCACGCATAGTTTATTGGTAGCTACCCTTGTTTCGGTAGTTTTGAATAGCGGTAGAGGCTAGTTGCTTAGGAGATATGACCAACTGACCCTAAGTGAGTAGACTGAGATGGGAAGGGTAAGATATGACCAACTGACGACCCTTTCTACTTGTGCGATTTGGCCAACTGATCACATACCGTTTGGATGAACTTAAGAATTAGGAGGTGAGTGTTTAAGTTGCTAACGCCCGGGCACTCACTGTAACATATTGGATTTCACATACACATCAAACCATAAATAAAGTAGGCGTATAAGATGAGTTTTAGAGAGAGAAAGTTAGAGGTTTGGGAACTTTAGTGAGAGAAAGAAAAATCTTATTATGAGCTCCAACTCCCTACCTTGGGAGGTAGAGAGTATTTATAGTCCTTACATAAAACGCCACTTGACGGGCTGTGGATCAGGCATACAGTGGGTAAAGACCCGTCCGTCCTCCACGGTGTTACATAACTAAATACGACTTAACATAAAATAACTACGACTACGAGCTTTCTAACGATTACATATACTTGAGGTGACCGACACTTTAATACTTGGATTTACTAAATCCTAACAATCTCCCCCTAAGGGAGGTCACGTCAAACACACATTAAAATTACATAGAATACAAACAGATATTACATTGAGATTTTTCTTGGATTCTTGTTCATGTTCTTTGTTCTGTAGCTCGTAGTCTTTGATTCTTCATTTTTGCATGTTTGGATAATCTGAGTGAAGGTCTTTAACTGATCCACGTGATACTGTGTTTTTGAGCCAGCTTTGAGATCATCAGCCACAGTAAATCTCTGGCTCATCCATTGTGGTGTTGGTATGATGTGATGTTGTGATATTTGGACCGACATGCTCACATTCTGGATCATGATATATTCTTATCAGAGTAGCGGAAGCTTTTCGTTGATTCATGATATTAGCAGCAGCGTGCAGAAGCATGGAGTGATAATATCAGAGTCATTGATGCACTAATCATGATTTCTTTGGAAATGAATGTGTTGTGTGAGCATGCGGCTATGAATTGACCGCTCCATTCTGATCAGCTGCAAACGTCGGGTGTTCGTGCATAAAACAGTTAGCAATAAAGCACACAAGAGTGTCTTTGATCACTTTTGTTGAATTGAGGTACACGGCCCACGGTTCCCCGTTGATCAGTACAAGTACTGCCTGTGATCAGGTAAAATTCCGAAGAATTTCCTTGACAGGGTTTCGCAGCTGCTCTAGTTGTTCTCAAACCGGAACGTCTCAAAGAAGACAACACGGAGTGAGTGAACCAGCGAATTGAGATTCACTGATTGATAAAAAGAGATTTGAAAAACAATCGTGTATCGCTCAATAGAAATTGTTTTTGCAATACAGCGAAGGTTTTAATGAAAATCAATTATCAATCATAAACACCTTTTATTTTGAAATATTTGTACACAGTCGATGTGCTAAAGAAAAGAGTTATTAAACACAACGATCGGTTTTTCAAAGGAATCCGTCAATCCATAACTTGAACCAGGATTGATTCAAAAGATTTAATCGCCCCATTGTTTCTGTTCAGTTGTCACATGGTTGATCTATTGAATAGATCTCACATGCCACCCACCAGGAGCTTGTTTGATGTTGGCTCCAGAAGGCTTTCCATCTTCATTGTGAATATGTTTGCATATCACTCAGATATTCTGGCAATACCACAAGGATAATGCGTAGGACTCATAAGATGTAATCTCTCTTTCCACATTGTGTGAAACAGAGAGTCTTCATTGAAAGTGTCCTAATGAGATTTATTGATGAACTCGTGGCTCTAGACTCAATTGTGCATATTTGGTTCCTAAGCCGGAGACTAGGGAGAGGGTCTCCTTCTTCAATATCAACAAACTCTAAGAGAAAGTCGATAGATAATTTCAGTTCCCCGTGAGAATGAAACAAGTCCTTTTAAGAGAAACTTGAGTGGTTTGGGAAGTTGTAGTGCAGTGCGTCACTGGGTCCATGACGTCTTGTCTTCAATACCGATGTTACCTTGGTAACCACCAGTAGCATATGAATTGAACCGGGTTTCTGCCCTAAGGTTGAATAAATGGAGGGCTATTTCTTTTCACCCTTTTTCACATTCAATTCTTTTTCATTCTTCAACCCTGTTAGGTCACTAGTTTTACAAACACAAGTTATAGAGAAAGAGATGAAGCCGGATAAACAAGTTATCACACACACACACACGTATAATAATACGGTTAAGGCATAGAGAGTGAATGAAAAGAAAATTTGAACAACCAACCCTCAAATGAGGGTTTACAAGAGTATTTATAGGAGGGAAGCTAGGGCAACACTCCTAGTTCCCATCCTTTCTTATGTGGGCTTGGGCCTAAGCTTATGGGCCTTCTACATAAGCTAGACCTTAAACAAACATAAAGGCCATAATAAAGCTACCTATTACATATGAAATATAAATACTTGAAATACTGTTTAGGAGTGATTCCAACAATCTCCCCCTCAAGTATATATGAATGTAAACGATGAAGGCGTTGATGTAATAGTAGCTTTGACGTCTTCTGACATTCTTCTTTCTTGTGAGAGGAATTGCCTTGATTTGAACAATCTCCCCAGTGTAGAGAGATAGTTATCTTTGAACATTTATGCTTCGACGTCATCTTTAACTTTGTTCTTTGATCATTGTTCTTAGTGGTGAAAGTGATAGTATGTTGTTGTCTGCATCAGTCTGCCTCAGGTCTGCTTCGCTGCTCCAGTGTCTCCACGTCATTCTTCAACATGCTCACACGCTCTTTGACTTTGGAATTCAATACTGATGAAGTTCTTTAAGTCTTTAACTTTGTAGATTCTTTGGTTTGACGAAGAATCATTCTGACGGTTGTGTTGCTTTTGAATAGAACTTCCATTAGTGATGATGTTGGCGTGAGCATGAGAAGAATCAGCACGATCATTCCGCTCCGGAGCTTCCATAAGAAGAAAACATTTCAAAAGGTTAGTAATAAGCGGTTTCCGATACTTACAAGTTTGAACTTCGAGAGTGTTAACAGCATAGTGTGAAAACACAACTCTAATTCTTACAAGGGCCGTTCCTGAACTGGAGTCCCACAAGTGAGATAACGCGATGTACCGAAGTACATCTACAGTTCAGATGAGTCGCTGAGGTACACCGAAGCATCACCTCACGACTGTAGACCGTTTGAGACACACTCCGCGTAATCCATGGGGAGTTACCGAAGTGACCTGCTGTCAGGGCTGTTTGATGTTGACCCTGGCAGGAGTTTCCATTCAATCACTGAGGATCACAGATGTGAACCTCTCATAAATGTTCTCGACAGATTGCTAAGATCTGTGAAGGACTCGATATGAACCACTGATAATCTTATTGTTGATTATCAAGTGATTAAATGTCAAGTGTTCCTAGGAGATCTTTTGATGAATCTCGTGGCTCTAGACTCAATAGTGCGTTTTGGTTTTCCTGAGCGGAGACTAGGGAGAGGGTCTCCTTCTTCAATACCAGCGATCTCTAAGAGAAAGCCAATAGTTTACGTAGGGTTCCCTGTGAGAATGAAACAAGCTTCTGTTGAGAGAAACTTGAGTGGCTAAGAAGGTTTAGTGCGTGCGTCACTGGGTCCATGACGACTTTTAATCTTCAATACCGGTGTCACTAAGTGACAGCCAGTAGCATATGAATTGAACCCGGTGTCTGCCCTAAGTTGAATAATCTGGAGGGCTGTTTCTTTTCACCCTTTACTTTACATTTCTTTTTGATTCTTCAACTCCTTCTTTCTCAGATTCTCATTTTCTCCTTTTTACAATCATTCCTAAGGACTTCTAACACTAACTAATGGTAGTGTCCTTGGGTAGATCCCTCCGGCTCTGGCGGATCATAGGACGGTTATTCCTAACCTTAGTCACCTTATAACTCCATGACTAACCTATGTTGCCATTAAAACCACTGTATGTGAAAATATCTCTCAAAGGGTTTGTAAATGAAAAACATGTTTGAACCACTGTGAGAGATAAGGTTTTGCATAAATACTCCCGCTCCACATGTGCTTAATAGTTTTAATGGTTAAATGCACAGTGAGGAAAGAGCGCGCACTTTTTGAATTGATCCACTGAAGATAGACAATCCCCCGCGAGACACGGTTACGTTGCATAGTTAAAGAGTTACATTGTCAGCTTTTAGGTGACAAGTAGCTCTAATAACTACCTTGAAGGTGTAGACAAACCTCGAAAGGTTGTCATACCCGTCAGAGTTCATGTCTAACAAAAGTATCTCGAATGGTACTTTCTACTTGGACAAGTCCTTTGCGAGACACGTTTACATTACTAGCGAACTAGCTTGAAATTATTACCCGTCCAGGACAAGTCTTTTCGAGTTACAAACAGTTTAGTACCGTCAATTCGTTGGTTAAGTCTGAGGTACACAGATTCATTTGCATTTTGCACAACATATTTCTTATCACACAAATTTTCTCCCCCTAAAAAATGGCATATAAAAATGTTATTTTTGAACGGTTGACAATAAATATGACCATTTCGAGTGTTGCGGGAAGATGACCACTATGAACAATTAGTGAACAAATTTTTAAATAAAATACTCCCCCTCAACTGGTGATATAAACGGTTGAGGTTTTAAAATCATATGGGGAAGTACTTGTCTTTTTTAGCAAAACCTTGAAAAATGAAAGGTTTGATAGGTTTTACTCAAAAATAAAAAGCTTTCGCTCCTTTTATAAGGATTGTGGCACTGAGGCGTACCACAGGGTCCTTTCTTGACAATTACGGGTTGTACACTGTTATGTGTGCACAAGCCATAGACATATGTAATCAATCATCCAAAATTATATGAAAGAACCAAATCAAGGAGTACCAGTAATTGCAGTGATGTTCCCAGGAGTACGAACAGGGCGTTGATAGCCGGTGATGTTGATCCTGGGTCGACCACCAACAAAACTTTCCAACGTTCTGAACTGATCCCTTCTGAACAACCGTTCATCAATCATGGTGATGATCCTTCTCACATCCCTCCTTTCTTGAGAATTCCAGCGCTTAGAAGACCCAATTTTCAGGTGTATATCCTTCAACCTGTACGCCAATCCATCCCTAACCAGCTTCAAGGTATGATCCCCAAATTTCTGAAGTTCACTACACGCCATTAAGCAGTTTCTTTGAAGTTCACTGTGGTAAACAACTCCGAATGGTTTGCTGATGAGCGTATATTGAGTTAGCTGATTGATGTCGGGAAGATCAAGCGTTGGAGGAGTGAGGTTGACACGTTTCTGATATGATTCAACGGCAAGCTGAAGATCTTCAACACGTTCTTTGATGACTATGCGTCTGATGAAGATGAGCAGTGACTTAATGAATTCACGTTGTACTTCAGTTGGAAATTGTCTCATGCGACCTTGAACTTTGGCAAGGTACATGTCTTCAATATCGTTGATGTTCAAATTCTCAAAGTCAGCTTCAGAGAATGCATAGTCTCGTTTGTCTTGTCTTTTGACCACAATCTTCTTGAGAAAAGTGTAGTCCCATTTAGACGATAGACCAACATGTTGGATGGCCACGATACTCTTAGTACTGAACACTGCATGTTGAGACTTCTGGACCAAGCAGCTTCTGTAGTAGATTCTTCGGCGTTCCGGCCAATGGTGAATCCCATACATTGCATCTTGGTCATACGCTACCACTTTGTCGGAGAACATGTGGGTAGCACGTTCCTCGATGGCTATACAATCAGAGTATATTGCAGCAGGGAATGGAAGTGTCAGAGATGTAGCGTATTTCCTTGAACCATCGCCACCGTGTTGAAGAAAATCTAAGTCTTTGTTGAAGAAATGTCTGAAAGGAATCCTAGGCTGATCGGGTTGGCCAATGGTAGGTAGAGGTCGAGACCAGTCGGTGTAATATGGAGGATTGTCCCATTTTTTGAAGTCGATGTTTGCTTCTGGGTTGAGCCAATCCATGTTATTAGACATGGCGCGAGCAATGTTTTCAAGGTGATATTCAACCTCGATTGCACTTTCCGAGCTGTCTTTCAAAAGTAGGAATGCTTCATTCTTGATGCGCTTCAATTCAGATTTCGTCATCTTCTTCACACGGAACCTTTCTTGCAAAATCTTTGCATGCTCCAAGGTACAACCGTCTACCAATTCTTGACCTTCTTCAGGGTAGGGAGTGTTGTTAACAAGTGTAGCAAACCAATCAAATTCTTCAGTTTTATCATCATCTAGCCATGATATGACGTCAGTATGAAGCGTCTTCTTCTTCTTTTTCGAAGGCTTAGATGATGATGATGGTTTCGTCCTTGTTTGGGAGAGGTGGGTTGTTGTTGGGGCTCAAGGACCTCTTCATCGTCACCACCCGTATATTCAAAATAATCACCGGTTTTTTGAGTCTGGGGTGGTAACTCGGAATCGTCCCGAGGTTTATCAGTAGAAGACCGAGGTGGAGGAGACTTCTGTTGAGAAGAAGTCCGTTGTAGAGGAGGTGGCATCGAAGAAGATTCACCAGACTGCTTCTGACGTTTAGATGCAGAGTCCTTGTCCTTATCATCGTCATCTCTTGGCCGTTTGGGTTGATCGGCTGACTCCTTGCATGATGATCTGAGTTGAAAAGCAAGTAGACCTTCGAAAAATTTAGCTTCATCCGAAGTAAACGTTCCAGATCGCTTTGACATTTGCATCACTAGTTTAGCGATTAACTCAGATTCAGAGAGATCAGCTTCTTTGGCCATTGTATGTTTAACCAATGTAACGATGTTAGGGGTGAGTTGTCTGGAAAATACTTCTCTAGTCACACCGGGGACAGTGTCGAGAAGAAACTTGTGGGTATGATTTCTCGCTGTCTTCTCCAGTTCCTTTTGGACTTTAGGAACGATATCCTGAAGGTACTTGTTAGTGTAACCTTCGATCATTTTGTTCAGTTCCTCTTTACGATGACTCTTCATGAACTTCTGAACAAATTCCCTTTCTTTCTGCATCTTGTCTTTCTCATCATTTAAGTACTGTATTTGGTCAGCAAACCAATTCAGTTTTCTGTAAAGTATGTCCTTCTTTCTGACTTGTTGGACAGCTTTCACAATTCTTTCATGAGTCTGAGAAATCCAAGATTTAGGTGGTTTCTTCACGGATTTGGATGATGATTTGGTTGACCTCTTAGATGGTGGTTGTGATGAATGAGACGAAGAATCCGATGATGATGAGATGTGAGGAGGCTTCAGGTCCTTAGGAGTTTCTGAGGTTTTCTCCTTTGAGTGTGTTGGATTGTCTAGAAGAAACTTTGTATAATCATCATCGTCATCTCTAGACTTTTCTTTCTCAGACTTCTTGGTTTCCGGTTCCTCAAAGTCATATCTGATAGTATCCTCCACAAGCTGTTGTTGTTGCAGAAGAGTGGTGGTACCAGATCCCTTATCGGGTCGATTAACCGCATCAGGATCTGGAGAGAAGTGGGCAGCACCACTTGATCCTCCGGGGCCACCCATTTGATCTTTAGCAAATTCTTCAGCCTTTTGAAGATGTCTGACGGTTTTAAACTTCTTCTTGTATGATTTATCCAGTTGCTCTTCTTCTTCTTCTTCAGAGCTCTCATCATAAGGTACAATAGCTGGAGTCTTCCCTTTTTCTTGGACAGCTGGAGGACTTGGAGGTTTTGTTACTGAGGCAGGTGTTTCGGTTGCAGTTGCAGAGTAATGAACCTCTTCATCTGTATCAGTGTCTTCAGAGCTCTCGTCCTCAAGTTTTCTTTGCGGTTCAAGTGTGGGAATAGGTTCGGCTTCCTTTACGGGAACAATCCTTTTAGAAGGAGGATTTCTTTTAGGAAACTTCCTTTGACTCACAGTACTTGTTGCACTTCCTGCACTTCCTCTTCTGGTTCTTCTTACAGGTGTTCCAGAAGATTTTTCGTCAAGATGACCAACTTTGCCTTGTCTAACTGCTTCCAGATACCTTTTGTACGTTTCGAGCTTTCTGACATCTTCAGTTAGAAGGAAATCTGGCAACACAGCACTTTGTTTCTTTGTAGACGATTCCTTGATTCTGATAGATAGAATAGGTTCCGTCAACATATCGTGATTTTCGGGGTCATTGAGCCTCTTGGGAATATCAGGATGAAGTCCAAGTGCTATCTGGATCAACAGTTTAGTGTATCTGATGTAGGGAATCTTTTAGCCAAGCTTGTTGAGAAATGACATCATGTCATCCCAGATCAGAGCTTCGATAGCGATGTGTTTCATGTTGACCAATGCCCAAAATATTTGCAATTCCATGAGCTTAGGATGCTCATAGCCACTGTCACGACCAGAAACAGACTTGGTGATGATCATGTAGACAGTTCTCCATGGTTGAGGAATACTCTTAAGCTCTACGTGAGAATGCTTGGTGATTACTCCTGTAGCCTCGTCATAACCGATATCGATTAAGAATTGGAGAGTTAGCTCTTCAGCAGGTGTGGCATATAGTTTGGTTGGATCGACTTCAGGAATTAGGAGTACAGCCCTTAAGTCTGCAGGTGTAATGGTGACTTGTTTGTGATTCAGAGTCACTGTTACAGCAGTCCGTCCTTTGACCCTTTCCATAGTGTTCCAGAACTGTTGGATGTAGATCTCAGGAACAGTTGCAGAGTGAGTGAGCATATTCTGATACGGATGAGTCCTCAGAATATCAATAGCAATTAAACACGAAGATTCTGAGCAAGTGAGGGTGTCAAAGTCAACACGGAGATTATTCTTTCCTATCTTCATTGCATAGCCATAAGGATAGATATCAGCAATGGAGAGAACTTCAGATGCATCCACATTCATTTGTTCAGCCATGTCGTGATCTGAAATAACATTAGCCAAAAGAACCAACATATCGAAAGACATAATGTTAGTCAACAGAAGGTCTTATTGTCTAGTTATTGAATGTACAGTGTCAATGATTGTTACGAGTCCTAAGTCACTTGTATGTCCAACAGTCCAATGACGTCGTGAAATGTTTTGTGAGTTAGTTAACTTTAAGTTTTAAAGTTTATGTTATCACTTATGGTTCACAACATCTCAAACGTTTTAGATTTATTAGTGACACTATTGGATTCGTGACGATATGGTTAGTTTATTTACAAGTTTGTACACGTAACAATTCATAACGAAGGTATGATCCAGGCTTATGCGTAGGATTGGTAAAGTTATGCGTAGACAGAAATGATATATGCGTAGGCGTAAACTTACGCGTAGGATCCTAACTTACGCGTAAGAAATGTTACGCGTTGGAAAAGGGGACCTTATGCGTAGAGCTTATGCGTAGGCATATATTAACCTTACGCGTAAGGCTACTCGTAAGAGTTGACCTTATGCGTAGAGGTCACTGTTTACGCATATCCTTCACAGGATACGCGTAGTCCCATATGTAGAACCTTATGCGTAGAAGCTACGCGTAAGACTAATCTTACGCATAACATGCTACGCGTAAGGTGATCCTTATGCGTAGAGTTACAACAACCTTGATTCTGAATTTTAAGTGTAGCAAGCCTGAAACAAAGCATCATATCATCAATTTTAACACATAACATTCATATTATGACAGATCAAAACACAATTGCATAGTTTTAACAGTTACGCGTAGAAAAACTTACGCGTAGTCTAAACCCTAAATCTACGCGTATGAGATCTAGCCATGGAATATGCACAAAACTGATTCTGGTAGTCCTAAGATATGTTGAGAGTCTATAAGCCAAGTTATAACACTTAGTTGTTGAGAATCAAAAATACCCAAAAGTCATGAACATTAAACCCTAATTTCAAATTGTTAGCCAATTCGTGTTTCTGGGTGGTTAGACACCTTGGAAATCATTAATTCAACAACACAAGAGCATAACCCAACAATCTTTTTGACCAAAACACTTCACATTCAAAAATACCCAGTTCGACTTATAAACCCTAATATTCAAAAATCATCAATTCGTGTTACTGGGTTTGTTTTGAGCTTAGAAACGATATCATAGATGTTGTTAAAACATTTTGACACATTCTTTTTAACCACAAACACCCATTCTTGATTGGGTGTTCATACGTTTACGCGTAGACCACTAAATCAAGATTACACGATGTTTTAACCGTTGGATTCGTGTAAAATTTAAAACCATTGTTTAGAATCTTGTTAGGAACATGAAATCACTTACAAATAGACGATCTTAAACACGGTTTTGACGAATGATTCTTAGGCGTAGGATGTTTTAGGTTTTGAGTAATAAATGAGAAGTGAAATGTTAGGTGGAGGATATTTTTATTCAAAATATCTTTAAGGTTTTGACAGTTTTGGTCCCTCCACCTTTTCCTTTTTCAAACAAAGCATTTTAACTTCCATTTTGGTTACCAAACAAAGATTTTTAGGAAAGAAACATGACGACACTCCCCCTCGACTTGAGAAAATAATGAAAGGTTATTAATTTAAGTCCGAGGAGTGTCTTTGAACCAGAAAATGTACCACCATTTGTAAAAGATTCAACCGAGATATGATAACATGCAAGTACACAGATGTTTTGAAACAGTTAAGAGATTATTTTCTCCCCCTCAACA